>CM050517.1:95275541-95725541 GCA_027563665.1 Antrozous pallidus
CTCCAAATTTCAGCTTGAAGTAAGGGACTCTCGTGAGTGGGCCAGGAGGACAGCGCAGTTTTCTCCAGAGCTGGTCAGAACTTGGGCCAAAGGCCCCTCTCCCATCTTGCCAGCACCACCCTGGGGTTCTTGATCTTGAAGCCTTAGAGAATAGTATCTAGGAGAAAATAAAAATAACTTCTGACCCAGTCACCTCAACAGAACCATTTTGCCTATCTTCATTCAAAAAGCATTCAGCTTAATTTTATGAGATATATAGGATGAAAAGAAAATAATACGATATGAAAAGCATTATTGACATTATATATAACTCTTTCTTCAAAGAGACATATTAGATCTTCTCCTCCAGGAAATGTGGCTCCTCTCCGAATTAAGCATTCAGATGAAAAACCCCTAGGCTGAAGGGGTGGGGTGGGGAGGGCAAGGGAAGATAGATGCTCAGGAATTTCCCGGAGTGCTGTGTACTCAGCTCTTGGGTGGAGAGCACGTAGCTGAATGCAGCTGTTAGGTTCAATGCAATATGAATTTGGATTTATGGCCTTTTTTTTTTTTTTTTTTTCAAATAGAAGGCATCCTCTAAATAACTTCTTTGAAATAAATGTAGTCTCTGGATATATTTTCTTTCCACTGAAAAAATAAATGCCGGGCCCATAATATGGTAGCTGGAGCAGATTTGCCCCTCTCCTCAGAATCCTTGTTGGAAAGTTATGACATTCCTTTTTAAAGCGAATGTTTTTATGTAATATTTACGTGCCATTTTTTATTAGAGTTTATATATTTAGGACAATATTTTCATAATTCTGGCTGAATTATGCAGTATAAGAATGAAAAGAAAATAATATCTGAAAAGCATTGAAGGAGAGTCTACTTCCATATTCTCTCTCCCTTTTTCAAAAATATCGCCAAGAGGGAGGGAGAGAGAGAGAGAAATATCGAGGATGAGAGAAAATCATTGATCGAGAGAGAATCATTGATCAGCGGCATGCCCCGCACTGGGGACCGAGCCCACAACCCGATTCCCAATCACGTGCCCTGACTGGGAATCGAACCGTGACCTCTTGGTTCATAGGTCGCTGCCCAACCACTGAGCAACACTGGCCAGACTTCCTCCATGTACTTTTGGAATCCTTTTGGGACCCATGATTTTATGAAGGTGACATATGTTATTAGTGAAACTTTGCCTTATTAATTTCTTTTTAGGACCTTTATCTGGTTCAGTAGTAGTTTTCTTGCTGTTTCTGCATGCTCAGAGTCCACAATAGTGTTTGACACATTGATACTGAGTGCTGGATGAGGGAATTAACGTGGACTCGGCTCAGAACTATACTCCGACTGCGGTTTTAAGTTAGCTGTGGATTTAGAGACAGTTCCTTGAATTTGTCTCCCACTTAAAAGCAGGACTGGCAGGGCAAAGTCAAAGATGAAAATACTGTGCGGATGAAATGGATGAACGTTTTCCGGTCTGTACTATTTACAATAGCATGCATTCCTCAGTAGTCAAAGTTGTAATTTTAACAACTTTGAGTAGTATGAAAATTTAATCTATAAGTAAATTGGTAGAAGACCCCCCTTTTGTATAGTCTTCCCCCTTTGACAAAAATGAAGAGACTTTTTCTGTTATTATTAAAAGGAAAAATCCTTTTATTTAAACTCAAGAACAAAAGAATTTTTAATAAACTTGTGATTGACTGGAGGCAGGGTTTTTTAGTGAAATTTTTATGTTTATCTTAATGGTACAGGGTTTCCGTACTTCCTCCCTGCCTGTAAAATTAGATGGGGTATGATGATTTATGATGAGGTATTTCGGTAGAGGCACTTTATTGGATATCTGATCTCTGGAGACATTTTCCTGAAGGATGATATTCTAAAAGCAGTGTTCGGTAAACGATTACATCTACCTTGTTGGATCTGTTCACTCTTACACAGCTTGACTCTGTGTAGATTTCAAACAAGGTCCAGCCAGCATGGCTCCAGGGTTGAGTATCGACCTATGAACCACCAGTTCACAGTTCCTGACCAGGGCCCAGCCCAGGCTGCAGGCTTGGCTCCTGGGGGGGGGTGTGCAAGAGGCAGTTGATCAGTGGTTCTCTTTCATCTATGTTTCTCTCTCTCTCTCCCTCTCCCTTCCTCTCTGAAATCAATCAAAATTTATTTGTATAAAGAAAAGAAAAAACGGGGACATAGCAATGTTCAGTTTCTTAGTTATAAGGATTTCTTTATTAAAAAAATTATTTCAAATTTTGAAAGAAGTGGGCTGTGATTTTGTAGTGCTATGCTTGCTAAAGCAAGACCATTTGTACCCCAACATTAGGACTTATTTCCTGGTATACCAAATGAGATTCTGAGGATGGAAGAACGCAGCCTTCGAGAAATTGGGCATGTGGGTGTTTTAATCATTATCCTATTAGAGTTGGAAGGGGAAAGGGGTCTTATGGCTTGGGCCAGGAGGACAGGATTAAAACAGCGACTCTGTGGGTCAGAATAGTTTGTGGCATCATTTTAAGCAAGCATAACTAGTTAGTGTGGAGTAGAGCAGAGCCCTGGCTGCATCCTGGGGTCATGCTAATGAGCTGAGGCATCCTGGCAGACCGAGCCTTCCCTCTTAAGAATCTGGAGGACATACAGTAGAGAGGGAAGAGCATGGGATTTGAGGTCAGCGTTGATCTGACTCAGAGATGAGAGTTTTGGTTTGTTTGAACTCTTAGTGCATTGTATCGATAGACTTGGGTGACTTTGGGCAAATAACCTAAGCTCTCTGTTCTTCAGTGTCCATTCATTGTCCTGTGGGCACGAGGGGAGCAAGGTGGTTGGGAGGAATGAATGAGATGCCTCTTTCATAGAGGCTGCCAATGAACGATGGCTGCTTTTTCCATTTCATTGTTGTCACACCAGCACACCCAATAACTCAGGAAAGTTAATATGTGAGAAATCGAGCACAAGGAAGGAAGAATTCCAATGAGATTCTGAGGATGGAAGAATCCAGCTTCAGAGAAATTGGGCATGTGTGTATTTTAATCATTATCCTGTTAGAGTTGGAATGTTTGCTTACGACTTTTGAACTTTAATTCTAAAATCCATTGTATTTATTACCATTTTCCTTAATTTTTTCTTTTTTTTTTTTAAGGAAATTCTAGATGTTTTGGATCTATCCCTGAGATACATTTTTGCCAGTTTTTTTTTTATTTCAAAATTTAATTAGTTCTCAATACATTATTTAATGCTTTTCTTTCTTTCTTTTTTAAGGCGTAGCCATTTAGAATAAACATGTCTGTATGCATTTTTTCTTAATTTGGTTCCAGTGATTTCAAAAGGGCTGCTTATATAATTAATACTAATTTTTAGCCCTTTCTTTGAAGATTCTTATATTGTATTATTTTTTAAAATAGTAATGCAATTATCTGATAGTGTAGTTCAGGTGTCTTAAGTGAGAAATTCTTGAGCATAGTCACAAAAATTTTACTGAAATTTTATTTATTGCCTTTTACTATTAATGTATTTAACTTAATACATTAACTTAAGTTGGTATGTGTCATTTTAAAGCTGATCATGGTGGTTTTTTTTTTTAACAGTTCATCTTTACTAATTTGTGATTTTTAGCTCTTTCTATTTTCAAACTTTCACATACATTTTTTGGTGACATTTTTTCTTGGGAGGAGGAGAAAATAATAGAATTCAATCTATGGGTTTACATAGCACATGTTTTATAAGAAGGGTGGCCTCGGCCAGATTGCCAAATAAGCTGAAGCGTTTCCATGTAACAGAGATGCCAGGGAGATTGCCCCATGACCCCCACCCATTTATTCTGGCAAAATCCCCAACTGGCCTCAAAACAGCTCCTGTCAGAAAAGGCTTGTGCTGATTTCCTGGGCAAGTATTGTAACACTTTAGCCTTAAATTGTCTTATTGTGGAAAGTTTGGTTATTATAATACAAACTAGAGGCCAGTACATGAAATTTGCACAATGGAACGGGGGGGGGGGGGGGGCTGCAGGGGGGCGGGGGGCGGTCCCTCAGCCTGGCCTGCACCCTCTCACATTCCAGGGAATCCCTCTTACAATCTGGGACTGCTGGTTACAATCATTCGCCTGTCTAGCTGCCTGATTGCCCCTAACCACTCTGCCTGCCTGCCTGATTTCCCCTAACTGCCTGCCTGATGGCCCCTAACCGCCTCTGCCTCGGCCCCCACACCTGGGATCCAGGCTTCCCTCCTCCAGCCAGCCTCAGGCACCCGGGACCTGGGCGTCCCTCCCTCTGGCCGGCGGAATGGCCGGCGGAAGATACCCGGGCGCTGGGCTGGCTTCACCCAGGCCGGACGCAGGCAGCCGGGACCCCTGGTGGCTTCCTGCCGGCCCGGCTTTGTCAGGAAAGACCTTCGTCATGAAGTCCAGAACATAGTCTGTCAGGTCTCATTAGCGTATTACCCTTTATTAGTATAGGTTATGAATGAAAGGCTGTCTTTTAAATATATTTTTTTTATTGATTTTTGTTTCACAGAGAGGAAGGGAGAGGGATAGAAAGCTAGAAACATCAATGAAAGACAAACATCGATCAGTTGCCTCCTGCACACTCCCCACTGGGGATGTGCCCGCAACCAAGGTGCATGTCCTTGACCGGAATCGAACCTGGGACCCTTGAGTCCGCAGGCTGACGCTCTATCCACTGAGCCACACCGGTTAGAGGGAAAGGCTGTCTTTTAAAGTGACTCATGGGCTTGTCGCTGGAGGGGCCATGTGTGGATGGGGAGTGTTTGGTGGAAGTGAAAAGACCCGTTTGGTTTGGGATGGGACGCTGGCTGGACTCAGGCCGGGGTAGACCACCCTCGGGATGGGCCCGCCCGCCGTACAGGCAAGAGTGAGATAATGATTTCCTTTCCCCGTTCTCTTTAGATGAAATTTATTAAGGCTGTATTCCTAAATTGTCAAGTTACCGTCTTAATTGCTCTGAATTCTCTGGATTCATAATTTTTAAGTTAGTTTTAAGACCCATTGATCATACTACAAAAGAAAGTTGTTTGTGTTAGAAATTTTGTGAAGTATGAAATAGCACAGAAGAAAGTGACAATAACTTTTGATCTTGTCACTTTGAGATAACCATCTTGTATTTTTCCACTAAAAAAGCATTACACTTAATTTTATTGGATGGTCGATAGTGGAAGGAAAAGAAAACAATCTATAATAATCTATAATAGTAAAAGCATAATATGCTAATTAGACCGGATAGCTGAACAACCTTCCGGATGTCATTCCGGACTTTCTTCTGGACAAAGCCACAGGGGCCAGTTAGGAGTGATCAGGCAGGCAGGCAGAGGGGTTAGGGGTGGTCAGGCAGGCAGGTGAGTGGTTAGAAGCCAGCAGTCCTGGATTGTGAGAATGTGCAGATTGGGCCGAGGACCCCTCCTACCTCCCCCAACCACACCCCTCACCCCATGCATGAATTTCGTGCACTGGGCCTCTAGTATGATATAAAAGCATTACTGAAACTCAGATAAGTTGCTTCAAAAAGAGAAATACTGGTTTCTATGAGATTCTTCTAAGATTTAAAATACATGTGTATTTTGTGTTGTTTTAAAGTCCTTTTTATGTTAGCCACATTCTGTTGCATGGAAGGCAGCGGTTGAGAATACGGGAGGTATTATTCACTGTGTAATTCCATAGGCAAAACATTCTTTATTCACATGGGTATTTGTGATTCTGTTCTGGGAACATACATTTCTAAATTGATACCAGTTCCTAGAATGCTGCTTTTTCCCCTGTGTTTCCATCATTTAAGGATGGAGATAAGAATGAGGAAAGCATCGTTCGTTTCCGTAGTGGTTGGACAAGACCTTCCGATCAGGTCGCTAGTGATGCAAACAAAGCAGAACCAATCTCTCTCGTTCTCTAGACTCTTGGCCTTTGCCTGAACACGATTTGTAAAACCCGACGAGTTGCTAATCTTTAAACAATACCTTAGGGATATGATTTCCCAACTCCCTGAGCACATCTGACAATAGGACATCACGGAGCACTTACCCCGAAGTGTTTGGTGCTCTCTCTGGCAAAGGACTGTCGGCGGAATGGATCGTTTCAAAGTGTAGTGGCCAAAAAAGAGGGCAAGCATTTCTCGGTCCAGAAGAGTTGCCATTAGAACTGCTTCTCTTCTTCAAGCGAGGGTGTAGCGAAAGCATTTTTCCATGTGTCTTTGCTTTTTATAATCTTCCAAGCGCCAGCCACAGGAGGGAAAGGTAGAATTCTTACAAGTGCCTTTCTATTCTGAAGACCAGGTAACCCCCCAGATTCATATTCTAAAATGTCTGTTTCGATGGGAAATCGGTCACATCCCTTTCAGAACAGGGGATTTTGGGATGATCAGAGAAACCTGATCTTTCACCGTCACACTCTGGCTGGCTTTATCCTGTCGGAGTTCAGTCCCTCTACTTACACTCTGTATTCATGTGTGAAACTGCTTCTGTTTTACACGTATTGTTTAAACATACACGCCACATGCCAAGCACTGGGCCTATCCTACCACACGCAGGTCTCACAAAATCCTGTGAGGTAGATATTGCATCGATGAGCAGGGTCAGAGTCACAGCTGCTGGGAAGAGGTAGAGGTAAGATTGTAATCCAGTCCACCTGCGTCTGTGGCCCAGCCAGGAGCCGCCGATGGCTCAGGGACTGTGACCCACCTCGAGTTGCACCTGCCGTGCGTTCTAACTTACTCGGCTGAAAATGGGGGCATCGTTCGATGCCGGCGTTTCACCAGGAGCCCTGGGATGTGAATGACGTGCGCTGAGAGTCTTGTCCCCTAAATGTCTCACAGGGAAGCTGGGCTCCGGCGCCCCGGGTGTGCCCTTCAGCGGTCCCATCGCGGAGAATGACGTGAGCCTCCTCGCTGCAGCTCTGCGGATCCAGGTGTGTCCCACACAGCGCTGGAGAGTTGGGGTTTGCAGCTTTGATTCATAGTGACTAATATTTTACTAATCTTTGTTTTGGTAAAAAGATGCAATATGAAGCACTTTGTACACGTGCGTCCTTTAATTTTATTTCCCTGTTACTATTTAATAATTTAGTTTGCTTACTCTATTATAGCAACTGTAGGAGGGTGATACTTGAAATGGTGTTGCAGATTGTTTTTAAATGTGTTTTTATGGATAGCAGAGAGGAAGGAGAGGGCAGAGAGAGAGAGAGAAATATCAATGATGAGCCAGCCGAAAACGGTTTGGCTCAGTGGATAGAGCGTCGGCCTGCAGACTGAAAGATCCATTCCGGTCAAGGGCATGTACCTTCGTTGTGGGCACATCCCCAGCAGGGGCGTGCAGGAGGCGGCTGATCGATGTTTCTCTCTCATTGATGTTTCTGGCTTTCTATCCCTCTCCCTACCTCTCTGTAATAAATCAATGAAATATATTTTTAAAAAAAGAAATATTAATGATGAGAATCATCGATTGGCTTCCTCCTGCACGCCCCCTGCTGGGGATCGAGCCCGCAACCCTGGCATGTGCCCTTGACTGGAATTCAGTCCGCAGGCTAGTGCTCCATCCACTGAGCCACACCGGCTAGGGTGCTGTTGTAAGATTTGGGAGCGAGGCATCCAGCCTGACGGTGCGTATATTCTCATGTTTTCCTCATTTTTTTTTTTTTTTTTACTTCTAACGCAGAGGAAGATCCCACTCTGCAAATATAATTCGTACACTCGGTGCCTCAGTGAACACTCAGACTAATAGTATATATATCACATGTATCTCTTATTTTCCTTTTTTAAGAAAAACCTACAAATTTAGCTGCGTGAGAATAAAAGCATCCCTGATGGTCACTGGAGTCGTCGTGCAAGCTGATGACCCTTTCCCGGCAGGCCCCCCTGAGGAGCGTCTTCCCAGTTCACACACATGCCCGTGGGCGCCTACCTTTCTAACCTGTTTCCTGCCCGTCCCCCCGCAGAACATGGTGAGCAGTGGCAGGAGGTGGCTCCGGGAGCAGCAGTACACGCGCTGGAGACTTCACTGCTTGAAGCTGCAGCCGCTGTCCCCAGTGCCCAGGTACCGGCAGTTCGTTTACACTGACGTCAGCTGTCAAAGGGCCTTCGCTCTCCCCAGCGCCCACCGAGGGGCCCGCCTTGCGGGGTCCTGCCCTCCCCCTCCGTGGTAGACCGTTTTCTCTAACCCAAGGCCACGGTATTTTTTCTTATCGTTAAGTACTCCCAAGTTAAATAACAATGAACCTGCTTAGCATAGCCTGTCAGTTCTAATATGTGTGTTTTTCATTTCTGAAACCAGAACGTGTCTTTTGTCAGTAGTGTTGTATACCCTGAATTAAATGGCACTGGGGTTTTCTCAGTTGTCCGTGAAGTAGTGGTGTCTCAGAGTTGACCTCACACAGTGATGGAATAATCGGGACGTTCTGATTGTTGGAAATACCCAGCCCATGTCGTCTGGTTTTGAGGGCCGTGTAGGGTTCCGCTCGGGGATAAATGGTCAACCCCGCCCACACCAGTCGGGGTGGGGAGTGCCCAGCGGATGTGGGAGGACCCACCGTCCCACAGGACGCTCTGGGGCGGCCCGGGCAGGGGTTTCCTTCGGAGTGAGCTCTAACGAAGTGCAAGCCACATGCTCTCTGCACATGTGGAAATACAAGCTGGAGAACAGACTCGGCGTTGTGAGCACAGTGAGGTGAGAGGTCTGAGCCAGAGAAGTGCGCTCTCCAGCCTCATAACGGTCCTCTGTGGCTGCCCCCTCAGTGAGTTGGCCCCGCCCCTTTCATCAGAGGCCGAGACAATGCCAGCCTTCCCCAGGTGACCCCAGGTGACCCCAGGTGATCCCAGCTTCCTCAGGTGACCCCAGCTTCCCCAGGTGATCCCATCTTCCCCAGGTGACCCCAGCTTCCCCAGGTGATCCCATCTTCCCCAGGTGACCCCAGCTTCTCCAGATGACCCAGGTGACCCCAGCTTCCCCAGGTGATCCCATCTTCTCCAGGTGACCCCAGCTTCCCCAGGTGATCCCATCTTCTCCAGGTGACCCCAGGTGATCCCAGCTTCCTCAGGTGACCCCAGCTTTCCCAGGTGACCCCAGCTTCCCCAGGTGACCCCAGCTTCCCCAGGTGATCCCATCTTCCCCAGGTGACCCCAGCTTCTCCAGATGACCCAGGTGACCCCAGCTTCTCCAGGTGATCCCATCTTCCCCAGGTGACCCCAGCTTCCCCAGGTGATCCCATCTTCTCCAGGTGATCCCATCTTCTCCAGGTGATCCCAGCTTCCCCAGGTGACCCCAGCTTCCCCAGGTGACCCCAGCTTCCCCAGGTGATCCCAGCTTCCCTAGGTGACCCCAGATTCTCTAGGTGATCTCAGCTTCTCCAGGTGACCCCAGCTTCCCCAGGTGATCCCAGGAGACCCCAGCTTCCCCAGGTGATCCCTTTGCTGCTGCTGGGAAACAGTGTCAGTGGTTATTGACTAAGTGTTTGCTGGGTAACCAGTTGCATTTTAGAGTTGACCTGTTTCCCTGGGCAGTTCCTGAACACTGGTTCGTTCGACTACCCCCCCGTTTCAGGCTGGTGAACCCCTCCAGGCGAGGCTTCCACCCCTGAAATAGACTAAACATCTTAGTCATCTTCTGTGTTCATTAATGCATAAATTCCAAGGAATGTTGTTTTTCATAATATTATCCCTGTCTTTCTGGAATCTGTTTCATAAAATACTTTTCAAGTTAATGTATGTCGTTATAGGACCTCACTTTTTAAGAGTAAGTGAGTAAATATTTGAGATGGACTCCACCAAATTGTGTGCCACAATCTTTGTTTAAATTAAAATAAATTCTCCTTGCGGGGGGCGGGGGCAGAGTGCTTTAATTGCTTAACCAAATTTGACTTCTAGCGCCACTGGGGAAAGAAAGGCAGGCCGGCTAGTTTATAAATCACTGAAAAAATCAACATGATGTCACTGCCACTCAGAGCTAGTGAAAAGAGAAAGCCTTGGGGATTTTCCAAGAGAGGGCTCTTCGATGTAGGATATTGTGGCAGGATATTGAGAGAGAGAGAAACGGGGGAAAGAGAGAGAAAAAGGGGGTAGCCGGGGAAGAAAATGAAGCAGGAGCATGGGCAGTGAGGGTGTGGGGGGAGCCTAAGGCAGTGGGAGAACCTGGCTGAAGGCATAGAGCTCAACCCGCATCTGCCCGAGGTGCCCTGTCCCCTCCCTGAGCTGCCCTTGGGAGAAGTCGGCATTGGAGTCACTTCACTGTTACCTCGTGCACCAGAGTCAGCCCCCTGTGGGGTCATGGAGAAGAACGGGGCGCTGCGGCAGCTGAGAATAGATGTTAGCAGTAGAAACAGACCAGAGCAGGGAGCCACCCACCGCCAGGGGAGGGGTGATCTGCCCCCAACGCAGACTCTCGTGCCCCCAAATAGTGCTGTCGGGGACCTGGCTCCTGGCTTCCCAGTCCCTGATGCCTGCTCTGCCACTGTCTGGCTCAGGCCTGCTGGGTCTCTCAAACTGATAGCCTGGTGGACAGACGGATGGCCTGAACCCCAGTAAAAATATGGCTGAGCTTAGAGCCGCCTCCCCCCTACCCCCCAATGTCTGCAGACGTTTTCACAGCACTCCTGAGAGATGAGCAGTGCTGTTCCCATCTTGCCGGATGAGAGAATAGAATCCAGGGTTTGCCCAGGGACACTCCGGAGCTCCCACGTTTCCTGTCCCTGAGGTTGAGCTTCGGACATGGGTCCATTACAGTTATGTCATGAATGAAATATTTTTTTTATATTTTATTGTTTTTTTTCACAGAGAGGAAGGGAGAGGGATAGAGTTAGAAACATGGATAAGAGAAACCATCGATCAGCTGCCTCCTGCACGCCCCTCACTGGGGATGTGCCCACAACCAAGATACATGCCCTTGACCGGAATCGAACCTGGGACCTTTCAGTCTGCAGGCCGATGGTCTATCCACTGAGCCAAACCGGTGAGGGCATGAATGAAATATTGTGATTTTGAACTTGAAATAGGAAAGAGAGGGGGAAAGTATGGACGTGGATGAGACAAAGTCACATTTCCACATTGTTGAATAGCCAGAAGACACAGTGTGGCTCTCCCAGTGTGGGTAACCTGTCCGTTCCTGGTTAACGAATACAGCGATGACCCGTAGCATCGTGCTCTATAGCAGATGTATACATTGTGACATACAGCCTCCTCTCTCTCTGTACGTGTTTCCCTGTAGCCGGGTGGAATTCTAGGGTCTTCTCCCGGTTTCCAGCCCTGCTGCTCTACAGCGATGCGCCGTTTTCTCACGGACGTTAATTGTTAGCAGTTGTGCCTTCCGCCGCTCGGGGGGAAGGACCACGAAGCCTTTCGCGTTGATTTAATTGTTGGCGTTCGGCCATTTTTCACTCCAGCGGCGACCACCTAAGCTGAGAAGACTCTGCCCTCATATGTGTTTCCCCCGCAGTGATATCGAGATTTCAAGAGCACAGACGCCAAAAGCTGTGGATGTCCTTGCCAAGGAGATAGGATTGCTTGCAGATGAAATCGAAATCTACGGCAAAAGCAAAGCCAAAGTACGCTTGTCCCTGCTGGAAAGGCTAAAGGATCAAGCAGATGGAAAATACGTCTTAGTTGCTGGGTAAGACGACTTTACCATCTAGTTTACTGTTTGCCGAACTCTTCCCCATCTCCGTCCATCGTCACGCCCTCGAGCCCATCCAGTTCTCACCCTGGACAGTCTCCAGTCCGTTTCAGCCGGCCTGCCTTCCTTTGACCGGCAGTAAGGTTTCCCTTCCAGCGCAAAAGAAATTACTTTCCACAAAATACAAAGTGTGACAAGTCGCTAATTCAGTAGTTTATTTATTTATTTTTTGTTTCTCATATTGTGTTTTGATCACCCTTGCTCTCCACTTTGGATTTTTCCTTTGTTTTTTCAGGATAAAATAACAATTGAAAGTAAAATACTTTGTACTGAGCAGAGCATTTTTAAAAAAAATTATTTCTATTGATTTCAGAGACGGAGGGAGGGAAGGAGAGAGAGAGAGAGAGAGAGAAATATATCGATGATGAGAGAGCATCATTGACCAGCTGCCTTCTGGGATTGAGCATGCAGGCCAGGCACGTGCCCTGATTGGGAATCAAACCATGACCTTTGGGTTCATAGGCTGATGCTCAACCACTGAGTCACACTGGCCGGGCTGAGCAGGGCATTTTTGTGCGCAACTCAGATTTTCCTACTCACGCTTTACTGTTTCTTATAGATGTAGTTGAGTTATCAGAACTCACTACTTGTCTTTTCTTGCATTTCAGAATTGAGGTTGGGCCAAAAAAAAAATGCACAGTATTTGTGGAAAGGAGCTTTTGCTTTTATTTTCCCTCTTAAAAAAAAAAAAAAAAAGAAATGCATTCCCTAGCTGAAAAATATGAGAGAAAACAAGGGATTCCACATATTTATTCATTGTGACCTGAGGGAACACAGGGAAACCATATAAATGCCTCTGTTGCTTTAAATTTTCATGGCACGGGCTTGCTCATGACCTGTAGGCCAGGATGGAGGCGCAGAAGCATCTTAGCAGAGATGTTTCTTATCATTGGACTCGACTCAGTTAACTTTCCTGTTACATATTTAATTGTGAGTTTTAGTAGCTTTATTCCTTTTTCTGATTATAAAAATCATGCATCCTCACTATAAAAATATTCCAAAACTACAGAAAGTATAAACAAGGGAGTGAGACACCCCAGCTCCTAGCACCCAGAGGAAACAACTGGTAACATCTAGACCATCTTGTCACCGATGCAGTCATTCATAAATGAGGTCACTGATACCGATGCAGTCATTCATAAATGCGGTCACTGATACCGATACAGTCATTCATAAATGAGGTCACTGATACTGCTATTCGGGCTGTGATGGGGTCAGTCATGACGGAGTCACGTTACCATTGTTCATGACCACAAAGCATTGCACCCTCAGTATCCCAGATTCCTCAGGTGCTGGGCAGGGGGATTGCCTGCGGAGTGGGTGGTAGAAATGCCTGGGATGAGGGTGCATTCCATTTTCCACATCTTCCCAGCCACTGAGGGAACACTGCTGTGGCCCACCCACTGAGGGGACAGTGTGTGTCTACTGCCCCAAGTATGGCGGCGGGAAAATGATTGGAGGACATCTTAGGGATGTCCCATCATTCATTTAGCCAATTCTCTATTGTTGGGCACTGGCACTTAAATTGGTTCCTGTTTTGGGCCATTATAAACTGCTAAAATCACCAGCCTAGGGCATGCATATTTGTGCATATGTCCAATATCTCCTTAGAGAAGCTCCCTAGTGGTGAATTCAGTGTTTCAAAACTACAAATAAATATAAAACTACCAAAAATTCAAGGTATCATGCATACTATCACCTCTCCAATGGTATCATGATTGCTTCACATCTCTTCCCCCTCTTCTCTTCCTCCTTCTCACCCTCCTGGTCTCCAGCTCCTGTTACTGTTTTGCAGGAGGAGTGGGTTAGAGTCACTGTAGTTTTAAGGAATTCACACCTCATAGTAGCACCTCGGGTGCCTGTGGCTTAAACCTCCTTCAGGTTGGATCCCCCACCCTAATGGGGTTCTTTCCAAGCCAGGACTCCCCCTGCCCTAACCCTAATGTCGCCTAACTGAGCTGCAGGAGAGCTCCTTGCTGGGGGATGCTGCTCCGTCTGCAGGCCCCTGGGGCCAGGCTGGGAAGGAGCCAGCTGCCTGGGGGGCTCCTGGGTCCCTGAGTTGACATGCACATCTGGTGGGTTTGCTTTACGCTCGTAATGCTTGGTGTGAGTCTGTGGGTAGTGAATAAACAAACTTGGGTATCGAGAACTCCCAAATCCAGCATCTTATCCACAGATTTGCTTTCATTCTCTAGGCCTTGGGTGAACTTGGTAGTGGGTTTGCTGGCTGTCTCGTGCCGTTTAGGGTAGGACAGTGGTCGGCAAACTCATTAGCCAGCAGAGCCAAATATCCAAATATCAACAGAACAACGATCGAAATTTCTTTTGAGAGCCAAACGTTTAAATCTTAAACTTCTTCTAACGCCACTTCTTCAACATAGACTCGCCCAGGCCGTGGTATTTTGTGGAAAAGCCACACTCAAGGGGCCAAAGAGCCGCATGTGGCTCGCGAGCCGCAGTTTGCCGACCACTGGGGTAGGAGGACTTAAAGGAAAACTCAGGAGGACATGTTCTCAGCTTTATGAAGGAAAAGTCTGCAGCATTTTTCCATGTGGAGTGGCCGTGGTTCACTCTCTTTGGGCGTCTGAATATTGGAAATGAAAACAGCGTAGACACGGCTCTTCTTAGCTGGGAACCCAGAAGCGCTATTGCTAAAGCTAAAGCTCTGCTGGGGTTGCTACCAGGATCTGACCTTGAAGCCCTTCTGTCAAAGCCTCCGGAGAATGAGCACCGGCCAGGCCGACTGGGGTTACAGTCCCCGGGGCCGCCCCCAGGAGACACTGCCCTGCACCGGCTCTGTCATATTGTGTGCAGCTGAGCTGAGGAGCCAGGCTGCCCTGCTGTGAATAGGATCGGAAATTATATCTGAATTCTCATGGACAGACCTGACCCCAAGAGATGAGTTCTTTTTCTGAAATCCTATCTAATAAAAGAGTAATACACAGATTGACCATCACTCTAACACACAAGAGGGCTATACCCCATGTGGTCACAAGATGGCCAGCAGGGGAGGGCAGTTGGGGGTGATCAAACCTGCAGGGAAGGGCAGTTAGGGGTGACCAGGCTGGCAGAGGAGGGAAGTTGGGGGCAAACAGGCTGGCAGGGGAGCAGTTAGACATCGATTAGGCTGGCAGGGTAGTGGTTAGGGAGTGATCACGCTGGCGGGCAGAAGCAGTTCGGGGCAATCAGGGAGGCAAGCAGGCAAGCGGTTTGGAGCCAGCAGTCCTGGATTGTGAGAAGGATCGGGCGTAAACGGGCAGTCGGACATCCCTCTAGGGGTCCCAGATTGGAGAGGGTGCAGGCAGGGCTCAGTGACACCCCCCACTCCGTGCACGAATTTTGTGCACCAGGCCTCTAGTTGTGGTATAAGTTCCCTGCTAAACAAAATTAAACTGTGTTCCTTTCAACTGTATTGGGAAGAACAAGAGCTGCCCGGGTGGGCTTGTGAGATACACGTGCATCTGTAGATCGGCAGGAAAGGTGGTTGGTAATGTGCAGCCCACTGTGTTCTGTAGGCAGGAGCAAGCCTCCCCTGTCAGCACAACAGATGGTGCTGATGTGAGTAAGCTGTCTTTGTTGTCTAATCGTTTTTTTTAATATTTTTTATTGATTTTTCCAGAGCAGAAGGGAGAGGGATAGAAAGTCAGAAACATCGATGGGAGAGAGACATCCATCAGCTGCCTCTTGCACGCCCCCTACTGGGGATGTGCCCGCAGCCAAGGTACATGCCCTTGCCGGAATCGAACCCGGGACCCTTCAGTCCACAGTCCGACGCTCTATCCACTGAGCCAAACTGGTCTCGGCTGGGTGCTTAAGATTGGCTTAAAGCATAGACACCTTACTTACAATCTAAAACGAGTTCATTTGAAGTAAAAATCACCTCCATATTTTTACGTTTGATCAAGTTAGTGATGGGAAAGTGACATTGTCAAACCATTGTACACTTTAGAAATATTAATTTTTCCATTAAATGGAAACTTTCTCTGAAAGGCTTTTTTATTCTGAAAATAGTTTTGGCTCGTTGTATAAAAAATCTAACATAAAGAAGAGGAAAATGAAGAAGAAAACGAAATTTCTCGTTACCCAGAAGTGTTAAAATTCGGTAGATTTCCTCCCAGGGTTTTGTCTGTGCATTCGACCTCTTTACACATTGAGATCTTGCCGCAAATACCACTCCAGGTCCTGCTTCTTTGTCTGAATATGTAACATGAAGCCTTTCCCATGCTTTAGAGTTCAAACGCCCACGTAACTTTTTTAATAAACTTAAATGACAATACATTTGTTATTATACATTTCAGCCTATGTGTAAATGCGATTTCAATATATCAACAGCAGGCTAACTATAAAACGATGGATTAACATTTTTTTCTACTAGTAATAACCCAAATGCAGAACAGATTAATTCGCTTTAAAAAGCTATTCTTCAAACTTTAGAATTTCTTGCTCTGTCAGAATCATCTGTATTTCATCAGCTACACATCGCATGGTGTTTACACCTACACATCGCTTTATTTGCTTTGCCTGACAAAATGAAAAGGATTGGGAATTGCTCAGGGACATGAGCCAAAAGAATCTTAGGGGCTCTTGAGTTTTACATATTTTCCCAGTTACACTAATGAAAAGGAATTTGTTTGAGAACTTGACTTGGAGTGCAGCTGTAGGGCATTGGCTGTGTGTGCAGGAGCCGTCCCTGTTGGTCCTTCACTGATTGCTGTGCAGAAGTTTCTAGAACTTCCCTAAATTGCTTGGACAGAGCAGTAAAAAGAGAAGCCCACATCGGTCTGTGAAGAGACTGAGTTTCACATTAAAAAAACGTTAAAGCTGAAACCAGTTTGGCTCAGTGGATAGAGCTTCAGCCTGTGGACTGAAGGGTCCCGGGTTCCATTCCGGTCAAGGGCATGTACCTTGGTTGCGGGCACATCCCCAGTGGGGGGAGTGTGCAGGAGGCAGCTGATCGATGTTTCTCTCTCATCAATGTTTCTGACTTTCTATCCCTCTCCCTTCCTCTCTGTGAAAAAATCAATAAAATATATTTTTTTAAAAAAGAAAAGTTAAAGATTTTCACATCGCTTTTTTCCCCCTGTAGAGTGCCAATTACCTGATTGGATTTTTTTTCTTTTCTTTCTTTTTTTTTTTTTACTGTTTCAACCCCTTATTTTTGTCTGTGTAAAAATAACCTTTATTGGCTTTTCTAAGGTGATGCTTTTCTGCCTTGGATAGGGATTTAAGTATCTGTGAGTTTTCCTTTTATTTGCATTATTTGCACAATAAAACAAAGGCATTGAGAAGAAACCAGACAGGACCTTTGAACTCTTTGCCTCAGTCCCAGGCGATGGAGACAGTCTCAGGGCTGTGGGGTCTATGTTGGGTAGTAAGAGGCTTGTAGAAAGTCTTCCCCCTGGTGAGGATACCTGGGATGAGGGATACACATCCGCCGTTTGAGCACAAAGTTGGCCGTTTATGGGTAGATCCCTGGCTAATGGCAATAATGCTGTTTAACAAGATTCTAGATTTTTGAGACCAAAGTTTTACCACTGCATAAGCCATCTCTTTGATCTTTGAGTAAGTGGTAAACTTCTGTCAGGTCATATCCAAGTTGGCACAGAGCACTTCAATAAATTTTTGCTGTCGTTAACAGTAAACATTTGTCTCAGAAAAAGTGTTAAAATTCCTGCGTCTACCGTGTTGAGCTCATCTGCGCCTTAGGTGCCTGGAATGCGATGTGAATGGGCGTAATCCGTCCCCTGAGCAAGCTCGTGGCCCAGCAAGCGAGACAGACACGTCAGGAAGCTTATAGTAATGCCTTCTGGAAAGTTCTAGAATAAACACATGCTATATGGTGTGGGGTATTACAGCAGAGCAGTCTGCTGGGGGAATTGAGAAAAATACCGAACGAAAATCACACTTCTGTCTCCGTGAACTCTTAGCTCCTATACAAAAAGAAAGTAGGTTGACATGGTACTTGTTTTCTTTTTCTTTTCTTTTTTTAAATATATTTTATTGATATTTTACAGAGAGGAAGGGAGAGGGATAGAAAGTCAGAAACATCAGTGAGAGAGAAACATCGATCAGCTGCCTCTTGCACAACTCCTACGGGGGTTATGACCGCAACCAAGGTACATGCCCCTGACCGAAATCGAACCTGGGACCTTTCAGTCTGCAGGCCGACGCTCTATCCACCGAGCCAAACCGGTTCTGACAGACCTGGTACTTGTTTTCTATGTCAACCTGATAACTTGGAATCTGAGCTAAGGACCTGGGACAACAGTTAAACCACATTTTGATGCCAGATGCAGCAATGAGGTGAAGTAAGTTTTTAGTGTAGCTCTCCTTTTATTGCCCCCCATAAATACTTCCTACTTCCCGGGTTTCTTGACTTGTAATCATTGGCAGACAGCTGAGCAGGCCTGTGTTTCTAATTAAGAGCGGGATGGTGAGCGGAGTTTGGAGGAGGTCATCTCTGGGCGGGCCTGCTCTTGGCCGCCTCCAGCAGCTCCGTTAGCACATCCTTGGAACGGAAAATGTAATCCTCTGTGTGAAGTTTAAGTAAACAGTAAGTGCTCTCTTTGCAAACAGTAAGTGCTCAGTTAAACAGAAAGTTCACTCCGTGCATAAACACCTTCCTCACCTGGAGTCTCCCTCCATGTGGACCAGGTCTCCTGTGGCTGGCAGAGCCTGAGGGTACTTTGCCAGGCTGTGCTCAGCTTGGCTCACCCCTCCCTGCCAGCCACCTCCTTGATGCTCAATTCAGTGACCCCTTCTTTGTCCTCAGGGGTTCAGACCTCTTCAAACTCAACACTGCCTTGGTTTCTCTCCAAGACTCCCTGTTACACCCCTGCTCCTCCTCAAGGTTTCTTCCACTGCTCCTTCTCAGCTTCCTTTCCTTTTCTCTTCTGACTATTCCTTAAGAGAAAACCTCCTTAATAATTTTGTTTTTATCTTTTTTCTTACTCTATTCACACTCACTGATCTTCCCCATTTTCATGCTTTAAGTGGCTAATTATGTCAACGCTTTCCATCCATGAAAATAACCATGTGATAATCAGCCTGTGTAGGTCGGTGGTTGAGCGTTGAGCTCTCAAACTAGAGTTCATGGTTCGATTCCCGGTCAGGGCACATACCCGAGTTGTGGGCCCGATCCCCAGGTGGGTATGCAGGAGGCAGCCCAACAGTGATTCTTTCTCATCATTGGTGTTTCTGTCTCTCCCTCGCCCTTTCTGAAATCAATAAAAATAACAGTAACCTTGTGGCGGTAAGAATATTTGACTGGGTTTGATTTCCAGTTCTAGTTGTGCGACCTTGAGCAAGTTCCTTAAACTCCTTGTGCCTCCATCTCGTTTTTCAAATGGGACGAAAAATAATCAACCCAATAAATAGAAAACACAGAGCCGAGCATATTAACCACCCCAACCCACCCTCAATTGTGTCTGGCTCTCCTTAGTCATTTGTCAGGGCTCAGTTTAGATATTACTTCCTCCAGGAAACCTTCCCTAATGTCCCAAATCTCGTTAGATCCTCCTTCCATGGGCTCTCATAATGCAATTTAACTGCCCTATTTCCCACTGATTGTAATTGCTGATTTATCTCTCCATGTGTCTCATTCATCATGAGCTCTGTGCGGGCCGGGGTGGAATCAAGCTTGGACATCAGCTATCCCCAGGGCCTAGGAGCCTGGCACACAGTAGTACTTAATACATATTTGCCGAATGAATGGTTGATTGCATGGCTGTGGCAGTCTGAGATAGTTTGGGATGATGTCTCTCAGGGTATAACTTCTTCATGGTGACATCACCAGATTTTGCAAGTCGGAAAACTGACAGTTTTGTTGTGGTTGAGTATCCTAGGCAGCCTGACTCACACCTTCTGACTCATAGAAGTCAATATGGCAAGCCCAAACGACAGTTTTAACAACTTGACACAATGGTGAGAATATGCTAAGAAACGATTCGTGGCCTAAATGTGGGAGTGTAATACATACCTGTCCTATCACGTGATATTATCACGTGATATCGTTGCGTCTGAAAGTGTAACGTTTGGTGTTGTAGGGTGTTGGAGCCACCAGTAAGCTCCCCAGAGCACAGGTGGTAATAGCACACCAAGGAGCTTTGGACTCGCTCTTTCTAACTATTTGAGGGGCTGTTGTAGGGGCAGGGAGGGGGCTCAGTGTGTCTGGCTCCAGGAGAGAGGAGGCCACGCCAATGCAGACATCTCTTCCTGAGGGCACAGAACTCCCCAACTGTGAAAGCTGTGCAGAGGTGATGAGCACTCCCAGGGCAAAAACTCCCATTGCTTGTTGTTTTCAAACACGGTGGGGACAGCCCTGGGCACTGGTTTCTACAAAGGGATGATGAGAGGGGACAGAGGATCCCTTCTAACCCAGGGAGTTGAGCCGTGCCCCACTCACTCATGGGCCACAGAGTTAGCCCCCGTGCCCACATCGTGTCCCCAGTAAATGGCCCTGGAAGAACAAGTGCCAAATGACCCAACAGCAGGACGCAACAGGAGCTTAATTTTTGAAACCATTTGATGTAGGATTCTCTGTGGCTTCTTGAAGTTGTTATTAGCACCATTGCCAGATAACTTCTTTTTCTTCTTCTTCTTCTTCTCCTTCTTCTTCTTCTTCTTCTTCTTCTTCTTCTTCTTCTTCTTCTTCTTCTTCTTCTTCTTCTCCTCCTCCTCCTCCTCCTCCTCCTCCTCCTCCTCCTCCTCCTCCTCCTCCTCCCTCTACTCCTCTTCCTCCTCCTCCTCCTCCTCCTCCTCCTTCTCCTCCCTCTCCTCCTCTTCCTCCTCCTCCTCCTCCTCCTCCTCCTTCCTCTCCTCCTCTTCCTCCTCCTCCTCCTCCTCCTTCTCCTCCCTCTTCTCCCTCTTCTCCCTCTTCTCCCCCTCCTCCCCCCTCCTTCCTCCTCCCCCTCCTCCTCCTCCTTCCTCCTCCTCCTCCTCCTCCTCCTCCTCCTCCTCCTCCTCCTCCTCCTCCTCCTCCTCCTCCTCCTCCTCCTTCTTCTTCTTCTTCTCCTTCTCCTTCTTCTTCTTTTTTCTTTCTTTCTGGCCTCTTGGTAAAGTTGTGTATGTATCTTGACAAACTTAAGCATGGCCTGTGTGGCGTGGGTAGACCATAATGCCTCAAGAAAACTGATTAAGTGACTTGACAATAGTATGTTCTCTGCTAATAGCCTCTGATTTGGCTTTGGTACTTTAAGTTTATTTCATAGGATGTCTAGGAAATATTATTAAATTCACTATTTTATTTTTCCTCCCAAATCAGGATCACGCCCACCCCCCTTGGAGAAGGGAAAAGCACAGTCACCATCGGGCTCGTACAGGCACTGACTGCGCACTTGAACATCAACTCCTTTGCCTGTCTAAGGCAGCCTTCTCAAGGGCCAACTTTCGGCGTTAAAGGTACTTCATTTCAACAACGAGCATATTTTGCAGAGCAAAAAGGGAGGGTAGGAATTTTCTTAAAGAAAAGTCTAAAAAGAACATCATCAACAGATGTGGAGTTAAAACTTACCAGAGGAACTAGTGCGTTTTATCCCTCCATGCACCCCCGCCCCCCTCCAAGGCTCTGTAGGTGGAGGTTGCCCCAAGTCGGTCCTCCTGCAGAGGGCGCTGTAGTGAGGGGTTTCATGGTGCCCCAGCCCAAGAAGCTGATGCCCTTGGTTTCCGTGGCCAGTGGCCAACCTCTTGCTCAGGAGTCCAGCCTTAAGTGGAAGTCTTCTGTTTTACCAGAAGTTTCTTTGCCAGGTGACTTTAAAATTCTGCTGTTTATTATTGTTGGTGTTTTATCAGCCCAACCATGGTGAAAGGTCTTCCCATCCAGGCAGCTAGAGGCCCTTCCGGTCAGACCCCAAGCCTCACCTTTTCCGGAGTTGCTGTGTGGGGTCTGAGCAGCTCTGGAAACGGGCTGTGGACGGAGATGTGATGGAATTCCTCTCTGGCGGTGGTTGGGCTGATATTTGGCGCCATCCCATTCACTACTCTTTCTTCCTTGATTTATCCTTAAATTGTTCTCCAGCTCACTTTACAGTAGCATCTATTGCTTTAATTACCATTTGGTCTTGGCACTTTGTGGCTCTTAGCAGCATTGTATTTATATTACTCTAGCAAATATTAATAACTAGTCATTCATTAAGTCCTGATAGCTCCTAGCATGTCATGCATTAGTATGCGGTGAATGAGCACTAGACTTGGAGCAAGAAGGCCGAGGTTTTATTCATGGCTGTCTCTTACTGCTGTGAGACCTTTAACCAGTTATCACCTCTCTGGGCTGTGGCTGTAAAAGGGTGACAAGTCATAAGCCGGCCTTACCAGGTAATGGTGAGGACCAAATGGGACAGTACAGAAGAAAACAGGGTAAACTATCAAATGCTATGGACATAAGGTATCATTATCATTTTAGGAAAAGTGAGTCTTTTTAATGTAATGGCTTTCAATTTTGAGGGATAAAGAGCATGTATATATTATCATCTAAGGTAAATTTATAATGTGTTAGTCTGACTTTATCAGATGGATTTTTTTTTGGCAAAGTGTTTTGAGACTTCAGCGCATGTGCAGCTTAAATGAAGCACAGCCCCAAAGATAGAATAAATCAAGGGAACCGCATGTTTGCTGCAATAACATTCGCAATATTATTTTTACCCCTTTTTCAAATAAGGAAACTGAAAGTCTTAAATTGCAGAGCTGGACATGGTGTGAGCTCCCCCCACCCCCCCCCCCCCACACACACACACAATGCTGTACTTTGATAAATGGTTCATGTTTCCCACTGGCTGTTGCTGTTTCATCTTGGGGGTGCTGCCTCCCCGTGGGTGTGAGGAGCCATGCCCCGGGGGCTCTGTTCCTCCGCCCTGTAACCGGTGCCCGCTCTGTTGTGTAGGAGGTGCTGCCGGAGGCGGGTATGCCCAGGTCATCCCCATGGAGGAGGTAAGATCTCAAAGGCACACGTATCACGTGTCACTTTTTTGTTCTTTGCTCCCATCAACCCAGGCCCACAGTCTCCAACTCCAACATCCCGGAGGCTCTGAAAACCCAAACCCAGCCTTTGTTGTTACGATCTGCGTATGGGTTTTGTCTGTGCAGTTGGTATAAGCCTTCATATAGTTTGCTGTAGGAATATTGTTTTTGATGAACGGATGTTGACCTACACCCTGCTTGGGGTGTTTTGTAAGTAAGTTATATGTACATCACGTCAGCTCTCTAAATTCCAAAAAGTTAGAATCCCCAAACCCTCCTGGCCTCAGGGTTCTGGATGAGAGGAGGCAGGCCTGTGCTGCCTACAAGCTAAGATATAAACTATCATGGCATGTTCTCAATATCCCACATTATAGAATATTTGCACGTATTTAATTTTTCTTTTTTATTTTTAGTGGCCATATATTTTGCTACAAAATCAGACATTAAATAACAATATATAAATAATTGACCTTCCAAGAAGTGTAACGTAAAGCAGAACACTAGCTTTTCAACTAAATTAACTTGTTTTTTAGCCCAAAGGTTGCTTTGTTTCTGGTAGTGTTTTTCGGGTGGCACTTCCACCGTTACAAACAGCAGTGTGGCGAGACTACCAAGTCTTTCACCCCCATAACCACACTGCTGGAAGCATTGCTTATTAGCAATAGATTATTTTTTTTAAAAAACAGCAACAAACTATTTGCATGTATTTTTGGAAGCCAGAGACTGCATAGTTTTGGTACTTCTCAATTATGCAGCCCCTATAAATTGTAACTGTTCATGAACGATGCTGTCTTACCTAATAATAGACAAACATGTAAATTGACTGTACCGCCACTATGCTCAGAGTCAATCAGAGTGGATATGCAAATTAACCCAACAAAGATAGAGGGCTAATTTGCATATGCAGGCATGGAGGAGGGGCGAGATGCCTGCTATGAGGGTGGGCGGGGAGACAGAAGCGGGGAGTTATAGGAGCGGTGCTCCGGACCGAAGCGAGGACTTGCCGGCTCCTGGGTGGCTGGGAGTGAAGCCAGGGGAAGGAAGGCCTGTTCTTGCACAAATATCATACTATGGGCCTCTAGTCACGTAATATGAGGTGTTTTTTTAAAGCAGGTAGCAAATTATATGCCAGTTTTACACATATGACTATGTATGCACATAAGACTAGAAGGGAATAGCAGAATTAATAGAATTTTAAGAGTGATATAGTTTCTTTTTCTCTGACTTTGTGGCATGTTTTCTGTTATTCTGTTGTTGCTGTTTATTTCATGCGATTTGTATATTTGATGCAATAGAATTTTCTAACACACAAAACAATGCATAAAAATGAAAATAAGGAAACACATCACTAAGATATCAGAGTCCTTCCTCTTTATCCTGAGAAAGGAAGAATTTGGGACAGAACGTCTGTTGAGGGGTTCTTTATTGTCAGGTGGAAAATGCTGACATTGATTTTCTGATTTAGGCTGTTTTATGGGCTCAGCTTATCATAAGGCCATGTAATTAGCATAATGCTTTATTTATTCAGAAAGTCCTTGCATACTGCCCCGGTTGTTTAAAACAAGTAGAAAGATGTTTTCATTTCCTGTGTAGTTCAACCTCCACTTGACCGGGGACATCCATGCCATCACTGCCGCCAATAACTTGCTGGCTGCTGCCATCGACACACGGATTTTTCATGAAAACACTCAGACCGACAAGGTGAGGAAGCTTTCTTCTTGGCTATTGGGGGCATCTTGTCCTAGGATTCCTGGATTCTTAAGAAGTTTATAAGCTCTCCGAAATTGTAGTCCAAATTGTGTGAATTTATATATGTTCTTATTTCTGGGGGTTCGGTTCTATACTTTGGTCAGACTCTCAAGTGAGTTTATAACCACTGCCAAGTTGTTGGGAGGGTCATGTTGTCCTTTTTAAGCCAAATATTCTTAGAGACGAGCCTTTGGTTTTTGAGATGGCGGGTGTGCCACTTCCCTTCATTCTGCCCATAGATCTAATCTCTACTCTATACTAAAGGGATTGGAGTGGTAGCTTTTTAAAACTAATGTTATATGCAGCTGTGTTAGGTATGCTGTTCAAAAGGTCAGATCCCCTTGCCCGACCTGTGTGGCTCAGGGATTGAGCTTTGTCTGATGAGCCAAGAGGTCACAGGTTCAATTCCCGGTCAGGTCACATGCCAGGGTTGTGGGCTGATCCCCAGTAGAGGCCATGCAGGAGACAGCCCATCAGTGTTTGTCTCTCATCGATGTTTCTCTCTCTCCCTCCTCTTCCCCTCACTCTAAAACCAATTAAAAAACGAAAATAATTTTTAAAAGGTCAGACCCTCTTGATGGGGTTCAGGTGCACGCAGTCAGAGAGGTAAGCCGTACACCTGAAGGTGACAGGGCACCAGGTGCTAATTCCTCAGAGACATCGACATGGGTAAAAGTAGGCGTTTCTGGCACTCTTATATGGGTCCTGACTTCCTCCCATTAAAGGAACTCCCTAGTGAGTTATTGAAACCAAACTCAGATAAATATTAATTTGATAGTTATAAGGCTGTGGATGAAGAAACATCTATTTGTGCAAACTCTTTGCAATGTGCATTATGTCAGATCGCGGCAGATTTATGAAAATGACAGAACTTAAGGCTACATCGCTTATCCTAGCCAAGAATTTTAATAGGACCTCTAATCTAAACAGTTTGGTTATAAATGTAATGAATTTTGTTGTAGCCTGTGAATTGTCCAAGTCCATGGTTGGCCCTTCATCTCCTGTGGCCTTTCATTTTTGTGTTCTTAGTCTCTGTACAATCGCCTGGTTCCTTCAGTGAATGGTGTTCGAGAATTTTCAAGCATTCAGCTTGCTCGGCTGAAGGTAAGCTTCCAGTGAGTGGTTCTTTAAAAAGTAAAATATCCTAGAGAAAGCAGAAAAACGGTCAGAGCCAGCGACTTTGAACCTGGCTTGGTGTTGGTCTTGAGACACGCTTTGGGGCAGTAAGCACTGCAGAGAGCGCAGAACGGGACGCTGGGACCCGCACCCCACACCAAGCGGCAGGGCGGACAGGTCGCGCCTCGGGATCGTCCTGGATGAGTGAGGGGCCTGCTCTGCTGCCCGGAGTGCCCGCGTCAACGAGCACGAGGATCGGCGAGATTTTGTGAAATGTCTTTAATTTCTAGGGAATGAGAGGCACCCTTTTCAAATTCGTGCATTTCAGTCTCTGTTGCAGCAAAATACTAAGCAATCTTTTTTTTCTGTATTTATTTTGCTGTTGTTTTTTTATTTGTCCATTACAGTGGACATGACACTAAGCGATCTTAACTCCCATCCACATTCCTATTTTCTAGGGCTCTTTGCTGCTTTTCCTTCCAATCACATTAATTTCCCCCTTTGCTCTTTTTCATACCCTAGACACTAACTTTCATGGCATCATTTTTAGCCGCTGTCTGGTAATAATTGGTTTTTAAAATTCACCCCTTTGATTCTTACCTCATTGGGTTTGCTGAGAATAACACACAGCACCACCCCAACCCCCATCCTACCACCCCCACCCCCAGCAGCCACAGCATAGATGGTTTGCTGTCCAGATGCCTTCCTCATCCTTCTCCATTAAAAGCCAGTTTCAGAATGTCTTCCTTTGTAGAGACAGACGCATTATCAATTCCAATGGGCTCTTTCTCAGGGAATTAGAAATAACTGGTTTTGAAAACACAGACATTGAGTGTACTTGAATTATTGGTATTTGAATTGGAAACGAAGAACGGGTGAACTGGAGCATCAGCCATCCAGCCAGCAGCTTGTGTCCCTTCCGGGCACAGCGAGGTGGCCGTGGAGAGGGGCCCGGACTCTCGGCCAAGACGGCCATCCCCTCTGGGTACTGCCAACTGCCTTCCCTTTTCAGATCTGTCATGGTAAAGGGCGGATTACAAATGTCATTGTCTTCTGCTTATAGGAGATACTGAGTCTCAGGCACTGATTTCCATCAGTTGCCCTAGCCCAGTAGTCGGCAAACCACAGCTCTTGAGCCACATGCGGCTCTTTGACCCCTTGAGTGTGGCTCGTCCCACAAAATACCACGGCCTGGGCAAACCTATTTTGAAGAAGTGGCGTTAGAAGAAGTTTAAGTTTAAAAAATGTGACTCTCAAAAGAAATTTCGATCATTGTCCTGTTGCTATTTGGCTCCGTTGACTGATGAGTTTGCCGACCACTGGCCTCGCCTACAGTTTACTCGGGATTCCAGTGCAGATTCTAAAAGGCTTTCCTAGTCACGGAGAACGTGAAGGGAGAGGGATCATTTGGTTGCATCTTGCTTTCTGTTCCTTCTAATACATAGCGCGCTTTTTGTTCCTGATCATTAGAGACTGGGAATAAATAAGACGGATCCCAGCACACTGACAGAAGAGGAAATGAACAAATTCGCCCGCCTCAACATCGACCCCTCCACCATCACGTGGCAGAGAGGTGGGTGCCGATCGCCTGGCCCCGAGGCGGCCGTGTCCCAGCTGACACTCTTCCAGTCAGTTTCACAAAGGCTCGGTCTTCCTCCTTCCCATTGTCCGCCCAGCTTATGTTTCTTAATTCCTCCATTTATTTAGCATCTCATCCTCATCTCTCAGCCCTGCCTCCTGTTTAGCAGAAAAGGCTGTGTCCCTTCAGCCAGCTGCTCATCTGGGCTCAGTCACATCTATTCCCATGCCTTCCACGTGTCCAAGGAAAATTACTTCATCTTCTTCTCTATCTCTTACTAGAGACCCGTTGCAGGAAGATTCCTGTAAGAAAAGATCTTCCTGCGGCCTGAGCAAAGCTCTCTCCTATCTCCCATGCCTCGCTCCTGTCTCTGCTGCCTTGCTCCCTCCCTTCTCCCCACCCTGCTTGCTTGCTTCTCTGCATCTTTGCTCCCTTCTGCAGTGCTTGGCTTCCTTCTAAGCTGTCTGCGTGCATGGGTATGCAAATTAACCGCCATCTTGGTTGGGTTGATTTGCATACTTGCTCTGTTTGGCTTGTGGGTGTAGTGAAGGTACGGTCAATTTGCATATTACTTTTATTAGCTAGGATGGCCTGTCGTCCTATGTTTTTTTAAGGTCTGTGTCTCCCCTTATTCGTCTTGCCACCCTCTCTGCCCACAACACTAATTTCTTCTGCTCATTTTCTTACCACCACTCTAAGCTCTCAAATCTGTATTTTCAGTTCTGAATGTCCTCTCTACATTTAGCACTTGCTTCCAGCCACTTATGGGAATACACGCTAACACTTCAAATGCAACCGGGGGGCTTCCCCATGAACTCTGTCCTGGTCCTGCCCTTCCTGTTCCCCTCTTAGCTGGGACACCGCCCCCTTCCCCCACACTGCCCTCTATGAGGGTGGGACACAGGGAAAAAGCAGGACACAGGGGGTCAGAAGCCCCCAGTGTGTATCTCCACTTGGCCACTTACTCACTGTGTGACCCTGAGCAGGCCACATGTCTTCTGGGCCTCGGGCCTCTGGGGATGGCAGTGGTGATGATCACATACACTTCCAGGAACGAGGTGGTGGCACTGATGGCCGAGGCGATACTGAGGGTAGAAGATAGGCCTTCCGGTCCTTCCTGCATGTCTGAGGTTCTTCTCAGACCTGCCCACCACGTTCCCCATTTCTGCCCACCTCCATTTTGATCACACGCCTGCTCCATTGCGGTTCCCTTTTAATAGATAGTCTTGCTCTCTCTCCCATCCCCCAATTCAGTGAGTCAGGGAATAAGAGATGGGCCCAGTGGGCAGGGCGGCCAGTGCTGTGTGCCTGAAAGGCAAGGTCAGCGTTTCCTCCCCAAGGACCTCCTCCCATCCCCGCTGTCAATGCCATTGGTGTATATTTGGTAGACGATCTACATTGTCCATGGGGACAGCTTGTTATTTGAAGCCTCACGCATTATTAGTGAGATCTCAGCCCTTCTGGCATTATAGATTTGGTTTTCACTAAACCAAGTCTAGTTTTCACAATCAGAATGCAAATCAGTGCCCTTCAGACAAGCCAATAAGAAAATGAGATTTGGTGGTGCCTGCTCGTCTCAGATTGACTTCTCTCCTCCACCCCCCACCCCTTACTCCTTTATTTTTTTATTGTGGTTTAAGTCTGCCTGCCTCGTTTTAACCATTCATTAGTGTGCATTTCGTGCCATTGAATACATCCACAAGACTTACAGTGATTACACCATCACCACTATCTGTACCCAAAACATTCTTATCATTCCCAACAAGCACCCATTAAACAATAACTCCCCTTCTACCAGTCCCAGGTAACCACAATAATCAGATAGAATAATCATGTAGTAATTGTCCTTCTAGCATCTTTTATCATGCCTGTTTTCAATGCCCATCCATGCTGTAGCATATATCCAGAAGCCCATTCCTTTTTATGTCTGAATAATGTTCCGTGGATGTGTATGTGACATTTGCTTTTTCATTCATCTCTCGGGCACTTGGTTGCTCCCACCTTTTGGCTATTGCAAATGATGCTGTATGAACACGTGCGTTCGTCTATGTGTTCAGGTTCCCGCCTTCTGTCCTGTTGGATGTGTGTGTAGAGGTGGACTTGTGGGGTCATATGGCGGGTCAGTGATCAACGTTTTGCGAAACTTAATTGCCTTCTTTCCCGTGACTCGGCTTTCCGCATAATAGGTCACCCCTTCAGAAATAGTTTTCCTAACTGCCTAGTCCAGTGGTCAGCAAACTGCGGCTCGCGGGCCGCGGTTTGCCGCTCTGTTGACTAATGAGTTTGCCGACCACTGGGATAGGGGCTCAATCACAAGGAACCACTTCAGCCTGTAATTGTTAGAATTGAGAGTCTAGGTCAGTGGTCGGCAAACTCATTAGTCAACAGAGCCGCAGTTTGCCGACCACTGGCCTAGTCAAAAAAATGATGCCTCGCCCAGCCCGTATTGCTCAGTGGCTGAGCATCAACCTAGGAAACGGGAGGTCGCGGTTTGAGTCTCGGGCAGGGCACATGCCCGGGTTGCAGACTCGGTCCCCAGTGTGGGGCGTGCAGGAGGCCGCGAACCGAAGATTATCTCTCGTCTTGATGTTTCCATCTCCCTCTCTTCTCCTCTCTGAAATCAATAAAAATATCTGTGTTTTTAAAAACGATGCCTCACCCCCGTGGTCCGCTGACACACACCATGACCTCACCTCCTTTATCTTCCAGGGCACGTGGCACTGGCTGATGCTTTGTGTGTTGGGTCCCTCCCTGGGGTGTCAGCTCGTCTCTTGCCTCTGCGGCTTCCCCAGCCCCCGGGACACGGCCAGACGCACACCTGCAGCCAGGCCGTCCTTGCTGACTGTAACCTGTTCTCTTCTCTTTCAGTGTTGGACACAAATGACCGATTCCTCCGGAAAATAACGATCGGGCAGGCCAGCACCGAGAAGGGGTACTCCCGGCAGGTGAGTGGCCTTCCTTCACGGAGTGCCTCTGCTCTCATTAGCCTTGGTTTACGGCTGCACCGGTGCCGATGCTCTGCTTTTATCTTCTCCCCCCATCCCTGCAGCGGCCAGGGGTCTCCCACCTTGTCCAGTGCCGTTTCCAATCTCCAGCAGGACTCGGGGGGCCCATCTGCCCTTTCTTCCCATCATGTCCTGTGTGGGGTTAGTTGTAATTCTGGATCGGCCACTCAGGGTGTCCCTGGAATGTCAATCCTGACATAGTTCAGTGCAGACCCAGCCCAGTGATTACTGCATCTGCATCTCAAACACGTTACTCACATTTAAAAACCAAAGGAAGAAAGCTCCTTGGTATTTGGCTGAGTAGCCTGAGGAATTTTTAAGGAGAATGTCCCAGTATCCAAATCCAGAGAACATGGAAGATTAATTATGATGTCCACCTTCATTTTAATAGGCCTCCAGGGTGGGGCTGTGGCACTTGGGGAATATAAATTCATTCCATGAGTTTTTATCCAGGCACACCAGGTCTCTAAAGAATTTTATTATTATTTTTTTTTTTTTGTAATAAGCCTTATATTTTAAGACAGTTTTAGATTTATGGCCTTTATATTCTTAAGTGTTCTTAGTGAAAAAAAACCACTTTTACTTTTACTCTAGTATAAGGAAGAGATGATTTTGACATTAAAAAATTAAAGTCTCTAGTATGAAAAAAATAACGTACAAAAACATTACGAGAGCAATAACAAACTGGAAGAGAATATTTGCAGTACATATAAAACAAAGGATTGATGTGCCAAACACTGAAAGAACTTCCACCAATTAGTACTCACGTATTGCTGGCATGAAGACCTCTCCTGTCACCTTCAGCACTGAAGCTGCCTGTCCCCGCACTCCCTCTGTCCCTTTCTTGCTGTGTGTTTATCTTCTGCCTCTGCAGGAGGCAGCCAACCGAAGATTATCTCGTCATTGATGTTTCTACCTCCCTCTCTTTTCCTCTCTGAAATCAATAAAAATAGCTTTTTTTTTTTTGATGCCTCACCCCCCTGGTCCCCTGACACACACCGTCACCTCCTTTATCTCCCAGGGCACTTCGCACAGGTTGAGAACCGCTGCTGTAGAGCCCAAGACCATCGGAAAACACAGATATTTATATTACAATTCATAACAGTAGCAAAATTACAGTTATGAAGTAGCAACGAAAATAATTTTATGGTTGGGGGTCACCACAACATGAGGAGCTGTATTAAAGGGTCGAGGCATTAGAAAGATTGAGAACCACTGCTCTAGACCAATTAAGGACATCTTTTTATGTCATAAAGGGAGACCTATATGATCGCTTTTTAATGGCTATAGAATATCTTGGCTTTAGATGTGTCATCCTGGATTAGGCAGTTCCATAACGGACGCTTAGGGTGCTCGCAGTGCTGAGCTGGCACCAATGAGTGATGTTCTCCAGGGTCACATGCACTCGGATTTGTGTGTATTCTGACAGATGGTGTCCTTAGGACAGGTTCCCAGGCCCCTGATTGCAGAGCCAAAGAGGACGCAGATTTTCAAATGTGGGTGTGTATTGATTTCCACGGTACCTTCCAGAAAGGCCGTGTGGATTCGCATCCTTGCCACCATTGCTTAAGGTCCTTTGTTTAACCGGTTAACTGCCACAGTGTTTTGAATTTAATTTAAAAAGGTCTGCCGCTTACGGCTACAGAGGCTTATGGTATACAAACGGTTACATTTGTGATAAACGATAAAAATTACACTTACACCTTTATATGATTTTAAAAGTTTTATTTGCGAAACAAAAGTTGCATCATTCAGTCAATAAAATAAATGATGGAATATATATGGATCCAATTCATTTCATTTTTTAATAGTGCTCAAGATGTAAAAATTTGAAATTGTAATAATTACAAATGAAAAACTTATCCATGTGTTACAAGTTCCACTTATTATTCAGATAATATCTTAAGAGTATTTCTAGTCTCATGTTTTGCATAGTGTAAGCCTTAATATTTTGTCACTTTTTTATATGCACTGTTTATAATGGAATGGTGGTAGAGAGAATCCTAAATATCATGCTATGAAAAATCACTCATGTTTGGAGAGGGTTATGGGGAGAATGTCATAATTGGATGTAGTTGCATTTAACTTTCACCTAATATTTTTTTCACTAAATCAATAGCTAATGAAATCTCTCAGGAAGTAGCCAGAAAATTCCTTGGTTCCTTCATTTCCTCTCTTGTCAGTGATGGAAATGGACAAAACTTTTCATCAGGGGATCCCGCGAGGGCGTAGCCACTTTCTCTCTCTAAGCTGGGGCTTGTTTGGTTCTCATGCCCCTTGGGGAGAAGGGAATTCAGCCAGAGCTCAGTGAAGTGGTTTATCCTGGGGCTGCCGGAGGAGGAGGAGGAGGAGGAAGAGGAGGAAGTAAGGAGGAAGAAGGAGGAGGAGGAGGAGGAGGAGGAAGTGCATGTTCCCCCATTCCTCTGGTTCCTGCTGGTTTGTGTGCAGACTGGATGCAGAGCCAGGGGAGGCTGCAGAAAGTGCTCGCTGAGCACTCAGTGCCACACAATTCTGGGGCTGATGTGGTCGCGCCCTGTAGCCAGCTGGGAAGTGTCCTGTGTCCTCTTTTGACATGGTGATCACACAGTCAGGCTATCCTTGCTGTGGGGTTGAGCTCAGACTCCTGGAAGCTGGCCTCAAGACCACCTCCTTTCACTGTCCACTCCTCCTCATCTCTTTAAAATGCTGCCCCCTTGCCAAAACCAGTTTGGCTCAGTGGATAGAGTGTTGGCCTGTGGACTGAAAGGTCCCGGGTTTGATTCCGGTCAAGGGCATGTACCTTGGCTGCAGGCACATCCCCAGTAGGAAGTGTGCAGGAGGCAGCTGATCGATGTTTCTCTCTCATTGATGTTTCTAACTTTCTATCTCTCTCCCTTCCTCTCTGCAAAAAAAAATAAAAAAAAAATCAATAAGATATATTTAAAAAAGTAAAAATGAAATGCAGCCCCTTTGGCCCCACAATGATTAGCACCTCATAGAGTCCACAGGCTGTTCATTCATTCGCCATCGTGTGTTTATGGGGTTTCACACTCAGTTCTCCATGCTGGGGATTCAGGAGTGAGCCCTCCCCAACTGTCCCTGCCTTGCTGGCACTTAGAGCCCAGTGGTGGAGACATGCATCAAGCAGGTAATCACATGTGTATCATTAATTACACATCTGAAACAGGCTGTAGAAGCAAATAGTGCGTGAGCTGTTGTCATAGGGGCCCAGCCAGGCCGAGTCTTGCTCAGCGGAGCAGATGCAAGAAGCCTGCGGCCCTCGGAGTGCACCCAGCTCAGGACCGTGCATGCTCTAGACCCGCAGAAAGCGTGTGCATGCCGGGCTACTTGTCCCAGCCTTACAAAGGGGTCGGCATTTGGAGAAAGGGCTGTGTGTAGATGATTAAAGAGTATGGAGGTGAAAGATAATTTTGAAAGGCATTGGGGGTCAGAGGAGCTTCCAGCTGAAGGAGCCAGAAGAGCTTCCCCTTGACCAAGGACAGGGTGCTTTTATTCACACAATTTGTCCCTAGGCAAGGTGGAAATATACACTTCAAAGGGTACGGTATCATAGGGTACAGAAGCATTGTCAGTTTGGGGAATAGCCTACACCTGTTCAGGTGTTTGGCCAACAGGAGGCAATAAAATGCCCTGAGCTGTCTGGCAGCTGACAATCCTATTCAGGTTTGGGGGAAGCGCCGTTTAGCCATTTCCAACAGGTAAATTGCATATGTGGCTCACCCTTGTTGAGCCCCTCAAGTCCCATCAACCTTTTGATGGAACTCTTGTAATTACTGCGTGCTGAAATTGGTTCTTGGCATGTGCACTTGAAAATGGCCCTTTGAGGGTAATCCCCAGCCTTCAAGAACTTAATTGCTGAGCTGTGGCTCCTGCAGACATGGCCACCCCGATGCACCCCGCAGCTGACCCTTTCCTTTGCTCTTGCCATCTCAGGCGCAGTTCGACATCGCGGTGGCCAGCGAAATCATGGCGGTGCTGGCCCTGACCGACAGCCTTAAGGACATGAAGGAGCGGCTGGGCAGGATGGTGGTGGCCAGTGACAGAAATGGGCAGCCCGTCACGGCAGAAGATTTGGTGAGTGTGCGTCCATTGTGGGAGCTCCGGAGAGCTTGCTGTGCCCCTTCTTTCCTGATGAGGAGGATGCAGGGTTCCTTTCTCTTATCCGCATGCAACATGGGGATTCGGAAGATTTCGGCACACACATTCCCCACAGCTTTGTAATGTCCTCACGGGCTTGTAATTGGTTGCAACCAAAGCACATGACATTTATTTCAATAGCTTTTCCCGATTCTTGCCAGTCCTGACCTCTGCTCTGCCTGAGGGGGGGTCATCCTGCAGCCCCAGCCTGTGACTTTTTTAAAAAGTGTGACCTCTGCCTGCTTTAAAGTGAGGGCAAATCCCCTCGTAAAGGTATACGGTGGGTGTGGCTCCAACAGACCCTGGCTTGTTGATAAAGGTTTGAGTTTCTCATTATTAGGAGCGGGGCTCCACCTTGCTCAGCTCATCAGCTCCTCTGTCAGTGGATGATGCTGATTATAACGCTTTGGGGGAGCTCTGGCACACCACTGCCTGCCTTAGTTCCTGTCCTCATTTGGCACGCTGATCATTTTGTTTTTCTTCTCAATAACCATCAGTGTTGTTAACTTAAGCCCCGCTGGTGGAACAGTTATTTCATTTGCTCATACATGTTTATAAGGGCGTAGGTAGGACATATGCCTACTGCACAGCGATTGTGCTACTTTGGCGCGTACTCCTCCCATCTTGAATCACATACAGTAATGGAATCTAAAACATACACTTCCAATTGAAAAACAGTTGTGGAGGGGGAAAGGCAAATTAATATTTTATTAATTCCAAAAGCTTGGGACGTAACAGGAATCCTTTGCCAACATGTCTTGATTACTTTTTGGCTGCTTTAGAAGAAATGGATCTATCTGACTGACTTATCGCATAGTTCCTTGTCAAGTAAATTAAATGGAAATGTTTACATCAGCAGCTCTGTGGAATGCTTAGTACAAAGCTTAAAGCGAAAACCCGTATGCAGCCTGCTGTAAAAGTCACTGCTTTGCAAAAATTGTCAAGACTTCTACATTTCTATCTAAACTGACATATTACAGTTTCTGTATAAACACATTTCTCTGTATCCTATTAACTTTAAGTACCAACAAATATGTGGCAGGGGTGATTTGAAACTTAATCCTCAGATATTATTTCCCTAAGCTTATTTTTTTTTTCTGTGTGATAAAAATCTTGGATCCAGAACAGATTCAATAGAGTTTGCTTTCTTTAGTTATCTTTTGTGTCTCTTCTTTGCAAGCGTACCTAATCTCTGCAGATGGTGTTTCATGGGGTTGGAGCTCTCAGTAGTTGGTCCAACATAGAAAATTAAGGGGGAACTTTCAGAGCTTCTATACCAGTGAGCCACATGCGGCTCTTTGGCCCCTTGAATGTGGCTCTTCCACAAAATACCGCTTGCAGGCGTGCACATACAGTGTGATTGAAACTTCGTAGCCCATGCGCAGAAGTCGGTTTTCGGCTCTCAAGAAAAATTTCAATCATACTGTTGATATTTGGCTCTGTTGACTAACGAGTTTGCCGACCACTGTTCTATACTATCCTTTTACTACCTTACGGGTTGTTTTTTATTTGGTCAAAAGACTGTAGGTATTGCAGCCAACATTGGAATAGATGGTGTCTAAAAGTCCTTCTAAGATGACTGATTCTGATAGTTTCTGGAAGAATATGCGCGAGCTCTCCCCTCCGTGAACATGGGATGTGGAACAGGTGACATAGCTTACAGTGGGCGTGACAGCCCCAGAGCTGCTCTTGGTGATGATGGGATTTTTCTGGCATGGGTTTTGGGCATGGGTCTGAGCACAGTCAGTGTGTAGGGAGCAACAAAAGATGAGCTGGAAAACCAAGCAGGTAGGAACCCACCTGAGACAATCCAACAGAAACGCCCTGTGTCCTTCCTCCTGTAGTTTCTTGAACTAGCTGTGTTTGGCCAAGGGTTAGAAGCAAGGATAGTGTGCGGAGAAGCAAATTGTTACGAAAAGAGAACTGATTTCTTTGTGCCATTCCTGGCCAGCAGTGTTCACTGTCAGACATCTTAATGTATGTATAACAGGCAGGTTACATTTCTTGCGATGTCTATTTTGTACAGTCAAGTTGAAAATAAATTGGATTTCCCCATAAACCTTAAGTGGTGAAATATTACAAAAACAGAAAAAGATCACATGAGAGAAATTTAATATCATTGGTGATAGAAGAGGGAGAAAGTAATAAACTAATGCACTTTGGAGAGAGAAGGAATCTCTAGGTTCTACCCACTGATCTGTTAAGAGATGTTGCACGTTATTTAATTTTTTCACGGCTACATTCACATACATTTACTCCTAGTATAGCCACTCAGTAACTGACTAGTTTGTTGAAAGACACCCTCAATCCCATAGAATACACCACCCCATGTAAATGCTCACATAAACTGTGGAAGAAGGGAAAACGAAAGACACTTGCCCAGTGTCTTGAGAAAAGGTGGGAGGGATTTATTTTTAAGCTTACCATGTGACCTTGCTTGACACATTTTTTCCATAGTTCCTAGACTTCACCCCTGTTGTTTCTTCTCTCTTCATTTCCAGAAAAGGGGACTTAGAGGGTGCCCGGCCCAGAGCTTCCTAGGACTGGAAGAGAGCAGCCTCATTTTAGGCAGACAGAGAGCATGAGCCTTGTCAGTGCTTCTGTTTGGGGTGCCTTCTCTGCCTGGATGAGAGATTGAGAGATGGTGGGAAACCAGAATAGATGCTTTTAAGACAGTTCCTTCTCCCTCTCTTCATGTCCGCTCTGGAAATAGTGCTGTTTCAGTTCTTGGTCTCATTTCTTCAGGCAATAGTAAAATCTCTGGTGGTGAAAAAATAATAAGCATCATTGCCAGAAAACATTTGTAGGTGGACTGAAAGATCTACTTTTTGGCAAACCTCTTAAACACCCTCAAGGAGGGCTCTGAAAAAATGCGATGACTATTACTTCGCCATCACTCTTCATGTCTTACACAGTTGACATTCATTCAGGTGGGGAGAGATGACGGAGGGTGCAGTGCTGTCACATGTGGCCCGCAAACAAGAGCAGCTGTGGAGATGCCTACCTAGGGGACAGGCTGGAGAGAAATGGATCATCTGTTGCTTTTTTCTTTTAAGTTCATTTTCAGTTATAGTTGACATATACCATTACATTAGTTTCAGGTGTACAACACAGTGATTCAACATTTACACACCTTGTGCTCACCACAGTAAGCCTAGTAGTATCTGTCACTATACATAATCATTATGTTATTATTGACTCTGTTCCTTATGCTGCACATTACAGCATCGCCATGACTTATTTTTATAGCCGGAAGTTTGTGCTTTCTAAACTCCTTTTCCACCCAACCGTCTCTTGTCTGGCAACCATCAGTTTGTTCCCTGTATCTAAGAGTTTGTTTCTGTTTGGTTTTGTTTGTTTATTTGTTATGGTTTTTAGACTCCACATATAGCCGAAATCATATGGTATTTTTCTTTCTCTGACTTATTTTATTTATGTGATAGATCTATCCGTCTTGTTGCACATGTCAGGAGTTCATTCTATTTAATGAATGAAGAATATTCCATTGTGTACATGTACCCTGTCTTCTCTATTCATCTATCAGTAGACACCTAGGTTGCTTCCATATCTCGGCTGTTACTAGTAATGCTGCAATGAATATACAGGTGCGTATGTCTTTTTGAATTATTGTTTTCCGTTTCTTTCGGATAAATATCCAGGAGTGGAATTGCTGGATCATATGGTAGTTCTGTTTTTAATATTTTGAGTAATCATCATAATGTTTATTGGCTATACTCATTTACATTCCCACCAGCAGTGCATGAGGGTTCTCTTTTCTCCGTATCATCGCCAGCACTTGTTATTTGCTTCTTTTCCATAATGGCCATTCTGACAGGTGTGAGGCGGTTTTGATTTGCTTAGGTTTAGTGATGTTGATTTTTTTCATTTGTCTGTTGGCTACCTGTATGCCCTCCTTTGAGAAATGCCTGTTTGGGTCCTTGGTTTTTCTTATGTTGAGCTGTATTTTGGACATCCCTTATCTGATATCCTATCTAATAAAATAGTAATATGCAAATTTGGCCGCACCTTCGCCACACCAACAAGCCACGCCCACCAGCCAATCAGGAGCAGGTTATGGAAATAAACCCCAACCAAGATGGCTGCCGCCACTGAGAGCAGGAGGAAGGCTTGGGTTTCCCCATCAACAGAGGAAGCCAAGCTTTCTGCCTGCCTAGGCCTCCACTCAATGTTACAAAGTTTCAATTATAAAAGATACAGAAATGGCGGCAGCCACTGAGCGGGAGAGAACAGAGGCTTGGGTTTCCCTGGCAACAGAAGAAGCCAAGCTTTCAGCCTGCTGTTGCTGGCCTAGGCCTCCACTCTAGGCTACAAAGTTTCAAACAGAAATGGCTGCCGCCCCACAGCAAGCAGAAGGCTTGGCTCTGCTCCAGGCTACAAAGTTTCAGTTGTAGACACAGATTAATCCCAGATACTAGGGCCTCCGCTTGGGTCGCTGGGGGGCGTGGCTGGCCTGCAAACCTCCACAGGCCCCTCACTCCAAGGGAACCCCCACCCTGATCTGGGACACTCTTCAGGGCAAACCAGCTAGCCTCCACCCATGCACCAGGCCTCTGTCCTATCTAATACACAGATTGACCATCACTCCAACACACAAGAGGGCTGCCCCCATGTGGTCAAAGATCCTGCCCCCATGTGGACACAAGATGGCCACCACAATATGGCCAGCAGCGGAGGGCCATTGGAAGGTTCCAGGCCCTGCATGGGAAGACAGTTGTGGGCAATCAGGCCAGCAGGGGAGGGCAATTGGGAGGGACCAGGCCTGCAAGGGAGAGCAGTTGGGGGTGATCAAGCCTGCAGGGGAGGGCAATTAGGGGTGACCAGTTTGGCAGAGGAGGGAAGTTGGGGACAAACAGGCTGGCAGGGGAGCAGTTAGACATCAATTAGGCTGGCAGGGTAGTGGTTAGCAGGTGATTAGGCTGGCAGACAGAAGCAGTTAGGGGAAATGAGGGAGGCAGGCAGGTGAGCAGTTTGGAGCCAGCAGTCCTGGATTGTGAGAAGGATGTTTGATTGCCTGTTTAGGCCTGATTCTACCTAGACGGGCAGTTGGACATCCTTCGAGGGGTCCCAGATTGGAGAGGGTGCAGGCTGGCCTGAGGGACGTCCCTCACCCCCAAGCATGAATTTCGTGCACCGGGCCTCTAGTATCATTTATAAAAGTCTTCTCCCAGTCAGCAGGTTGCCTTTTCATCTTGTTGATGGCTTCTTTCACTGTGCACAAGCTTTATTTTATGTAGCCTCATTTCTTTCTTTATTCTTTTATTATCCCTGTCTTTTAAAAGCGATGTCAGAGTTTACTGTCTATATTTTCTTCTGGGAAATTTATAGTTTCAGATCTTACATTTAAGTTTTTGAACTGTTTTTGAATTATTTTTGTATGTGGTGTAAGCAAGTAGTCTGGTTTCATCTTTTTGCATGTATCTGCCCAAGTTTCCCAACACCACTTATTGAATAGACTGCCTTTACCCTGTTGTATGTTCTTGCTTCCTTTGTGGGAGATTAATTGACCTTATGAGCTTGGGTTTATGTCTCGGCTCTCTGTTCTATTCCCTTGATCTCTGGGTCTGTTTTTGCGCCAGAGCCATGCCAATTACGATAGAATTGTGGAATAGTTTGAAATCAGGGAACGTGATACCTCTGTGGCTATTCAGGTCTTTTGTGATTCCCATATAAGTTTTAGGATTATTTGTTATAGTTCTTTTAAAAATGCGGTTGATATTTTTGACAGATTAAATAATTGGTGTGGGGTTTTTTTTCTCTCTCTCTCTTTTAGGGGGTGACAGGTGCTTTGACAGTTTTGATGAAAGATGCAATAAAACCAAATCTGATGCAGACCCTAGAAGTAAGTGATTTTCTTTGTATAGAAATTGTTGCAGGTTTGCATTAATTGGATTGCTTGTGCGTCCCCTACAACCTGAGCACTTCTAGCCCGTATGAGCCCACAGGAACATCGGAAGAATTTGGTCACCCCAAAAAATTTAAAAGTGTACTTACAGATTCTTTAATGTAATTCCCGTCTTGCCTAATGTAGTACTAATTGGCCAGAGTAAAAATTTAGAGACTTGGTATCTGTCTAATATTTCAATGAGTTGTGAGCCATGTTTATGTTTTCTTTTGCCTTTTTTTTTTTTTGCTTAGTCTTGCATAATAATTAGGTTTTGATATTTTTATTTTTGTTTCCCCCCTGAAAAAAAAACCACAGTAAATGGTGAAAGAATGTTTTCCAGTCGAGTATTCTGTACCCAGCTTTTATAAGAATGCTGATTTTGTATATGACTTTCCTCCTCTCGTCTTCATTGAACTTAAATTTCTTCATCAAAATATCTATTTTTATCCAGGAGTTTACTCACTCGTCTTGCTCATATGCTGTAGTAATTGTGTAATTGCCTCCTCTTAGCTAAAGAGGGCCCAGGGTTTAGATGTGACAAGGAGGCAGTATTTGGGTCGGGTTGACAGAGAGAGGTGGGATGGTGGGGTTGGGGGGTGTCTGGGAGATAGTGGTGGACAGTTGTCTCACAAGAGCCAATTTTTGGCTCCCTTCCAGAGGTCCCTGAGCAATGGAAAGGGGATGCAATGCATGCCATGAGTGGTGGAAACGTCTGTTTGTCCTCAAGTTGTAGTGGGACAAAGGGAAGTGGAGGTGACCAGAGGGCATTGGGGAAGTAACCGGAAGACAAGCAAAATAACCATCCATCTGTTCAGCTGAGTGTCAGTGTTCACTCTGCCATTCACTAGCTGTGACCTGTGTTTTAATGACCTCCTCCTTCCTTTTCTCTCCTGTAAAATGCTGAGTCCCAGCGGCTCACATACTCCCGATGCTTGCTGCGATGTGGTACCGTACACAGTTAAATACTGGGTCTGAAAATTCCAGGGCTAATCCAAAGACATAAAACCATCCATCATGAGTGTGGTATTCCATTTGATCTACAGAACACTTAGGAAAGTAACACAGTAACTTCACCCTGACATTCCTGCCTTCGGGAGCCCTTGCTTCCTCTGGCCTCTGACCCCTCACTCTCCTGGACCTTCTTGATGGCCTCTCCTCCCTCTCCTTTGCTGGCTTCTTGGCTCAGCCCCTGAATGTCGTGGGGCCTGAGCCCTCACTTCTCCTTCTGTGCACTCCCCAGTTACCAGCCATGCAATGACCCCACGCTTTGGTTCCCCACCTCCTGACCTCAGAATTCCAGGTTTGGAGGTACAGTTACCAAGAGCCACTTGGGTGGGTAAAAGGCATTTCAAGCTTAACAAATAAGATCTTTGATTCCCAGCCTCCTCCTACTTCCTCCCAACCTGCTCCTTCCCCCAAGCCTGGTCTGTGAGCGATTCAAGCCAGAAACCTAGAGATCATCGGAGGGCCCCTCCCTCCTCCTCCCTGCCTCCTCCCTGCCTCAGCTACCACATGCCCACCTGTCCCACCACTGCAGGCTCCCAATTGCAGGCTCTCGCTTTTTCCACTCTTCTCTCAACACCTTCCTTCACTCAGCAGCTCTAAAATCCTAACCAGTTCCTGTTGCCCTCCTCCTTAGAGTTCTTGGGCGTTTACCCACGACCTCTCTCTGGCCTCCGGAAGTGGAGAAAGGGAGAGGCGCTAACATTGTCCCGGGGTTAGGACTCACTCGTGTGCTAGAGAGTGCTGCCCAGTTTGGTAGCCACTGGTCACGCATGCTTATTTCAGCCTCAATTTGTTTAAATAAAATTTACAACTCAGTTCTGCAGTCATACCGCTCCATTTATTTTTTATTTTTATTTTACTAGCTACATTTTAAGTAGCCTCACGTATCGGATGGTGCAGATATAGAATATGTTCAGCTTTGTAGAAAGTCCGTTTGGATAAAGCTGTTTTAGGGCTCTGGCAAGCAAATGGGTAACTGAATTGAAATGTTTGAAAAGTCCATTATGAAGAATATCTACCACTTTGTCATCAGGAGGAGCCAGGATAGTTCCTGCATTACCTTCCGGGGTGTTCGTATATAAAGTAAATTACCACACTCATGATGGGTAGTGTTCTATCTTTGGATTTTCAGACACAGTTTTTAACTGTGCACGGCATCACAGGGCTGCAACATCGGCGGAATGTGTGAGCATACGTGTCTGTTTGAAGGTCTAACAAAGCAAATGTACACATTTTTCCATTCAGACTCCATACTGGGAGTTCCAAAACCATGGCTCCCATACTGATTAACATACAGTGTGGGCTTTCACTTTATTTTTTTAAATATATTTTATTAATTTTTTACAGAGAGGAAGGGAGAGGGATAGAAAGTCAGAAACACCGATGAGAGAGAAACATTGATCAGCTGCCTCTTGCACACCTCCCACTGGGGATGTGCCCGCAGCCAAGGTACATGCCCTTGATCGGAATCAAACCTGGGACCCTGCAGTCTATAGGCCAACGCTCTATCCACTGAGCCAAACCGGTTTCGGCTGGCCTTTCACTTTAAATGAAAAAGAAAATGCCGCTGATCTAGGTCTCAGAGTGGCTGTATCAGGAATAGTGAGGTGTCTGTGCTGAGCCAGCCACACTCTGTCTGTCACCTGTGCCCCTTGGAGAGCCGTGCCCGGTGCTCCTCAGACAGATGGCCACCTCAGGGCTGCTGCATGTGAAGGAGTGAGGAGGGCATGCAGCCTGCGACCTTGGCCTTGGGAACGTCCCAACTCCGCTTACTCTGCCAGCCACACACTGGGCCTGGCCAGGTCAGGAGGTGGTGGAGACTCAGCATTTTCTTCTGAGCATTTGAAAAGTGTATCTGGACAGAGGTGAGAAATCAGACATAGACATAGGTACACGGGTAGATGTAGACACTAAACCCACGACTGTATACATATCTATCAACATGTGTGTTTAGGTTTCACCATCCCGAATTTTTTTTTAACTAAATCTTTATTGTTCAGATTATTACAAGTGTTCCTCTTCCCGCCCCCATAGCTCCCCTCCACCCGATCCCCCTCCTCACCCCTTGTCCTTACCCCCCACCATTGTCTTCATCCCAGGAGTAAGATTTTTGTCCAGTCTCTTCCTGCCCCCCTCACACCCTCTTCCCCCTGAGAATTGTCAGTTCACTCCCTTTCTGTGTCCCTGATTCGATTCTATTCATCCGTCCATTCTGCTCATCAGATTTTTCATTCACTTGAGGAAGAAGAAGAAAAAGGCAAAGATAAAAACTACGAACAACAAAATGACAACAAATACATACCTACCAACAAGTGAACCCAAAAATCATCATCCCAACTTTATGTCCAATACGTGTGTATGACCTTCTCAGGACCCTGTCAGGGCCCCTCCTGAGGACTTTGGGAGGAAAAGCAAACAGAACTCGCAGTCTGGCTTTGATAAACTTCTTCGTTCGGAGAGATGCTTTTCCTCTCGCTTCCTTTCTTCCTGCCTTTGTTCAGCTTTCTCAGCCTGGAAGGCGGTGCGTGGGAATGTTCTGTGGCCTGCAGCCCCCATGCCCGCCCCACTCGCTGGCTCCCACGCTGTCAGAGGGCGGCCTGTGTTTTCACAGGTGGGGCTCCGGCTGCGTGTGCACGGACCCCCGTGGCCCCGCTGGGCTCGGAATGAAACCTGGGCGCCTGAATGCGCGCGGGGCAGCACGCCCTTTTAGGCCTTTTAGGTGGGGCTGCGGTCTGTGCTCATCCATAGCGGAAACAGAACAGGCATGAAAAATAAACGCAGAGACAGGTTTTTGTGCAAAGAACGAAACAATTGTCAGATTTCTAACATGGAAGACAAACGACAAAAATCTCAAAACAGAATTTTTATACATCAGAGTAACAAGCTTATTAATGTGAACATAAAAATGTTAGATTTCCTTATCATGGCAAATACAATACCCTTAGGTAGTTGGCTTGCCGTGAATCAAATTGATTTTTTATCCTTACTTTGGATTTTTCTTGAACTGATTAATTTCTTGATGAGAAAAAATGCAAGCCTCTTAGATCAGCAGAGTCTAATTCCATTTTTTATTTTTATTTTTTTAAGAAAACACAGTGCAAAGTAATGTGAAATAATGTAAGGTGTTTACTTCCCGGTCACTGAGGCAGCCGACACCGTGGCTTATCAAAGTTACCGAGGGAATAACTGGTCCTCAGCACCCTGTCCCCTTGGTTGAGCACTAAATGTGGAGCTAACGCCGTTCTAGAATACAGTTGGACCCTTGGAAGACTCAGGACTTCTTTAACATTCTGTGCGAGAATGTGTGCATTAAACTTGTAGTTTTAGCCGAAACCGGTTTGGCTCAGTGGATAGAACGTCAGCCTGCGGACTGAAAGGTCCCAGGTTCGATTCCAATCAAGGGCATGTACCTTGGTTGCGGGCACATCTCCAGTGGTGGGTGTGCAGGAGGCAGCTCATCGATGTTTCTCTCTCCTTGATGTTTCTGACTCTCTACCCCTCTCTCTTCTTTTCTGTAAAAAAAATACATTTAAAAAAACAAACAAACAAAAAACTTGTAGTTTTAATGAAAGCAGAATGGCTGAAGTGAGTCTTCTCAATACCCAGCCATGGGGCCCACCTTGTGTGACCCCCCATTTGTCTCTGGGCGTTCTAACTTGTTCTTCTACTTCCCTAGGGAACACCAGTCTTTGTGCATGCTGGCCCCTTCGCGAACATCGCCCATGGCAACTCCTCAGTATTGGCTGACAAAATTGCCCTGAAACTAGTGGGTAAAGAAGGATTTGTGGGTAAGTCATTGCTTTTTAATGTTAGTTGTAGGACAGTAGTCGGCAAACTCATTAGTCAACAGAACCAAATATCAACAGGACAACGACTAGAATTTGTTTTGAGAGCCACATTTTTTTAACTTAAACTTCCTCTAATGCCACTTCTTCAAAATAGACTTGCCCAGGCCTTGGTATTTTGTGGAAGAGCCACACTCCAGGGGCCAAAGAGCCGCCGCATGTGGCTGGTGAGCCGCAGTTTGCCGACCACTGTTGTAGGCTATTGAAGAGATCTAACAGGTGATGACTGGAGTAGCGTGGTGCTCGCACGGACTTGAAGTGTATTCTTGAGACCCACCTTTCAGAGAGAGAGGGTCTCAGTCCTGGGAAAGCTGTTGGCTGCGCTGTGAAGTGACCTGGCGGTGGAACCTTAGGTTCTGATGTCAGATGCACGTGGGTTTGAGTGCAAGCTCTGGCGCTTGCTGGCTCAGAGGCCTCGGACACATTTTAGTGGCCTCGGAGGCTCAGTTTTCTCATCTGTAGAATGGTGGTCGCAGTATTGCCTCAAACCTTATAGAGTATTGTGAAAACTGAAGGAGGTTATTCATTCAGCAGATACCGCACATCTACCGTTTACAGGGCATGAAGCTCCCCCCGGGGCCTCAGTGCCGCGGACACGAGCTCAGCGCTGCCCTCTTGGGGTGCCCTGTCTGATGGTGCATATCATGTAACAGGAGAGGTGTTCATCCAGTCTCAGCTATTACTCGAAGTAATGGCACTCTAACAACCTCAAATTAAATCGGATCCGAAAGTGTATTTGGCGGCCTCGTGGAGGGAGGAGTTCTCAGCCAATACACGCAGAAGGTTTAATTGGTAGAACTTCACATCTTTGCTGTTGTCAAACTCTCCTTTGTGGTAGCCATTTCTCATTGGCTTTTGTTGGCTATTCCAGACAGAAAGAGGGGGTAATGGCCGTGGAAATGGCACAGTGGGGGCCAAATCCACCCCATGACATTAAGGCTGGGACAAGACAAAAGACAAAATAAGCACGGCTTCCTGGAATGACCCCTGAATTTGACATTGAGCGATTACACTGGTAGGTTTTCACGGGTAATTTCATTTACCACCTGAGTGCCTGTCATCGCCGAGTCTAGCAGCTGCTTCTTTCGCACCAGTCCTCAGCCTGTGTCAAACTCAGAAGTGGGTTACTGTGTTAGGAAGGATTCCGCAGGACAAAAGGACTTGGCTGGGCACGTTCACGCTCAGCCATTCGGAAGGCCAGCCGGCTGTTGAGGCTGCTGCCGCCATTCCTTGTGGACAGACAGGAGCAGAGGAGGACTTGGATAGCTCACTCCTCAAAGGCCTGTGCTAGACGGCCCTCGTGTGCTCTGCTTCTTCGGTACCGAGTCTGCAAGGAGAGTGGCTAGACCTGCTGTCTCAATGGACTGGCTCCATCGGTCGATCACAGTGTAATTGGAGAGCTAATGGACGAGGAGGCCGGGCAGAGCGGGCACTGCAAAGCTGGTGCTTTTGTGAAGTGTCCTAATGCATGCATTCCACAAATAGAAGAGCTTCTAGAAAGCACTCCGTCTCTTACTGACAGCTCTGTCTCTGTTCCCATTCTTGCTTTGTTGATGCGTCTTTATGGAATATGTGTTATCGTGGGAAGTGTATGCAGGGATGTGTATGCATACACATCTGTCACGGTGTATGCAGAACATGGCAGCTCTCTGTGTGGCCTTGGACAAGCCACCCGCTCCCAGCCAGGGTCCCTCACTCTCGGCAGAAGCCCTCTGGGCAGTACCTCTCTTTACATTCCTGCTGCTTCCCCAGCTGGTCTCCGGGCACCTTTGACCTCTGACCTACCTTCGGTGGGAGTGCAATTGTGCCTCTCACAGACCGTCTGTTGTGCTACCCATGTTGTGCCATGGGCTGTATCGGCCTGTAAACGTCCCTTTATCTTTCTCCCCCCACCGCCCTTCACCACTGAGTCCCCTAAGGCAGAGATACACTGTGCCACCTCCCAGGTCACTCTAACACCCCCCCCCCCCCACTAGCTAGAGGCCAGAGTGGGGACAGCTGCCTTTGAAGATGTCCTTTCCTGGCTTCTGATCTTGTCAACCCTTTTGAAACCTCTATGTGGCTGTTGGGCTAACGGATGCAAAATTTATTTTCAAACAATTTCACTGTCAATAAGCAAGTGATGCCATTTTGAAGCCTAAAAAAAAGTGGACCCCACAGAGCCCCGTTTTAACATCCTCTGCAGGAGTTCAGTGCAGGCCCGTGTGTTTATCTGAAGCCTGAGGTTAAAAAGCAAGTGACAGGTTGGAAGAAATCATTTACAAGGATAATGGACACATGAACACCATTCAGAATACACAGGGGTGGGCAAAATGATGTTTATGGTTGTGAGTATGTGAAACAGAGTTTATTCTTGTGTTATTTATTTGTTAACTAGAGGTCCAGTGCACGAAATTCGTACAGGGTTGGGGGGAGAGGGGCGGTGTGTGTCCTTCAGCCTGGCCTGCACCCTTTCCAATCTGGGACCTCTCGAGGGATGTCCAACTGCTGGTTTAGGTCCGATTCCGGGGATCAGGCCTAAATCCACAGTCAGAGATCTCTCTCACAAGCTGGAACTGCTGGCTCCTAACCACTCGCCTGCCTGTCTCCCTGATTGCCCCTAACCGCTTCTGCCTGCCAGCCTGATCACTCCTACCCACTCCCCTGCCAGCCTGATGGCCCATAACTTTTCCTCCTCTGCCGGCCTCACCCCCAACTGCCCTCCCTTGCCAGCCTGATCATCCATAAATGCCCTCCCCTGCCTCAACCTGCCTCCTCCATGCTGCAAAGAGTCGAGAGATCCTCAGGCCTCATCACACAGATCAGCCGCTGGGCCCTGCCTCTGATGTGCATACGGTCATCTTGTGACGGCGTGAGGGCGTGATGCCATCTAGGCTACTGCTAGTATAGATCATTGTAGTATTGATTTGCATTATAGCTGTAAGCCTACGTTTTCCTACCCTGAATAACCCACAAAGGGCCACAGGCTGATGAGAAAAAAGAAAAAAACACACAAATAATCCCAGAAAATGGGCAAAAGGTAGTTCACAGAACAAGAGCAATCTGACAGAATCTCTGGCTAAGACTTAAAAGAGAAAATGATCTAGCCATTTCACTTCTCGGTAATACCCCGAAAATAAATAATTGAAAATATGTTTAGGTCATTGAGATAACTTACCTCAGGACGTATTTATTGAGCTTCTGCTGTGTGTCGGGTACTACATGGTCAGCCAGGAATTGAAGATGATTCAGACATGTTTCCCAGGCCACGGTAATTTACAGTGGGGAGGGGAGACAGGCCTGAAAGCAGAACCTCCAAATGGTGGGTCCGATGCACTTAGGAGACTAAGGGCCACATTGATTACCTAAGAACCTTAGGAGATGGGGCGCGTCTCTTAGATAGAATCGTCCCCGTACTTTAATCCAGTGTTTTGTTCCGTCCCAGCACACGCAAGGAATTATTTTGTCTACTCTACAATAATTACTGCGAGATAATGGCCTCAGTATTCCGTTTAGGCTTCAGCACTGAAGTCAAGTTTGTTTAATTAATTGCAGAAACTTGCCGGACAAGAGCAGAAGGCTCCATGAGACTGGGCGAGCCCTCTGGTCACTGGTTGCTGTGTCTGCTTCCGTCCACAGTCCCCGGGGAGCCGCTCGCTCCGTTGACTGCTGTCAAGGCGAAACATGGCTTTGGCATCCAACCCCAACCGTGTGTTATTTTTAAGGAAAGAAAGAAAGAAAAGAAAAGAATAACAACATCGCGTTCCTAGGTTTTTAAAACTTATCTCATCTTTAAACTATTTGTAGGGCTTTCCAAACTTACACATGAACCTTAGTTTTTAAAATGTATTTTCTGTTGCCTTCATTTGGTTTTTGGTTTTTGCTTCCAGTTTTGAATGAATACCTTGCCTTCCTTCTGGAATGCAGCCTGCGTTTTTTTTTTTAAATATGTTTTTCTTGATTTCAGAGAAGAAAGGAGAAGGATGGAAATATTGGTGATGAGAGAGAATCATTGATCTGCTGCCTCCTGCAGGCCCCACAGTGGGGACCGAGTCCGCCCCCTGGGCATGTGCCCTGACTGGGAATCAAACCGTGACCTCGTGGTTCATAGGCCAGTGCTCAACCCCTGAGCTGCTCCGGTCAGGCCAGTCTACGTTTTCATAGCCAGGGGTTACTTAACCAGTGACCACCAGTCACCCCCTCCCATAATGAAATGCCTGATTATAGAAGTGTGTGTACTTTTTAAAAAAAAATCAGAGTTAAGCTCCACAATTCTAATTCGATTCTCAAAAAGATGTTCATGCCTCAAAAAGATAAAAGGCCAGGGCCTACATCTCAGGGCCTAAAGGCCGTGGTGTGCTGCTTCCCCTCACCCTCTATGGGGGTCCATGTGAAGAACGGGTGCCTTTCCGTTTCCCATCCATGTCTGACCTTGAGCACTCGCATCCAAAGTGCATGTCAAGAAGTTACCTACTGGATAGCGTCTTCTCCTTGCTAACTAGACAATCACATAGACCCCGGCGGGGTTCCCCGGGGACTACCCGGGTACATGAGCGTAAACAGAAGAGAAAGATCAGGCCCATCCCCAATCATGCACCAGGCTTGGCCCCGAATGTTTCAGGATTAAGATTTAGTGACCAGAACAAGGAGCCATAGCAGCTCTAAGGCAAACTGAATAGGATTGGGACCCAAAACCTTGTTATGAGCTGCTCCTGCGCTTCAAACCTGTGCTAAAGCCATCACAGACCTTCTCACCTAATCCTCAAACAGTTCTGTTGTTCTCCCCGTTTTACAGAGGATGCACACGAAGCCTGAGTAATGGTACCCGTGGTCTGCCGTGGCTCAGCCTGGGTAATGGTACCCGTGGTCTGCCGTGGCTCAGCCTGAGTAATGAATGATACCCGTGGTCTGCCGTGGCTCAGCCTGGGTAATGGTACCCGTGGTCTGCCGTGGCTCAGCCTGGGTAATGGTACCCGTGGTCTGCCGTGGCTCAGCCTGAGTAATGAATGATACCCGTGGTCTGCCGTGGCTCAGCCTGAGTAATGAATGATACCCGTGGTCTGCCGTGGCTCAGCCTGAGTAATGAATGGTACCCGTGGTCTGCCGTGGCTCAGCCTGGGTAATGGTACCCGTGGTCTGCCGTGGCTCAGCCTGGGTAATGGTACCCGTGGTCTGCCATGGCTCAGCCTGAGTAATGAATGGTACCCGTGGTCTGCCGTGGCTCAGCCTGAGTAATGAATGGTACCCGTGGTCTGCCGTGGCTCAGCCTGAGTAATGAATGATACCCGTGGTCTGCCGTGGCTCAGCCTGAGTAATGAATGGTACCCGTGGTCTGCCGTGGCTCAGCCTGAGTAATGAATGGTACCCGTGGTCTGCCGTGGCTCAGCCTGGGTAATGAATGGTACCCGTGGTCTGCCGTGGCTCAGCCTGAGTAATGAATGGTACCCGTGGTCTGCCGTGGCTCAGCCTGAGTAATGAATGATACCCGTGGTCTGCCGTGGCTCAGCCTGAGTAATGAATGATACCCGTGGTCTGCCGTGGCTCAGCCTGAGTAATGAATGGTACCCGTGGTCTGCCGTGGCTCAGCCTGAGTAATGAATGATACCCGTGGTCTGCCGTGGCTCAGCCTGAGTAATGAATGGTACCCGTGGTCTGCCGTGGCTCAGCCTGAGTAATGAATGGTACCCGTGGTCTGCCGTGGCTCAGCCTGGGTAATGGTACCCGTGGTCTGCCGTGGCTCAGCCTGGGTAATGGTACCCGTGGTCTGCCGTGGCTCAGCCTGAGTAATGAATGATACCCGTGGTCTGCCGTGGCTCGGCCTGAGTAATGAATGGTACCCGTGGTCTGCCGTGGCTCAGCCTGGGTAATGGTACCCGTGGTCTGCCGTGGCTCAGCCTGGGTAATGGTACCCGTGGTCTGCCGTGGCTCAGCCTGAGTAATGAATGATACCCGTGGTCTGCCGTGGCTCGGCCTGAGTAATGAATGGTACCTGTGGTCTGCCGTGGCTCAGCCTGGGTAATGGTACCTGTGGTCTGCCGTGGCTCAGCCTGAGTAATGAATGATACCCGTGGTCTGCCGTGGCTCGGCCTGAGTAATGAATGGTACCTGTGGTCTGCCGTGGCTCAGCCTGAGTAATGAATGGTACCCATGGTCTGCCTAAGTGGTGGGGATGTGCCCTCGGCCTCCCTGTGCAGAGAGAGGATCTGTTCGCTCTTCTGCCTGCAGTAACTTTCCCATCTCTCTCTCTAGTTCCCAGCCACTCCCATCCAAAATGATTCGTTTCAGTGCCAGCAGTCATAGAATACTTGAGTTGGTTTTTTTTTCCCTTTTCTTCTGACTGCTTTAAAAGATCCCTTTCCCTGATCTAGTGTTAATAAAGGGTGTCTGACTGAGTCACATCTGACTGTTCCCCCTGCTGCTCCCGCACCCCACCCCCTTTTGCAAACAGCTTTAAATCTCTCCACTTGGCCTGCGGGACCCTGTGCTGGTGGTTACACCCTGTCCTCTGATTCCATTTTTATTATTATGCAGTTTTACATATGCCTTCGTTTCGATCGGAGAGAACCAAACTAAACATTCCTGTAATTTCATCCGCCCTTTAAAAACACCCGGTGTCCAGTGACGGTCAGCTGTCGAAGCTCTCCTTCTCCCAGGCCTCACCCTGGTCACGTTCCTGGAAGCGCTGATCTCAGACCACGCTCCGCCATGTCACACTTTCTCTCCGCTGATCGCGTTTGTCATATCGAGGATGAGAGCACAGAGTAATTGGGGCCCTGGCCGGAGGTCACATGCTGACGTTCAGGAAACCACTAGTCACCAGCAGCGGCTTTTAAGCCCTCCATTGAGGAAAGCCTAGTAAGAGAGGTTGTTTGTTATTGCCCCAGGGGGGTCTGATGTTTCCTCTTGCTCAGTGCCCAGTCTCCTTCTCCACTCGGTGTCCCTGCTGGCCTTTATTCTGCCTCACCTTTCTCTTCCCTTTTGCAGGCAAATGGAGCCCTCCTTTCTTCCATCAGCTAGTCTTCTGCCCCCCTCCCCCCCCGAACAAAAGGTGAAATATTCTGAGTGTACGGTATTCCAGAAAGTGCACAGATTAATATCGTAAACACCCAGGTTTCCCCCCTCAGCTTTGTTAAAATAATAATGCATTTCTGTGTGCCTTAGTTTTTTTTTTTAAATAATTCTTTATTGTTGAAAGTATTACATATGTCCCCCCTTTTCCCCATTGACCCTCTCCAGCCTGCCCACACCCACCTCCCCAGGCCTCTAGCACCCTGTTCTCTGTGTCCATGGGTTATGATATAAGTGTACAAGGTCTTTGGTTGGTTACCTCCCACCCATGCACCCTCCTCCACCTTCCCTCTGAGATTCCGCACGCTGTTCATGCTTCCATGTGTCTGGATCTGCTCCATTCGTCAGTTTTTTCTGTTACTTAGATTCCATATATGAGTGTGATCATGTGACACTTGGCTTTCTCTGACTGGCTTATTTCGCTTAGAATAATGCTCTCCATGCCCCTGCATGCTGTCTCAAAGAGTAAGAGATTACTCTTTTTTACTGCTGCAGAGTATTTCATGGTATAAATGTTCCACAGCTTTTTTATCCATTCACCTTCTGTTGGGCGCTTGGGCTGTTTCTAGATCTTAGCTATTGTAAATTGTGCTGCTATGAACACAGGGGTGCATCCATTCTTTCTGATTGGTGCTTCGGGTTTCTTAGGATATATTCCTAAAAGTGAGATCATTGGGTCAAAAGGCAGTTCCATACTTAATTTTTTGAGGAAACTCCACACTGTTTTCCATAATGGCTGCACCAGTCTGCATTCCCACCAGCAGTGTAGTAGGATTCCCTTTTCTCCACATGCTTGCCAACACTTGTCGTTTGTTGATTTGTTGATGATAACCATTCTGACAGATGTGAGGTGATACCTCATTGTCATTTTAATTTGCATCTCTCTGATGATCAGCAACTTTATGAGTTTTGTTTCATATGTCTCTTGGTCATCTGTATGTCCTCTTTGGAGAAGTGACTATTTTATTTAGATCCTTAATTAGATTTTTTTAAATTAGATTTTTAATTAGATTGTTTTTTTAATTAGATTGTTTGTCTTCCTATTGTTGTATGAGTTGCTTACATATTTTGTATATTAAGAACCCTTTATCAGATGTATCATTCCCAAGTATGTTCTCCTATACAGTGGGCTCTCTTTTCGTTTTGTTGATGGTGTCTTTTGCTATTCAGAAGCTTTTCATTTTGATGTAGTCCCATTTGTTTATTTTCTCCTTAGTTTTCTTTGCCTCAGGAGAGGTATCTGTAAACATATTGCTATGAGAGATGTCAGAGATTTTGCTGCCTATGGTTTCTTCTAGGATTTTTATGGTTTCATGACTTACATTTAAGTCTTTTATCCATTTTGAGTTTATTTTTGTGCATGGTGGTCTAGTTTTATTTTTATTTTTTGCATGTATTTGCCCAATTTTCCCAGCACCATTTATTGAAGAGACTCTCTTGACTCCATTGTATGCTCTTGCCTCCTTCGTCAAATATTAATTGAGCATAATGGCTTAGATCGATTTCTGGGTTCTCTGTTCTGTTCCATTGATCTATATGCCGGTTCTTCTGCCAGTGCCAGGCTCTTTTGATTACAGTGGCTTGTAGTCTAACTTGAAATCTGGTATTGTGATTCCTCCAACTTTGTTTCTCTTTCACAGAATTGCTGCAGCTATTAGGGGTCTTTTCTTATTCCATATAAATTTTTGGTGTATTTGTTCTAGCTCTGTGAAATGTGCTGTTGGTATTTTAATAGGGATTGCATTGAATCTGTAGATTGCCTTGGGTATTATGGACATTTTTAAAAATATATTTTAATCTTTATTGTTCAGCTTATTAATTACATTGTTCCCCCTTTTTTTCCCCTATAGTTCCCCACCACCCGGTACCCGTCCCACCCTCCACCCTCACCTCCCCCACTGTCCTCTCCCATAGGTGCATGATTTTTGTCCAATCTCTTGCTGCACCTCCACACCCCTTTTCTCCCCAAGAATTGTCAGTCCATTCCTTCTCTATGCCCATGATTCTGTTACAGTCACCAGTTTATCTTGTTCATCAGATTTTTAATTCACTTGATTTTTATATTCATTTGTTGATAGATGTGTATTTGTTGTTCATAATTTTTATTTCTACCTTTTTCTTCTTCCTCTTTTTAAAGAATATCTTTCAGCATTTCATATAATATGGGTTTGGTGGTGATAAAGTCCTTTAGCTTTTTCTTATCTGCGAAGCACTTTATCTGACCTTCAATTCTGAATGATAGCTTTGCTGGATAGAGTAATCTTGGTTGTAGATTCTTACTACTCATCACTTTGAATACTTCTTGCCACTCCCGTCTGGCCTGCATCTTTTCTGTTGAGAAATCCGCTGACAATCGTATGGGTGCTCTCTTATAGGTAACTAACTGTTTTTCCCTTGCTGCTTTTAATATTCTCTCTTTGTCTTTTGCTCTTGGCATTTTAATTATGATGTGTCTTGGTGTGGTCCTCTTAGAGTTCCTATATATTGGGGTTCGTTGCGCTTCTTGGACTCCTAAGTCAATTTCTTTCACCAGGTGTGGGAAGTTTTCAGTCACTATTTCTTCAAATAGATTTTCATTGTCTTGCTCTCTCTCTTTTTCTGGCACCCCTATAATTCGGATGTTGGTATGCTTGAGGTTGTCCCAGAGGCCCATTACACTATCTTCAATTTTTTTGATTCTTTTGGTTTCTTGCTTTTTCAGCTGAGTGGATTTTACCTCTTTGTATTTCAAATCTTTAACTTGGTTCTTTTGGTCCTGTAGAGTACTTTTAGGTGTTTGTATAATATTTTTTATTTCAGTCAGTGTATGCTTAATTTCTAGTTGGTCCTTTTTCATATCCTTGTAGGTCTTGTTCATTTCCTCGTAGGTCTTGTTCATTTCCTTGTAGGTCTCAGCCTTTTCTAGGAGCCTCTTGAAAAGCCTTATAACTGTGGTTTTGAACTCTATTTCCAGTTGTTTTTTTCCCTCCATTTTTTCACATCTGATTTCTTTCCATGTCTCTGCATGGTGGCTGTTTCCCTGAGTTGGTCAATTAGCTTTGTGTGGTAGATGTCCTCTAAGGGACAGTGGCTCAGCCTTTCCAGTTACCTAAGGTGGATATGGGTTGCACAGTCTTGTTGAAGTTAAGCCTAGATTATTGTTGTTAGCACTTGGAGGGTTTGACCTCCAGGCCAATTGGCTGTGAAGCTCAGCTGTGCTCAGGTTGGATGGGTGGAGTCTCCGGGCCGAGCAGGCAGTATCAGCTTCGCCATATGCAGCACCTGGGTCTCTGTGCACACTTGCATTTGTGTTCCACACCCTGCATGACGGCAACTTTACAGAGTGCCCTCTGGCACTCTGGGATCCCTTGAGGGATGTCAAAGAACTGGTTCCGGCCCAGTCGCCACAGGCCAGGCAGAGGGGCCCCACCTGCCAGAGGGACCACAGGAGGTTGGCTCCAGGGCGTGTCCAGCCCATCTCGCTCAGTCCCGCCCCACCGGCCACCTTCTAATTAATTTCCTTTCAATGTGCACGAATCCATGCACTGGGTCACTAGAGTTGAATAAGACTGGTGAAAGTGGGCATCCCTGACTTGTTCCTGTTCTTAGGCAAAATACTTTTAGTTTTTTGTGCTTTAGTTTTTTATAGAACCTTAGAGACAGAGTTGAGGTCCCCATGAACTCTCCTCCCCCTCTTCCCGCCCCCCCCCCCCCCACCTTTTTCTTCTTTTCCAGTCGTCAGCATCCTGGTTTGGGGAAAGGAGTATCACTTCCGAGCATTCTTTTACACTGTTATCACATACATATACCTCCCCAAAAGATCTGCAGCCCTCTGGCCACGACACCTGCCTCTTGGCGATTTTCACAGCTCTCCAAGCCCAGAGAAGCACATAAGATGTCCCTTTATTAAGTGGTTAGGTCCAAACCACTTAATGGATCTCTACGTCCCAACAACTTCGTAGCTGTCTGAACAAAGGATGCATATAAACTGAAAGAAGGAAAAAAAAAATTTCATTCTTAAATAGCCACCATATCTTATTCATGAGATGTGTATTTTTTGGGGGGTACTGCACAACTTCTCAATCCTGGAATCAGCCACCACTTCGAATGGCGTTTCCTATTCCACATGGGCTGCGCACAGTTCTCTCTTCACACTGCAGCAGCCACCAAAACCGTAGCTTCACAAACACATGATGTCACCGGGAGGCATGCAGAGTGGGGATGTTGAGACGGTGTGAGCCGCCTCACCCCAGTGAGACTTGCATTGTCACCAGATGTCAAGGGGTGCCGAGTTCCCCCCTACAGTTAACAGATCCCGTGGCTCCTTTGAGCTCAGAGCGCCCTGGGGCGCCTCCGCACATAAATTTGGGAACCACAGATATGCAGCATGTTTTTGTAATATTTTTAATGTGTTGGAGCATTTTATGCGTTAATAAATGTTACTCTCGGCGTTGTGCTATAGCAGGGTCAGCAAACTTTTGCTGTCAAGGGCAAGCTAGTAAATTTCGTCCGCTCTGTGAGCCACAGTGTCTCTACAGAAATTCCATGGCAAAGGCGTAGATAAAGCATAGCTCAAACCTGCAGGAATGAGAGGGCCGAGTTCCAGAAATTTTATTGATTGGCTCTGACATTTGAATTTCATATAGTGTTCACATGTGATGAAATGTTCTTCTGATTTGTTTTTTAAAACACTTAAAAAAATGTTTTTTAAAGTTTAAATGTGCAGGCCATCATTTGCCAGCCCTTACTCTGTACCTTTGTATGTTGGTTCAGTGTTACATTTTGGCATGTATTTAAGTAGCTGTGACCAGAGAAACCTCATTTTTACCTGCAGTGTCAGCTTCCTTGGCATGTAAGAGGCACGCATGTTAGTGCATTCTTCATAGAAGGGCATTTAGATTCCTTCCAGATCTCTGGTCTTCTAAGGAACATTCTTATTTTTGTCGCTGAGAATATGTGCAAAATGTTTTCTAGGGCCCATATGGAGGAATAAAATTTGGGCAGCTTTAAGTATGCTCTGGGTCAGCTTAATAGCTAAAGCCAAATTGTTCTTCAAGTTACCAGTTTCTGCTACCACCAGTTAGTAATGAGATTTCTGATTTCTCCCCATTTTCCCCCCATTGTATTAGATTTTCAAAGTCTTGCCAATCTGATGCTACTGAAATGCTATCCTATCTAATAAAAGAGTACTATGCAAATTGACCATACCTCCTATCAAGCCACGCCCACAGCCATGCCTATCAGCCAATCAGGAGCAAATTATGCAAATAAACCCCAACCAAGATGGCTCTGTGGCCACTGAGAGCAGGAGGGAGGGAAGCTTGGGTTTCCCCGGCAATGGAGGAAGCCAAGCTTTCTGCCTGTCCTTGCCAGCCTTGGCCTCCACTCAATGCTACAAAGTTTCAATTATAGAAGATACATAATCCCAACAGAAATGGTGGCAGCCATGGAGCTGGAGAGAGCAGAGGCTAAGGTTGCCGGGGCGATGGAGGAACCCAAACTTCTGCAGCCCTAGCCTAGGTCTCCACTCTAGGCTACAAAGTTTCAAAAAGAAACAGTTGTTGCCATGGAGCGAGCAGAAGGCTTGTCTCTGCTCTAGGCTATAAAGTTTCAATTGTAGAACAAAAATGAATCCCAGATTCCAGGGCCTCCTCTTGGGTTGCTGCGGGGCGTGGCTGGCCTGCAAACCACCATAGGCCCCTCACCCAGGCCATCCCACACCCCAAGGAAACCCCCACCCTAATCCAGGACACCCTTCAGGGCAAACCAGCCGGTCCCCACCCATGAACCAGGCCTCTATCCTATCTAATAAAAGTAACACACAGATTGACCATCACTCCAACACACAACAGGGCTGCCCCCATGTGATCAAAGATCCTGCCCCCATGTGGACACAAGATGGCCACCACAAGATGGTCAGCAAGGGAGGACAGTGGGAAGTTTCAGGACTGCAAGGGAGGGCAGTTGGGAGGGACCAGGCCTGCAAGGGAGGGCAGTTGAGGGCAATCAAGCCTGCAGGGGAGGGTAGTTAGGGGTGACTAGGCCAGCAGAGGAGGGAAGTTGGTGGCAAACGGGCTGGTAGGGGAGCAGTTAGCCATCAATTAGGCTGGCAGGGTAGTGGTTAAGGGGTGATCAAGCTGGCAGGCAGAAGCGGTTAGGGGCAATCAGGAAGGCAGGCAGGTGAGCAGTTTGGAGCTAGCAGTCTGGATTGTGAGAAGGATGTCAGACATCCCTCGGAGGGTTCCAGATTGGAGGGGGTGCAGGCTGGGCTGAGGGACACCACTCCCCCTGCACCCTGTGCACAAATTCCATGCACCGGGCCTCTAGTTTCGTTATAGTTGTGAATGTAAGTATAGGGATAGACATTTCAGAGCATTTGTGAATTGCCTGGGTTTTTGGGGGGAGAGGGGTGGGGAGTTTCATATATCTTATGAATTTGTTTCCATTTTGTAATATATTCTGAATAGGAATACTTTGCCCCTATGTGGTAAAAATATCTCCTTCCATGTGTGGCTTATCTTTCAAATGTGTTCATCGTAGCTTTTCTCTTTCCAATCCCCCCTCCCCTTTTTTTTATGGTTTCTGCTTTTGGAGTCATAAATGTTGGCTCTTGTATGTAGGTCTTTAATCACCTCAGAACGTAACATTCTGTTTGGGTGACTCCTTTCCTTAATTCACACAATTTGTGAAATTTTTCTCCCTGGATGATTCTTCCAGGGGTGGTTGTCAGCCCGAGCCGTAAAAGGGGGGCCAATAAGTCTCGGGGGATCTATCACTCAGGAACCCCAACCCCCTCCTCCCGTGCCCCAGAGAGTTCAAGGCCAGTGCAGGTGGTGTTCAGCTGTGTACTGCTGGGACCTGCCTCCCCGAGAAAGAGGAGCCTACAGGATGGTTTCTCCAGCTCTGCTTATCAGCTACAGAGATCAGGGCCCTTCTAGAATGGATTCCACACGGCGCCTCTCCCACCCTGACTCTTCATCTGTTATGCTCCGCATCCCCCAGCCTGGGCCTGGTCTTTTGGAGAAGTGAATACTTCTGCTCTTCCTGCCCATGTTGTTCAGTTCTGAACATCTGCCATAAGCGGTCCCTTGGGATTTTGCAAAGAATGGGTTGGCCCTGGCTAGTTCCTCTCAGTGGTTAGAGCACTGGCCCATGGACCAGTCAGGGCACATGCCCAGGTTGCAGGCTCGGTCCCCGGGGTGAGGCCTGCAGGAGGCAACCAGTTGATGATTCTCTCATCATTGATGTTTCTGTCTTTCCCTCTCCCTTCCTCTCTGAAATCAATAAAACTATATTTTTAAAAGATAATAATAGCCGAAGCCGGTTTGGCTCAGTGGATAGAGTGTTGGCCTGCAGACTGAAAGGTCCCAGATTCGATTCCGGTCAAGGGCATGTACTGTGGCTGCGGGCACATCCCCAGCAGGGGGTGTGCAAGAGGCAGCTGATCGATGTTTCTCTCTCATCGATGTTTCTGACTTTCTATCCCTCTCTCTTCCTCTCTGTGAAAAATCAATAAAATATTTTTAAAAAAGATAATAATAAGTAAAATGCTTTTCAGAGTTATCAGGGAGAAAGCAGGATACGCTGGAACTCAGGGTATTTCTCTCTCTCCCTGAGCTTTGTTTTACTCTGGAGCACAAAAGCATGGAAGAAACTTAAGCATGACGATTGTTGAGAAACAATGCAGAGAATCTTTGCATTAAACATTAAAATAAAAAACATGTGCTCTTAAATTCAACTGGCATATTTCACATCTCAAACGTGCTCTTGGTGCCAAAAGGGTTGCTAACCAAACACTAGGGAATTTGGCTCCTTATTTGGGAAATCTCATCACTGCCAAAGGGAGAAAGACAGGAGGAGGCAAATCTTTTTGTGATTGAAAAAAAAAAAATCATTTAGTAGGTGTCACTTATAGCCAAAAATACACAGAGTCCATATAATGGAGCATCTGATTATACTTTAAATTTATTTGCTTTCATGAAAGTGCTAGTAAATAATGCAGAACTTAATTAGGCAGCTTTTGTAAGGGGATTTGCTCTGGTTGAATTTATAACCCATCTTAAGTCAGAATATCATCAAGAGCCCAAGTCAAGAACTTTCATTAAAAACAAAACAAAGCACTAGAGTAATTTGCCTTATAATGTAACCCTTAAATTCCTACCCGTTCTCAAGGGATCCTGACCTGTCTGTGATGTGCTCTGGTATATTTCCTGCACGTTGTGCAGAAAAACAAATAGAAACAGCTTTTAATGCAAAAGTTTTATTTTTCTCACTAACAAAATGCCAGGAAAAGCATTTAGAATTTATAAAAATAATGTGCTATTGTGTCTTCTCTAACTTGCCCTTTTTGTTTAATATTAGGCTTCTAAGATTCATCCAAGTAGTAGCATCTAGCAGCCATGATGAGGCCACCATATGTGTATCCATTCTCATCAACAGATACTTAGGTTGTTTCCAGTTGCTGTGTTATAAACAACACGTGCTATGAAGAGTGACCATTCTCTTACCTCCTGGTGTGCTTGTGCTAGAGTTTCGAAAATTTCAAATACGTTGGGAACATACACATAACATAAAACCATTTCAGAAGGGGGAGAAGCATTTCCCTATTCTCTTTAGGGGAATCGGTGAGCCCTTGGAGGTCCCAGCCAGTGTCACTGCTCCCCTCTGGTGCTCACCTATGGTCAGGCTCACTTTTCTTCCCTTGTGTCCATGAGCAGGTGGAGAATGGCAAGCAACAAGATGCTAAATGCGAAGAATAATAATAACTTCCCTTTGTTAAAGTTGTACTTTCATCCTTGTAGAAGAATCAGAAAATCTTCAAAAGTAAAGAAAAAAATTCCAACTCATGACTAATATCTCCATACAGAGATCATTCCGTTTTGTTCGAATGCTTCCATATGTCTGTGTGGTTTTCTTTTTATGGGATGGTGATAGTCCTATTGAGGCGAGGTACTCAGCTAGATCTTGGGCACTTCCGTGTAGAGAACAATGTACTGACTGAACCTCAGTTTTTTTGCAAAGAGTCAATCTTAAAATGTCCTCCCTTTTTTTTTTTGCTCTCCACTACCCCTCACCCCGCAATATCCCCTTATGGTCTTCACTGTAGCTTCTAGAAGGTTCCACCATCTTCATCTGTGTCCCTGTCTACAGCACTTCCTGCTGATCTGTTTCTCTCTGTTGTGTGGATGTTTGTTCTCTTTGGCGCTCTGATGGTCTTTTTCATTGGACAGGGCTTCTTCCCTCCCTTCCTTAAAGCCTTTTCCACACCTCATCCTCTTCCCAGCACTGCTCCCTGCACAGCCTCTTTGGCTGGAGGGTCTTCTTCTCTAAACCTTGGACTGCCCCAGGGTTCACCCTCGGACCCTTTCTCTTACCTCTGCTCTGCAACGCAGCTGGCCATCTCCACACTCTACCTCTGGCCACGACCATTCCTTGACCGCAAGGCTCAGATGTCCAGATGTCTCCCTGGATTTCATGTCCCTAACCCATCATTTTGATCCTCTTTTGATACCGAGCCTGCTTTCCCACCTCTCACAGAGACCAACTACACCCTCTCCACTGAGAGCTGACAGCCCACCCTCTCCCCAGCCCTCTTTTCTGTAAAGCTAGGGAAATGGCCTGGCCTAACACCTAAGGCAACTTAACAGTAGACACCACTCGGGGCATTTCCTGGCGTGGATCAGTCTTTGCTTATAGTTACAGGACTTTCCCTTCCTTGAGGACCTGCTGTAGCTTCTAGAAGGTTCCATCATCTTCATCTGTGTCCCTGTCTACAACACTTCCTGCTGACCTGTTTCTCTCTGTTGTGTGGATGTGTGTTCTCTTCGGCGCTCTGATGGTCGCTTTAGATGCCGCTTTAGATGTGTGTGTATGGTAATGACCCTGAGACAGACTCACCCTGTTTTACTGGTGAGGAGCGCAAGCATTAGTGGGTATCAGTCATGGCCCAGAGGCCAGCAACTAGTGCGGCAGCGAGCAGGAATTTGAACCTAAGCCTCTGACCCCAGGGCCTTTGCTCCTCTACCACTTTCTAAATGTTTCCTTTCCTTCCGTATCATCATTCCTTAGCCCTCCCTGCTCAGAGCTCATAACGGGCACTAAATAATTGTTATAACACATCAGTTTACTGAATGAGTGACTTATCTACTGATAAAAGTGTGAATTTCCACTGGGCTTTTTGTATGGTGAATTCAGGCATATTCGCACAATAGTTTGTTAAATCTATATAGTTAATTTATTAAAAGAGTAATTAAATAAAAAGAACGAAACATTTTGAAAGAAGTTATAAAAGATACTTTGGACTTTGGGAATGTCTAACCTGACCTTGACAGTTTGCATTTACAAAATGCAAACTTATTTTCAATGAAGTATCTAGCCCATCGCTACTTAAGATTTATATGTATACTCTAGATAATAATGTGCTCATAATGCAGTTCTGCTTACCATCATCAAATGTGGAGTTAAAATAGGACCCTTGTCAAAACATTGTCTTGCAGAGATGAGTGCTATGAGCGTTAACATAAAATGATTTAAAAATGGGGTCCAGAGGTTAAACTGGAGTCTTAAGATGCATACGCTGCATAGGCTTTTTGAGGAGTTTCTTTGAAAGGCCCCATTGCACAATGACTTTTCAGTTTACATTGTATGGCTGCCATCGCACCCCGCGCAGCCAGAACTGTCAGCCTGAAAAGGGTCGAATATAAACCTCACCCAATATAAACCGTGGTTTAGAAAATCGCAATGCCATGAGGTTGTCCTTAGGCTTTTAGCAATGTTTTCCTAATTACAGCCCTGTGTTGCTGTTCTCATACAAAGAAAACGTGGCAGAATTGTGAGCGAGGACTGTTGGGAAGCTGGTTGTTGCTAACAGAATGGAGGACCTTTTTGTATCTTCCCAGGGGCAGGGAGGAGCACTGGTAATGAGTGCTCTCTAAGTGTCAGGCTCGCCCTGGCCAGGGTGACTCGGTGGATTAGAGTGTCCTATACACTGAAAGGTGGTGGGTTCAATCCCCAGGCGGGGGATGTGTGGGAGACAACCAATCGCTGTTTCACTCTCACATCAATGTTTCTCTCTCTCTCCCTCTCCCTTCCTCTTTCTCTCAAATCTAAAAGCATGTCCTTGGGTGAGGATTTAAAAAATTAATAGAGGTTTTGGTTGGCTAGTTGGATACAGTGAAATATGTACAACTCAATAGTTTTATATCAGCTTCAACCACACATGTTGTTTGGACCATTAATGCTTTGGTAAAAATAATAACAATAAAAAATCACCTATGATTTAAAAGTACTTGAGTATCCAGTTCAAAATGAAGCAGAGTAAAGAGGTTTATCTCAATGGGATGATAAAGAAATACCTCTTGCAGTAGAAGAATCTATCTATAATAATAAAAGTACGGTATGCTAATTAGACCAGACATCCTTCCGGACGACCTTCCAGATGAAGCTGGGGCCTGCTGGTGGCCGGAGGGAAACTGGGGCCAGCAGTCAGGGAAAGGAAGGCCTACTCTTGCACAAATTCTGTGCATCAGGCCTCTAGTTTAAATAGAATTGTAAAACAGAAACTAACAATCAGCCTCGTATTAACTGACAAAGCCCTTAAAGGCTCAGTAATGTATTCAGGAACACAGAATGCTCACAATCACCACTATATTCATCATTATTCTGGAAGTCCTGGCCAATGTTATAAAACAAGAACAATTACCGAGTATAAATATTGGAAGGAAAGAGACAGATTTTTCATTTTTATGTGTAGTGATTGTATAACTGGAAAATTCAAGGCTTATGTTAAGTAAAAAGTTTTGGTTGGCTAGTTGGATACAATGTAAATATGTAAAAATCAATAGTTTTATATCAGCAATAAAGTCTGATGCTGTAATATGGAAAATATCCTATTTTTATGTGTCCCCAAGACTATAAATACCTAGGAATAAATGTAACAACAAATGAGCACATAGAAAAAAAAGCTATATAAGTTTATTGAAAGACACAGAACAAGACCGAATCACTGGTGAAACACATACCATGTCTTTGGATGGGAATAGTCAGTGTTAAGCAATCACCATCCCCCTGTCAAACTAACGTAAGTCACTGTGAATCACTGTGCTGCACTACGCCACGCTATTCAGTCCTGTGCTATGATATAGTTGCCATAGACGATATGGAGGGAGATGAGTTTCCTGTTTAAGTTAATAGCATTTGTCTAGATGCTAGAAGAATGCCTTTATGAGGATAAAACAACGGAAAATTAAAAAATAATAATAATAGATGACTTTTTTAAATTTTCTGTTGTTTTATCCTAGATTCTAGAAGAATGCATTTATGAGGATAAAACAACGGAAAAGTAAAAAATAATAACAATAGATGACTTAGCTAACTCTAGATATCAAAATAAGATCAAACTGCCATAGTAATAAAGAGGGACACACGCAAAAACTGGTACCGAAGACACTAGCCCGGCTGGGGAAGCTCAGGAATTGAACGGCGACCTATGCACCGAGAGGTCTGGAGTTCTGTGTCCAGGCAGGGCGTGTGCCTGAGTTGCTGGCTCATTCCCCAGTAGGGGGCAGCAGGAGGCAGTCGATCAATGTTGTTTCTCTCTGACTGATGTTTCTATCACTCTCCCTCTCCCTCTCTAAAATCAATAAAAACATGTTAACAACAAAAACCCTAGAGTGTGTATCCTTACGTAGACTATTTCATTATATGGAGGAATTAATAATTTTTTATTGTTTAAAGTATTACATATAGTAGTACATATATCTCCCTTCCCCTCCCCCTCATTGACCTTCCCCCAGCCTCCCTTACCCCCGTCACATGCCCTCATCCCACCCCCGCCCCCAGTGTATTGTGACCATTGGTTATGCTTACATGCCTGCAAAGAAGTCCTTTAGTTGATCTCTTTCTCCCCAGCTTCCCCACTGTAATTTGGTGCTTTACTGCCTCTGCATCTATGTTTTTGTTCATCAGGTTATAATGTTCTTTATTTCCCATAAATGAGTGAGATCGTGTGGTATTTTTCTTTCATTCCCTGGCTTATTTCACTTATAATGCTCTCCAGGTCCATCCATGCTGCTGCAAATGGTAAGAATTCCTTCTTTCTACCGCAGCATAGTATTCCATTGTGTAGCTGTACCACAGCTTTCTAATCCACTCATCTACTGATGGACTTTTAGGCTGTTTCTAAAGCTTAGCCATTATAAATTGTGCTGCTGTGAACTTAGGGTGTATATATCCTTTCTGATTGGTGTTTCTAGTTTCTTGGGACATATTCCTAGAAGTGGGAACACTGGGTCAAACGGGAGTTCCATTTTTAGTTTTTTGAGGAAACTCCATACTGTTCTCCACAGTGTCTGCACCAGTCTGCATTCCCACCAGCAGTGCAAGAGATTCCTTTTTCTCCACATCCTCGCCAGCACTTGTCATTTGTTGATTTGTTGGTGATTGCCATTCTGACAGGTGTGAGATGGTAGTGCATTGTCATTTTGATTTTCATCTCTCAGATAATTAGTGACTTTGAGCATGTTTTCATACGTCTCTTGGCCTTCCTTCTGTCTTCTTTCAAAAAGATTCTATTTAGGTCCATTCCCAATTTTTTATTAGGTCATTTATCTTCATTAAGTTGTATAAGTTCCCTGTAGATGTTGGAGATTAAACCTTTATCAGTGATAACATTTGCAGATATGTTCTCCCATACAGTGTGTTTTCTTGTTGTTTTGTTGATGGTTTCTTTTGCTGTGCAGAAGCTTTTTATTTAGATGTAGTCCCATTTGTTTATTTTCTCTTTAGTTTCCATTGCCCTATCGGTGAAGAAATGGCTTCGGCATATGTCTGAGATTTCTCTGCCTGTGGATTCCTCTAGTATTTTTATGGTTTCCCATCTTATGTTTAAGTCCTTTATCCATTTTGAGTTTATTTTTTGGGTATGGTGTAAGTTGGTGGTCTAGTTTCATTTTTTGCATGAGGAATTAATAATTTGATACAGATGACATTTCGGATCAGTGACAATGGATGGACTAATGATTAATGATATTCAGGCATTTGGCTATTAATTTTAAAACAAACTTAAAAGTCATGCAACAATATATTCAGAATAGAGAGAGATATATTTTAATTATATAATATATTTTATTGATTTTTTACAGAGAGAAAGGGAGAGGGCTAGAAAGTCAGAAACATCAGTGAGAGAGAAACATGGATCAGCTGCCTCTTGACACCCCCTAAAGGGGATGTGCCTGCAGCCAAGGTACATGCCCTTGACCGGAATTGAACCTGGGACCTTTCAGTACGCAGGCCGATGCTCCATCCACTGAGCCAAACTGGTGTTGGCGAGAGATTAAATTTTTAATGTGAAATTAAAACTCGGAGCTTCAAGAAAAACATAACAAAGTTTAGTATTACTTTATAACAGATTTATATGGTACATGGAAAGGTGTTCATGAAATATAAAGTAAAAGAAATCAAGTTGCAAAACAATGTTTATAATATATTTTTCATTTTAAAAATATGTAGTAAATATCTACTAGATACAAAGGGAAAGCATGGAAGAACTATATCAAATGTTTACTTTTATTTATCTGTAAGAAATAGTGACTTTCTACTTTATTTATTTGGTAGTTTATAAATTTTCAGTTAGTGTGTCACTTTTGTTTTAATAAAAAAAAGAAAAAAGGAAAAATTGATGTGCACAATCTGACTACTGTGACATGCAGCGAGGGAGGGACACTCGAGATGGAGCGCACAGACCGAGCAGATGAGTGTGGATGGACATCTGTTGGAGGATTCGGGGACAGTTTTACTAGAATGGATTTCACGGTTCTATGAGGTCATTTCGAAGGGGAATAAATGATCATCTGACATGTTATGCTTTCAGTTGCTGGTGGAGATAAATTGACAGTTTTTAAATAATGGTTCCAGTAAGGCTCTCTTGAGATGTCATTTGAGGCAAGCCTTGAAGAACACTTAAGCTGCAGTCGGTGAGGCGGGACCGAGGTGGGAGGAAGGTCGTCAGCGCAGGGGTCTGGCAGAGAAGACAATTGGAGTGACATTCTCAACGTCCTTCAGGGTCCTGGTGGGGAGTCAGTACGGTTTCTAATCTGTGAGGACTTCTAGAATGATTATGTATGTACAGAGTTGTTACTGGGACTCCATTTATAAATGGTGTTTCTTCCCAAAACCCCCACGCCCCCATCAGATGGGTCCTTCCCTGAAGAGAGGGAGTGAGGGGGAGGAGAGGCCAAGGTCTCACTCAGTGGGATTCCCTCCCTCCTCCACCCCCTCCCCCCCAATCAGATGGATCCTTCCCTGAAGAAAGGGAGTGAGGGGGAGGAGAGGCCAAGGTCTCACTCAGTGGGACTCTCCCCCCCCCCCCATCAGATGGATCCTTCCCTGAAGAAAGGGAGTGAGGGGGAGGAGAGGCCAAGGTCTCACTCAGTGGGACTCTCCCCCCCCCCCCCATCAGATGGATCCTTCCCTGAAGAAAGGGAGTGAGGGGGAGGAGAGGCCAAGGTCTCACTCAGTGGGACTCTCCCCCCCCCCCCATCAGATGGATCCTTCCCTGAAGAGAGGGAGTGAGGGGGAGGCGAAGCCACGGTCTCACTCAGTGGGACTTCCTCCCCAGGATTGGGGTCCATCAGCAATTAGAGAGGAGGCCGCCGCACCACCTCTTGGCGTTTCCAGCGGCCAGATCTCACTGGCGAGTGAAAAAGGAGGTTGTTGAATTCTAAGTCCAGTCTAACACATGTTAAACACACAAAGCAACACTCTGCTTCATTTATGTCTTTTACACGTGTGGAAGCATGAGCCAGACCAGCACCAGGTTAAACCGAGTTGCTGGCTGTGGGAAGGCGGGAGGGAGCTGAGCTGGGCTGTGCAGGGGGGACTGGCTCTGCGCTGTTTTACTTCTTTGGTGCAAAATATCCGTGTTTGCTAGCTGTGTGGGGGTGGGGCGGCGGGGGAAGGAACCGTGGCTCTGTAATTTAGGAGGTGGCGGAGGCTAGAGCACCGGTTGGCAGTGGCCATTGGCATGTGGTCAAGTCTTCACTCGGTGGAGCGCTGAGTCTGGATGTCAACGGCTCTGCTTGGTGGGTCAGGGGCAGGCGGTTCCTTTCTAGCAGGAGTGACGGTTTGGATACAGCTACCCACACTCTTGTTTCCCCGGGGATGAGCAGGGGAGACGGGGACAGCAGCTGACCTGGGTGATCAGGCCGACTGAGCGGGGGAGGCTAGCTCTCTGCAAGCTGCACTGAGAGAAGTGAGCAAGGCCGTGAGATTTCTCGGGGGTTCCCCCTGGTACCGGCTTCAGGGAATGTGAGGACGGCTTCTTCAGCCTCTGTGTGCTCCTGTGCCGCCCTGGGATGTTCAGTTACGTTCTAAAACGTGAGTTTTGTTTCAGATGTTCAAGCGTTTAGCGCACAAACCTCCTGAATTTCAGACACCGGGGGGGCTGAGTCCCTTGTTCTAATTCCCAGCCCCATCTTCTTTGTTTAGTCCTTTTGTTCTGCGTGTCATAAAGTTACATGAATGTCTGGGTTGACAGTGTACTGTTTGTGGTCTTTGGGGTCAGATAAAACTGTAATGATATAATTTGTGAAAATATTTAAAATGATGGAAATATATATTTTTCTCTCCAAAAGCCATTTCTTTATCACACACTCATGAAGGAGGCAGAGGTTAGAGGTTAGAGGTTAGAGGTTAGAGGTTAGAGGGCAGACAGCCCTGAGCCCGGTGAGCAGGACACCTGGAGCCCTGTGAGTGCAATCCGGCACGCGTGCTGGCAGCCGCCTTGATCCAGTTCTGTCTGGAGCTTGTGGTCAGACTCTCAGTTCCCTTCAAGGCACAGCTTGGAGGCACGGATCAGAGTTAGGGCCACATCCCCGCCTTCGAAAGTACAGCATCTTCCCCAGCCAAGCTGAATAAGCCTCACATCTTTTCTAAATAAAAATGGAACCTTGCCTTCAGGCCCAGAGTTACTGTCGTGCAGAGAAGGAAAACACTGGGTCCTGTTCAAATAATGAAATGATAGAAACGGAAAGTGCCGTCACGTTTCTAAGCAGGCTCTAGTTTTACCAACGAGTCCGTTAGGGTTATGTGCACGGACAGGTCAGGGCATCGGTGACAAAAAGGTGGCCCCAAGTGAATGGAAGTGTATTTCTCTGTCACAGTAGGCAGCCTGGGATGGTACGGCACCTCCTCGATTATCAGGAGCTCTATGCTGCCCAGCCGTCCAGGATGGTTGCACAAGCCCCATCCATGACATCCAACAGAAAGGAAGAAGAAATTCATTCTCACTTTTCAGGAGCCTTCCTCGAACTCCCATATAAAACTTCTGCTTATATCTTATTAATAACACTGTGGGGGGGGGGGGTTAAAAAGGCTCAAATGACTCCTTGCCCATCCATCCTGCAACTCAAAGTGTTAACTACTGGGACTCTCCGTCCCTTTTGTTCAAAACTTACTTGTTTAAGTGTTCCCTGAGAGGAACATTTACTACCAAGTAAGGCTTTGGGCCAGAGAGCGGGGACATTTCGGCACTAGGGGACGAGGGGAGAAAGGGAATGGCCAGCAGGCAGGAAGGCAGACTTCATTTCACGTTTGGAAGACCTCCTCCTCCAGCAGTCGGACTCGTTGCAGATCGAGTTTAGTCTGTGTGCTAGTCAGTGACGGGGTGCTTCTCTTCCCACCCTCACCTTTGGGAACTGGCAGGAGTTGAGAGTGTCGCCAAGGGGAGAGGCCAAGAGAAGGAATCCTTTCTTCCTTCAGCTGGTTGTACAGGCCGAGGCAGATCATTTTGTTCTAACTTATTGAAGTGTAATTGATTTTTCACAAATAAAACATGAAGACTATCTGCAGCCAGATCAACAAACAATATTGCCCATACCTTGGAAGCCCTCCTGCTCCTCTCCAGTTACTACCTCCCCAAGGGAACCACTATCTTCATTTCTAAGAGCACAGATTAGTTTTGTCTGGTTTGGGATATTACACAAATTGAATCAAACTGCACTTTGTATTTGGCTTATTAACATTGTAAGATTTTTATTGCATGTATTTGTTCATGGTTCGTTCTCATGGCTGTATAGTGTTCCCCTGCATGAATAGACCACATTACTTATCTGAAAAATAAATAATAAATAAATAACACTAGGGGCCCAGTGCACGAATTCGCGCACCTTGAGCTGTTGGCTGCGAGGCTGCGGTGGGTGTAGGGGTGGGTCTTGGCCCGTCCTCTGTGCTCCAGCCGGCCCTTCCCGCCATGGCCTCCGGCCCCCTGTCTGCCCGCAGCCCCGCTCCCGCTACCACCGCTCTCATGCCCTGGTGGTGCCGGCCCCACTTGCACCCTCTGACAGTGCAGAGCGATTGGGGCCGGCGCCAACAGTAGGTGTGAGTGGGGCCAGCAGCATTGTCAGTGGGTGCAAGCGGTGGCTGTTGCTTCCATCGCCCCTCAGGAGCAGGGGGAGGTGGAGAAGCCCTCAGGGGCGATCAGAGCTGGCAGCTGCCACTCGCACCCACTGACGGCGCTTGCAGCAGATGTGAGCACCAGGCAGGACCACAGCGCACGGGAGTAAAGAATTTTCAGTAACCACCAGAGGCTCGCCCCAGTGACAGCGACCAGCACCCCGCCTTGGTCTGGCACCGCTGCTCACCTGCTCCACCATCCCGCCATGGCCGACGCCTGTCATGTTCCACACTCTGCCACCTGCTGCTGGTGCCCACCATGTTCCACATGCGCCCCTGGTGGTCAGCACACGCCATAATGACCAGTTGTTCAGTTGTTCCACTGTTCAGTCTATTTGCATATTAGCCTTTTATTATATAGAATTTTTCACACGGCCGTACCTGGCTGCAGGAGAAGTTAAGACATTTTCTGATTCTACTAGGTCTCCTCCGAATAGAAAAGCAAGTTGCTAATCCACCATCAGCATGGCATAGTTCTGGTGGGTTTTCCAGACACAGACTTGAGTTTATGCCAAGTGATCCATGTCGCTGTCTCTATTTCCTTTTGACAACATCTGCCAGGTGGCCAGGCAGGGGTTGGGAGAGAAGACCTGAAATACTATTTTTTAAATGTTAATGTCCTAGGGCTGTGCTCCACATTGGGTGAATTGAAAGGATCAGGATACAAGAGTGTCTAGGCCAGTGGTTCTCAGCCTTTCTGATGCCGCGACCCTTTAATTCAGCTCCTCATGTGGTGACCCCCAACCGAAAATAAAATTATTTTCGTTGCTACTTCATAATTGTAATTTTGCTACTGTTATGAATCATAATGTAAATATCTGTGTTTTCCTATGGTCTTAAGTGACCCACAGGTTGAGAACCGCTGCTGTAGATACTAAAACGATCAGAAAACACAGATATTTACATTATGATTCATAACAGTAGCAAAATTACAGTTATGAAGTAGCAATGAAAACAATTTCATGGTTGGGGGTCACCACAACATAAGGAACCGTATTAAAGGGTCTTGGCGTTAGAAAGATTGAGAACCACTGGACTAGACTAAAGCATGCCATTCTGTCAAAGTTAAAAATGTGGAGGTAGAGATGCTGTCTTTGTGGGAACAGCCCATGACTCCTTCAGGAATCCATCTCAGAACCTCAAGTCACATGGACGTCATGTTTCTTGTTTTTTTTTTTTTTTTTTTTGGGGGGGGGGGGTTGGAGAGAGAGAGAGAGAGAGAGAGAGAGAGAAACATCAGTGATGAAAGAGAATCGTTGATCAGCTGCCTCCTGTATGCCCCAACCTGAAAATTGAACCCACAACCCAGTTTTGTGCCCTGAACAGGAATCAAACCACAATCTCCTTGTTCATAGACAGGCTGGACATCGTGTTTTAATGCTTCCCTTTGCCAGTATAAGGAACATGATAGTAAAATATTTGTATGCATTTGGCATATATAATACAAGTACTCATATTTTTATCCGTTGCTTTACCCAAGTTGCACCCCCTTCTAGATTAAGGCAAGACTGAGGAAGTACCAAGAGGAGAGGAGAGAAAGATGGCAAGTTGAGGGTTTGTTCTTTGGATGTTCAAGCAAAATGAGAATTACATTGAACTTTGGTTTCAGTGCCTTCTGGGCTAAGGATGGGGTAGAGGTGGGGACGTGAGAATTATTCCTGTCTCCTTGCCACCTTTTCTTATAAAATGTTTAACGGAACATCTCCAGGGGCTCACTCCTCTGTCAACTGTAGAGAGCTAGCCAGGGACACGGATTCCATTGGAAATGGTGAAAAGAGCCTGTCTTTTTTCTTCTCATCAAATTTCCCAGTGATGTGCTGGGGTCCCTGGAGCGTATCCCCATGAATTAGGGGGCACTGCACATTGATTTGGTGACACACAAGTGGGTCTCCGCCTTCAATTCGAAAATCTCTGCTCTGCCTGCTGTATGTAGTCACTATATTGTAGAACCTACCTACTTTCGTATTTAAACTGTTTTCCTTTCGTTTGTCTTAATGTCTTCTGTAATCGAAGTTGTCATACTAGGAATGTTGGTATTTTTCGGTTGTTTTCAGCCTCAGTAACCAGAGTCTCACTTGCTAAGTGTTTTACACTTGCAGAAACAGCTGTTATAGACTCTTGGATGTCTTTCTTTTCCTGGGAACCTTTCGGATACTAGATTTGCATATGGCGTTTATACTTTCTTCCTGCCTGCTTTTATTTTCATAAGCTATTCAATAAAAAAAAAAAAAAACGTTCTATTTCATCTTGCTTCAAGTGAAGGGGTGTTGGTAGCAGAGCTTTTCCGAATTACTTTGTCCCCCGGTATCTCTGAGTGCCCAGTTCTCTGGGGCTGCAAGAGAACAGCTCTGCCCCGAGCAGTCATCCCAGATTCCAGGCCTCGAGTCAGAGCGATGGGACGGCCGTGTGTTTTCTAAGAACGGAGGGGTTAAAGGCCCGGCCACGGCAATCCCATTGGACGGATGCTCGTGAGCCCTGCAGGAAGATGGGAACTATTTGGATCTTAGATTCGGGAATTCAATTCGGTTGGATTTCTTAAGGGAGGTAAAAATAACACATATAATTTAATTTTCATGTAAACTTTTTTTTTTTTTTTGCAAAATTAAATTTCTCTTTGGCCGAAATTATTTTACAAAACAAGATGATGAATGATGGTTCCAAATAATGAGAACCAGTGTCTGTAACTAATTAACTCTCTGGAGGAAGAAAACGCTGCGTCCTGACACCAAAGCACATCTATATGGCATTGCTGGCGTTTTCAGGGCTTCTCTTGCTGCCAAGAACATATGGTTCCAGTAGGCCCCTGTCCTTTCTACACTCCGCTTATCTTTCCTTTCTCTTTGCGCAAACAAATCCCCAAAAACTTTCTCATGTGTTCTCTCTGACCACCACACTTCCCCTGGTAGCTACCAACATCGCCATCCACAAAAACATAAGGAAGAGGAAGGACACATGGTACCGTTAATATCCGGGTGGTTTTTGACTGGTTTCTTCTTTATGTCTTCCATTATGTGCCCGCTTGATCTGTGTGCTTTAAGACATTTAATAAGTTTGACCCTAAGACATTTAATAAAATCAAAGATCATAGATTAAGTAGACAAATCCAAAACAGCAAAGGCGATTTAATTTTTTTTTTGAATTTTATGGACGAATTGAAGCCTCAACATTAATATGTTTTAAATCAATTTCACTGTGTGTTTTGTTTCCCCCCCCCAGCTGGAGTAATAAGGCTTAGTTTCCCTTGTAGTTATTTTAATGATTCATCCTGGTTTATTTAGCCTCCTTGTAGTAAGTGGAAAAAAATAATTAAACTCCTCAAAGGCTGGCCCACCTTGGCCTCAAGTTCGGAATTCCTGTGCTTCTGTGACTTTGAAGTCCACTTTCCCTGAGCTTATCTGCAGACAGCTGCTGCTGGACAGACGTGTTTACACGGGGCCGACGAGGGGCAGTGTGAAGAATCTAGTTTCCATTTCCTTTAGCACTGTTCAGCTAGAGCCCACAGTCGCTCGTGTGTGTGTGTGTGTGTGTATGTATATGTGTGTGTGTGTGTGTGTGTATACATATATGTATACACACACACACACACACACACACACACCTTGCTTCTTCCCGAGTAAAAGTTTTCTTTTTATTTCTGATTTGTCGTGAGAAAGCACTGACCGAATGAAAACTGATCTTATTCCTCCCTCTATTTACGAGAAATCCCTATGAGGATTAAGTTAGCCAGGTCTGCCCGGAGCAGGTGTATTTCTTATGTGCACCCATTCGAAGCCGAGCTGATAGTGAGCACTAGCTCTTCTGTGACTCTCTCAGTCTGTAAACGCAAGTGCGTGCCCCAAAGTAACGGGAAACTCAATGTGTTTTGTATTTGCTGTGTTTGCGTGCTGTGTATATCCCTAGAAGAGGAATCATTACTGCTGCAGCATGGCTATGCACCGGGAAAGTTCGACTCTTCTGAGGACGCGTGGAGTAGAGGGCCCCCCGTGACCCAGCACGCTGGAAATTCAGTTTGCAATTACGGTGACAATATTCAGGTCCGTCCAGTGGCCAGAAACTCTCGGGAGGAAAAATGATCTTGGAGCATCAGTTTAACTTGCAAAGTCCAAAGAGCATTTTCCCCAGGGCAGAAGCAAAAGTGGGGATTTCGGATGGAAACTATGTGTTCTTCTCCCCACTGTGTGCTCACCGTGATAACAGGACCAACCGTGCAGCTGGGAGAACGCCCAGCGAGGGACTGGCGCTGTCTCTCTCCCAGCCAGCGATGGGAGGGCCGTCCAGCTGCAGGCGGGGAAGCCCCGTCCCAGGGCTGGGGTGTCCCGGGGCTGACCCACCCTGGGGGAAGGTGCTGACATGCCTCCTGCCCCCCTCCCCCCCCAGGAGCCCCTGTGGCTCTCAGGAGCCCAGGCTGCAGAGCAAGGGTTCTCCACCTTCAGCCTGTTTCTGCTGGTGCCGGGTGCCAGGCCCAGGTGGCACTGCCCTTCGGTGCTTCCTCTCTGAGGTCTTTCTTTTTCACCACTTCGCTCCCTGCTGCCGCCCAGGTGGGCACCTAGACCAGGAACAGAGACGAGCACGGTCTGTCATCCCTAAATGCCTTCTTGCTCCCAGAGAGAAAGCAAACTCTGGCTTCAGTCAAAAAGAGACAAAGAGGGTGCCTCTCGGTGGAGAAGACTCCAGGTTCCCTACTTGTCATCCCAGCTGTCGGAAAGCAAGTCTGGCCACGCCTGTGGGGGTGCAGGGAAAGAGTGGAGAGCGACTGCCTGTGCGTCAGAAAGGTGAAGCCCAAGGTGTGAAGGTTTTCATTGGCAGCAGAAGTGGCCGAGCAGCTGAGCCCCACGGTGTGTGGAGGCACTGGGAAGGCAGTGGGCGGCCTGGCCGAGCCTGCACTTGGACGTGAGCGCAGTGCAGCTCTGTCCCCTTAGAGCTGTGGACTCGCTGGAGGGTCTGATCCTGAGCTTCGCAAGCGGTGGCAGAGGACAGAGCGGCCTCCCCGGTGCTGGAGGGGGGATGAGATGGGAGGCCTACATGCCTGGCCCAGTCAGGGTTGTGGTTTGTGATTCCATAGAAATGGGTTCAGCAAATGCACTCAAATACAACAGTGACACTGTTCAGAAGTAAAGGGGACAGAATTCAGATTTACCAGCATAATGGTAAGCAAACACAATTTCTAAAACACCAAGGGGGATTCGAACAAAATGGTAAATAAACACAAATTTCTTTTTTCTTGTTGTTTTTTAAAAAATATTTTTTATTGATTTTTTTGTTTTGTTTTGTTTTGTTTTTTATGGAAAGAAAGGGAGAGGGATAGAGAGTTAGAAACATCAATCAGCTGCCTCCTGCACACCCCCCTACTGGGAATGTACCCACAACCAAGGTACCTGCCTTTGACCAGAATCGAACCTGGGACCCTTGAGTCTGCAGGCCTATCCACTGAGCCAGACCGGTTAGGGCAGTGGTCGGCAAACTCATTGGTCAACAGAACCAAATTTTTTAAACTTCTTCTAACGCCACTTCTTCAAAATAGCCTCGCCCAGGCCGTGGTATTTTGTGGAAGAGCCACACTCAAGGGGCCAAAGGGCCACATGTGGCTCTCGAGCCACAGTTTGCCGACCACGGGGTTAGGGCAATATAAATACAAATTTTAACACACCAAGGGGGATTCAAGCAAGAAAAGGTGCAAAAGAAAAGGTTAGAGGATGTTTCTTTTTCATTAAGTAAGTAATTAATCTTTGTCTTCTTAAAAATGTACTGTTTCCTCACTAAAGACGTGAGTGCATAGATGATTGCTTCAATGCCAAGCAAAATAATCGAAGTTCAGGAAATTGGTGAATGAGAAGAAATGAAGTTTTTCCTCTAAATCCTGGGGAGCGTGTGCCCAGAGCCCGTGACACAGGAAGAGAGCTGCGGGTGGGACTCCCCAGGGGCTCTCATCTGGAGGCGGGAATGTGTGCCACAGAGGAAGTTATTGCTCTCGTGGCTGAGAATTTTATGAGCCCATAATTTATAGGGGCCCGCCTGTCTGAGGTGATGATGTTAATGCTTTTTTAAAATAATTAGCAGATCATTGAAAACATCTGAGTCCCAACTGCCACGGAACGCTGCTTCTGTGAGTTGTGCGCGTTGGGGACATGATAAAATAACGGTATAAAAATCGTCCCTGCCTCATCGGGGAGTTTCGTTGGCATCGTGCGTGCCTCCCGGCGTGAGTGGTGGTTGTGTCGCTGTTTCTGTTCCGTTTGTACGACAGCATTCAGGGTGCCTCTGGGGTCCGCGTGGAAGCCCGGGCGGGCGTTTCGCCCTCCAGCGGGACCCCGAGCTGCTTCCTGTGCCATTAGCACGGCGCTTCTCCACAGCGTCATCCCGCCCCAGCCAGACCCCCCGACACTTCCTTTCCGAGCAGATTGTGCATTTGAAGGTTGGATCCGGCCACGCTGCTATCTAACAGCTTCTGTGCTTCACCGTAAATCGGCGTTTCCTGTTCTCGCTCTTGTCGCAAGATGGCCAGCGGCTGCCTCCGCCCCTTCCCCCTGCGTGGCAGAGATCGCCAAGACAAATAACTTCCAGGCCTGGGCAGACATTTTCTCGCCACCTTCCTAAAGGTCTGCCTTACACGCTTTTCAGGAATGCTACGTCCGGTCAGCGTGCTTGCTTCAGGACCGCAGAGCAAGTCCATCAGTGAAGTCAACATGGAATTGTTCCTCAGCCCGGGGCCCTTTGGAAATGGATGGAGAGCAGTGGCTACTAATGCATGCTTGTGTCAGGTCCCTAGGAGGACTTTGACAGGGGTTCTGTGTAGACAGTTCCTAGGCAGTGCCTAGGAAACGGAGCCTGCCAGTAAGAGGGGCTGGTCCCTTTGTCACATCAAGACCCCCTGAGGTTCGAAGACACAGACAGGGGCCCTCCAGTGTCCACTCCCAAGCCAGTCCTTGTGGATGACGCCTTAGTACGTGTTACTGACTTTTGTGATTACCGATCGCACGTCAGCTTACCTTCTCCACGCTCTCTGGCGTCCTCAGCAGCCGGATTGTCTCAAAGCGAATAGTGTGAGGATTACAGAATCGCACAGCGGTTTTCAAAGGGGAAGAAAGTGGCACTTGCTTCTGTTCTCCTCACATTATTTGCCTCCATATTGCCTTTGCATGTGGAAGCCACAGATCCTGGATCTTTAATGCTGCATCCTGTTTTCTTCCCTGAGTTTCTCTCTCTCTTTTTAAAAATATATTCGTATTGATTTCAAAGAGGAAGGGAAAGAGAGGGGGGATAGAAACATCAATCAATGATGAGAGAGAATCATTGCTTGGCTGCTTCCTGCATGCCCCCACCCCAGTGGGGACTAATCCAGGCATGGATTAACAAAAAGCTGTCTTTGTTACTCCTCTCCCCTCCCCCCCCCCCCAATTTATCTCTTAAATATGAATTTAGCCCTGGCCAGTTTTGCTCGCTCAGTGGATAGCGCATCGGCCTACAGACTGAAACGTCCCGGGTTCGATTCCAGTCAAGGGCACATGTATCTTGGTTGCAGGCACATCCCCGGTAGGGGGTGTAGCAGGAGGCAGCTGATCAATGTTTCTAACTCTCTATCCTCTCTCTTCCTCTCTGTAAAAAAAACACAATAAAATATATTTTTTTAAATATGAATTTAATCTAGCTAGCTAGCTAGACATTTAAAATGGCCATTCTTTACCAAATATGACATTTATACCTTTTATTAAAACTTTTGTATTTTATGAGAACAAAAAGAGAAGTCTGCTAGGGAAGTATCAGAATACTTGTAATTCTGTGTTAAATGTCTATCTACCTATCTTGCCCTAGCCGGTATGGCTCAATGGATAGAGTGTCCGCCTGAGGACCAGTGGGTCCCGGGTTCGATTCCAGTCAAGGACACATACCTTGGTTGCAGGCTCCTCCCCAGCCCATCGATCTCTCACATCAATGTTTCTCTGTCATTCCCTCTCTCTTCTACTTTCCCTAAAAATCAATTTGTTATCCTCCGGTGAGGATTAACAAATGTCTACCTATCTCTCTCCGTGGAGTGGTAGCCTTTACTTTAGATCATTATTGGCTCCGAGTCCCACTCCAACGTTTCTTCATATCTTTGTGAACTTGTTTATTTATACGTGCCGGGTACAGGGTTGGGGACTGGAGATACAAAGATTAATAAGTTATGGTCCCTGCCTTCCAACCTACGTCTAATTAGAATGATGCAGCTAGAAGGGATTCTAGATCCTGCCTGCCTGTCCGTCTGGTCTGTCTGTGGTCTGAGGTCTGTGTTCTATGTTCTGTCTTTGCTACTGACCAGCAGGTCAGTGTCAATAGTCCAGTACTGATGGCCTTGCCGTCTGTCTTTTCCCCTAATGGGAGCCCACTCTATACCGACCTTTCACAAAGTCAACTGAGTATTCATTTCCCTTGTGGGGTGCACCGTCCCTCCACCATGCTGCTTTTCCCAGAGGCACCCTGGCGTGGGGATCACTACTGTCAACTCTCCCGTTTTGACCACCACGAATAAAATTGCTAGAATTGTCCCAAATATTGCATAAAAATATCCACTTCTTTAAATTGTTCTACAACATTGCTTGTTTAAGGAAAACAAAGTAAAGGAAAAAGTGACTGTGGCTTTATTCACTCCAAACTGAATATTTTTAAGGGAATCTTTTTCAGTTTGTCAAAAGCATATCAAGAGTCATAAAATGTTTTTACGTACTCTGGCCCTGTGCTCTCACCCCTGGGAGTTTATTCCAAGAATGTAATTTGAAAGAGGTTAAAGCTCATACGCACAGATATTTTGCAGCATTATTTATGTTGGAAACAACCCAAATGTCCAATAACAAGGGAACAATTTGTAAATCTTGGTACATCCAACGTAACAAAATCAGAATCTGCCCCTTACAGTCATAAATTTTGAAAGTATGTAATACAGCAAGAAAACTCTGATAATTTTTTTTTAATTTTTCTTTATTGTAGAAAGTATTACAGCTGTCCCCTTTGTGGGTGTTTCCCCCTGCCCCATGGACCCCTCCATCTCATACCCACCCATCTCAGGCCTTCACCGCTCTATTTTCCATATCCAAGGGCTGTGCATATACATTTCTCGGTTAATCACTCCCCTCCCTACAACCCCTAGTCCTGCCTTTCCTCTGAAATTTATCAGTCTGGAAACTCTGATCATTTTAACGTGAAGGAGCAGAATTATAAAATTATGCCCACTATATAAAAATTATGTGGGCACATACAATAATAAAAGGAGCCCAGCCGAGTGTAGCTCACTGGTTGAGTGTAGACCCGGGAACCAAGAGGTCAACAGTTCGATGGTTCGATTCCTAGTCAGGGCACATGCCCAGGTTGCAGGTTCAGTCCCCAGTGGGGGGCGTGCAGGAAGCAGCCAATCAATGATTCTCTCTCATCAATGATGTGTCTATCTCTCTCTAGCTCTTCCGCTCTGAAATCAATAAAAATTTATTTAAAAAAATAATAAAAGGAAACCATAAAGAATTAGATTAACTGGTTGATGTATTTATCTTAGTTAAGTTTTTGGGTTTGTTTGTTTGTTTGTTTGTTTTACCACCAGTTCATGTCTCTGCTAAAAATGATGGTCTTGTTGGTACTGTCATTATATAGAGAGTATTTTTCATAAACTTTAGTTTCTATTGCATTCATAGTGTTGCTTTCCTGGAGCACTGAGCTTCTCAAATTTCAGTGGGCGTTCATCTACCCAGGGATCTGATTCTCTCCTGAGGGTCTGATGCTCATTCTGGAATCTGATTCTGATTCAGTGGGTTTGGAGGGGGCCTGGGATTCTGCATTCTCACAATGCCTCTGTGCTGCTGGGCCTAGCGCCTCCCTTCGTGTAGGGGAGTTGACTGCTGATCCAGCAGCAATAGTCTCGTCTTGGGAGGCGATAGTAGACATTCTCTCTGCTACCTCTCCTCTTGTCACAGCATCCGGCCTAGCAATCTGGGAGCAGGGGAGGAGATGGCTGACGCTGTGAGTGTTGTCGGGAAGGAAAAGTGTCTCCTTTAGCCTTTTCCGTTCTTCCGGCTGGTTTAAGAATTGACATGAGACAATTTAACAGGAGAAAATCAAGTTTAATTTCATACGCATGGGAGCGCCTTCAGAAGATGGGGCTCCCGGGCAAATCAGGCACCTGGGGCTTATATGCCATTCTGAATTAAAGAGAAGTGGCAGTCTCGGGCTTCAAGGAGGAAGAATTCACATGGGGATGGAAAAGCAAGTATTTGGGCCATGCAGAGACTCTGGGGACAGAGAGGACTCGGGTCCCCAACCCTTTGAAGTCCCTCTTCCACACCCAGCTCATATTTTTTAAAAATATATTTTATTGATTTCTTATAGAGAGGAAGGGAGAGGAATACATAGAGAGTTAGAAACATTGATGAGAGAGAAACATCGGTCAGTTGCCTCCTGCACACCCCCCACTTGGGATGTGCCCGCAACCAAGGTACATGCCCTTGACCTGAATCGAACCTGGGACCCTTCAGTCCACAGGCTGACGCTCTATCCACTGAGCCACACCATTAGGGCCCAGCTCCTTTTCTTCGTGGATGCCTCCAGGGACGGTGCTCCTCTCGGCCAGGCCTCTACCTGGATTCCGGCCGGTGGTTAGGGGGAGAGTGAAAGCTTTTGGAGCCTTTCGGACCCGGACCTCAGGAGTCTTTGGCTCAGAATAATCTGCCTGCCGGCGTGGCACATGCTGGGGAGCCCTGTTCTGAACCCCTGTCATGGCCTCTGTGGTTATGGAATAAAGGTGCTGTTCTATGCCCAGCTGGGGTGGCTCAGTGGTTGAGCATTGACCTGTGAACCAGGAGGTCACGGCTTGATTCTCAGTCAGGGCACATGCCTGAGTTTTGGGCTTAATCCCCAGTAGGGGGCGTGCAGAGGCAGCCAATCAATGATTCTCTCTCATCATTGGTGTTTCTGTCTCTCCCTCTCCCTTCCTCTCTGAAATCAATTTTAAAAATTTAAATATTCTATACTGTGTCATGCTTGATAATCAGCCTCCCTAAGCCACTCAACTAACTTTAATTTTTTCAATCAACAGAAATGGCCAGGTGGCACTGAAATATGATGATTCTATGTAGGGTAGAAAGAGTGAGAAAGGATCTTGTATAGTAATTACACTAGCAGTGGACTTTGATACAACTTGGAACCTGATTAAGAAGTTGAAAATCAGCTGAAACCGGTTTGGCTCAGTGGATAGAGCGTCGGCCTGCGGACTGAAAGGTCCTGGGTTCGATTCCCGTCAAGGTCATGTACCTTGGTTGCAGGCACATCCCCAGTAGGGGATGTGCAGGAGGCAGCTGATCAATGTTTCTCTCTCATCGATGTTTCTGACTCTCTATCCCTCTCCCTTCCTCTCTGTAAAAAATCAATAAAATATATATATTTTTAAATAAAAAGTTGAAAATCCCATCTGTGGGATTTGATCAGAGTTACTCTCCTGGGAAGAAAAATGTTGGCCTTGGCAAAGAAGCATTAAGGCACGGTGGTGTGAGTTGGAGAGAGCCAGCTTGTCGGGAATGTGCGGAAGTAGAACATTGTCTGGAAGGCGGGAGCCACGGGCCACCTTTGCACATGTATGAACACAGTGAATGCAGGGCTGAGCAGTGAGCTGGAGGTGGTGGGCATGCCGGCTCTCCTTTGCATGGGAGCCACGCCAGTGGTTTGGCAAACCCTGCCCTGTTGTGTTGAGGCGATAATAGCAGGTTTCCAACTTGATTCTCCACAGTGACCGAAGCTGGCTTTGGCGCTGACATCGGCATGGAGAAATTCTTCAACATCAAGTGCCGAGCGTCCGGCCTGGTGCCCAACGTGGTGGTGCTGGTGGCCACGGTGCGCGCCCTGAAGATGCACGGAGGCGGGCCCGGGGTGAGTCCAGCCCCCTGCCCGGGGGACCCGTTGTGACGTGAAGATAAAGCAGAATTTAGCCCTTAAACTCCAGCCTGCTAGTGGCTCCAGGTTTCCAGAATGTCTCCTTTCTCACAAGTGGCCGCGAAGGGGCACTGGGGGTGTAGTAAGCTCTGGGAGACAGTAGCACCCGCCAAGTTGTCGCTAAGCAGTATTTCGGAAAGGAGCGCAGCGGAACCACTTCTTAGCCCGAAGAGTCAGATCTGAAGCTCATGTCAGCGTTTTGTAACCCTGCGGTGTCGGGAGGACAGGGGCGCTGGCTCCCGAACGGAGCCCGGACAGATGGCCCGGTGGCTCCTGTGGGTGAGCCTGGTGTGTGTGTGTACAGACGATTTTTTTGGTTCACTGATTTAATCTAGAACTCTGTTCCTTCTGTTTCTGCTTATTATCAGTTCACTTTTTTTGTTTTTCACTGATTTTTTTACAGAGAGGAAGGTAGAGGGATAGAAAGTCAGGAACATTGATCAGCTGCCTCCTGCACACTTCCTACTGGGGATGTGCCTGCAGCCAAGGTACATGCCCTTGACCGGAATCGAACCTGGGACCTTTAGGTCCTCAGACTAACAATGCTCTATCCACCGAGCCAAACCGATTTCGGCTACCAGTTCACTTTTGAACTCTCTCATTTCTAAGAGAGCTTTGCTTGGAAAACAGAAATTCTGTTTTCACATTTTTAAGACTTTTGATACTAATCTACCTTATCATATGCAGAATTTACACACATCTGAAAGGAAATGTTTTTCCATTTCCACAGACAAGATGTAAGTGTTTTTTGTTTTCATTTTTTAGGTATTTTCAAGGGAGAGAATATGAAATCTTATACTGATTAAGCATTTTTGAAATAAAATAATTTGGAGTAGGTTTATCATTTATACCATTGACAAACTGCCAAGTCTGATTTCTTAGGTATACTGTGTACACAGGGATTATTACATAGCAAGACTAATGCTGTACACTGTTTAGTCGTCCTAGCTGTTTTTGTCCTAGGAGAGGCCAACATTATTTGATGCCAGATTTCAGGTGAGAAAGTGGAGGTTTGCAGGGTTAGGGAATGTTGGCAGGGTCAGGGGCCAGCGGAGAGCCAAATCGGAAGCCTGGGGCTTAGAGCCACACATCCTCCGTGCGGAGCTGTATTAACAACGGATAAACATTTTCCAAACCCCAACCCCTTCTAAGCATTTCATTTTAGCCTAAAGCATCATCATTATTTCACATGGAAGGTTGACATAACAAATACGATAAGGTCGTAAATCCTAAAGAATTCTGATTTTGCTCCAAACACCCCTTGTAGCTACAATCACTCCTTGTCTTCAGACTTTAAATCTACATACCAGCTTCCATTTTCATCATCAAGTGAACCATTTCTGCCAATATGAGAGGCATTTGCCATTCCCCCTCCCTCTTTTGCACCCTGAAAATTATAAAATCAAAAGGGCTGTAATAGTGGCAAGGGCTTGGAGGTTGTCTTGCCTGGTTCAGTCATCTATAATAATAAAAGTGTAATATGCTAATTAGACCAGATGTCCTTCTGGATGTCCTTCCTTCTGGACAAAGCTGCAGCGGGCAGGGACCCAGGCAGAAGGCCCCCAGCTGCGGGGGCAGCGGGCAGCAGCCCGGGCCAAGGCCTTTGCACGAATTTTGTGCATCGGGCCTCTAGTTGCAAAGATAAAATTGCTGAGGGCTCAGTGGCCTGCTTAGTATCACATCTATTTGGGGGATTAATCAGACATAGAAATCAAGTTCTCTCTGCTTCTAGCCCAGTGCTTTTCCACACTCTAGTCTGCCCTATGAAAATTCTCTACATGATTTATAAATCCTATTCCCGTTCATCTTAATGCATGTGATCATTGTTTTACTTAAAGTCATGGTTTCATGCCAGTGATGATTATAACAGAGCTCAAGTCACAGATAACGGTGGAAGGCAATAAAAGGGAAGGATCAGGACGCTGGGAGAAGCTTCACATCATCACTCTCTGGAGCTTCGGAGCACCTTCTGCGTCACTGTTTTATGAATGTCTATATGTATGTCTCCCTGCTCAACTTTTAACTCCTTGAGATTAAGGACTATGTCTTCTTAATTTGTGTGTCCCTAATGCCTGGCACAGTCTGCATCCAGGAAATGTTTTCCGTAATTGAATAATAAATGAACTTTCATCTTCTTAATCCTATAGTTCATATTATTCATCTCGGTGTCACTCCTTCTTACTTGAATCAGCTCCATAGTCATTTTTTTTATCCACTATAATTTCTACTTCCTTTAGATAGCATTACACAAATAAGCAGGGCTGTCTCTTCTGTTTATTCAGCTTGGTTGTTTTCCATAGTGTGTGCAGTGGAAAATCCTGTGACCCTTGAACTCGCCCGTTTTAGCCGCAGTCATTTTCAATTCATATCCCATCTTCCTAAGTGCTGCGTGTTCTTGGTGCAACATCAGAACTAGCATACTCATCCAGTTTCATTGAACAATTCACTCTCTAAATCCATTGTGTTCAGGAGGGCTCTTTAGAACCAATAGGGTATGTATTTATATAAAAAGATGTATTATAAGGAATTGGCTTATACCGTTATGGAGGCTGACAAGTTCAAAATCTGCAGAGTGGGCCCGTAGGCTGGAGACACAGGTGAGCCGGTATCCCAGTCCTCATCCCAGGCTGAGGAATTCTGCTGGAGAATTTCCTCTTGCACAGTCTCCGTGTTCTAATCAGACATTTCAGCTAATGGGAGGCAGCCCACCCACACTGAGGGGGGCAACCTGCTTTCCTCAGATCCAAATGTAAATGTTGTGCTTATTCAAAAAACGCCTCACAGAAATACCCACAGTGACGTCTGACCAAAGATCTGGGCATCCTGTGCTCCAAGTTGCCACACAAAATTAACCAACACACCCAGTATTGCTGCTTCTTGGTGTATGGCGCAATCACTAGATCTGATTTTATATTTTCTTATTAACAACCAATTGGCCTGGTCCTGCTTACTGAAATATTCCTCCTTTCCGACCTTCGAGCCTGCTTCCTCATATATCAGTTCTCCATGCAGGTGAAGGTCTTTCTCTGGGGCCTGCCTTCCCTCACACTCGTCCCGTTACATGTCCTTGTGTCTAGGCTGCCCTGGTGGCCTGTCGGCCCCCTCCGGGTCCTTCTCGTCCTCCACGCATGCCTGGCCTCCGATTGGCCCTCTTCCTCCCATATGTATTGTAGTTAGTTCAGACAGTTCCTTGAAGAATTTGTTACCGCTTCTTATTGCAAAGGCATTAAATCAATAGGTCAGTTTGGGGAGATTTGACAGCTTTCCATCTTAAGAACATGGGACATCTCTTCACCGATTTAGGTCTTTTCCAATGTTTTTTAATAGAGATTTATAGTTTATTTCGCAAGGGTTTCTGCATCCTTGTGCAGATGTGTTCTTGTGCACTTTATATGTTTAAGTAGTGTAACGGGTTCCTTCTGGATTCTCACATATTGCTTTTATGTACGTCCTAGTACAGTGACCTCTCTGATTGCCTTTTTTAGATGTAGCAGTGATGTGACATTATACAGGTGTCAGGTGTGCAACATAATGGTTTAATATTTCTGCACATTGCAAAGCGATCACCACAGTAAATCTAGTTAACATTTGTCATCCTATATAGCTGCAAATATTTTTTTTCTTATGATGAGGGTTTTTAAGAATTACTCTCAGCAACTTTCAAGTTTGCAACACAGTATTATTCATTGAAGACACCATGCTGCGCATTACATCCTTAGGAGTTAAAAAAGTATCTTATTAATTGTACTACTTTAGCTCTTCATACTTTGGAGAGGTCTATATGGGCAATCTTATCTGAAAAAAATGACTGTTCTGTTTCTTCTTTTTCAGTCTTTATGCTTTTTATCTTGTCACTAACCAGGTCTTCCTAGATGCGATGCAGTATTAAATAGGAGTGGTAATACTAGGCATCCTTTCCTTATTCTTGTACTGAAAGAAAATGTTTTTAATAGTTCATCACTCTGATGTTTTCTATAGATTTTTAGTATATAAAGGCTAAGGAAATTACCTTTAATGCGCAGTTTGCCGAGTTTTTATATCAACTAGGTATTGAACAATTTTCTTCACCGATTGAGATATGTTCTTCTGTTTTAATCTATCAGTGCTGCAAATTATATTATTTAACTTTCAAATATTACATAAAGTTTGGAGGATATGGTTAGAGAGAGGAAGAGGGAGCAAGAGAGAGAAACATCCATGTGTGAGAGAAACATAGATGGATTGCCTCGTATGTGCCCTGACCAGGGATCAAAACCGCATCGTAGGTATGTGCTCTGACCAGGAATTGAACCCGAAGCCTCTTGGGTGCAGGGGACAATGCTTAACACCGAGCCAACTGGCCAGGGGGACTTTGTTAGCCTTTTTAAGAACCAACTTTTGGTTTAGATGACCCTCTTTGCTGGTGTTTGTAGACAGCCCATTCTTCTGCTTTTGCTCAGTGTTGGTTTCTGCAGAACTCTGCCTGTGGGCAAGCTCAGCCGGACTTTCTGTCCTTTTTTCGATCTAGCATTCACTCAGTGCTGGGAAAACCCGTCTGAAAATACTTTGTTTTTACACCTGATCCCAAAACAATCTGATCTGTTACAGAGGTAACCTTTTTCCCCAGGATTTCTATATTCTCAAGACCTCTTCCACGGAGAGTGAGGCACCATGCCCTCAGTAAAGCAAAACGTTTTCCACTGAAACCGGTAGCAGGCCATTGATAAAAACCACGTGGGGCTGTGGAAAAGACAAAATTGGGTTTCAGAATCCTGTTGCAGTCAAGCCCCTGTTCTGCTCTTGTCTGCTCTGTAACCTTCGACAAGACACCTGCATTGTCTCAACTTGACTCTCTTCGTATTTAAGCTGCCCTGCCAACCTAGGCCAGAATAAATAAATAGAAATGGCATTGCTTTAAAGTGACTTAGAAAGATGATGTGCTTTGTGTAATTCAGATATTGATCATATTGTAGATTCCACTTTATGCTAGGATAATGGGCAACATTATGAAAGTTCTCAATATTGGCTCAACTTGGAATTGCGGGGGGGATTTCTACAGATCACTGATCCTGGTTCCCAGCCCCCAAAATCCTGCTTTAGTTTGTTTTTTAAAAGCTTCCTACGAGAATGTATGTTCAGCCAGGACTGCCAGTTACTAGTTTAAAACGACAAAATATACTTTTAAAGGCAACTTCCCTGAACGTGTCCATGATTTGTTTTTCTTTCGGCTCTTGATGAATTAGAGGAAGCATTTTTTTTAATGGTTTTAATTATTTGGGAGAGAAACATCAATGTGCTGCCTCCTGCAGGACCCGCCCCCCCAATGGTGAATCCAACCAGTAACCGCTTGGTGCCAACCAAGCCACACCATCCGAGGCTAGCGTAAGCCTTTTAATGAGATAGTTCTCATTCTGTCTCTTCTCAGGTAACTGCGGGCGTCCCTCTTAAGAAAGAATACACAGAGGAGGTAAGCGTGACTGCTTTCAAAGACCACCGTGGAGAACCCCTCCGACCCAGTTAACCGCCGGCTTGCCGTTGAATGCAATAAGCGGATGAGTCCTCCACCCACGGCGTCTTAGAAAAGCGCTTTTCTAATCATCCTAGAGCCGTGGTCGGCAAACTGCGGCTCGCGAGCCACATGTGGCTCTTTGGCCCCTGGAGTGTGGCTCTTCCACAAAAATACCACGGCCTGGGCAAGTCTATTTTGAAGAAGTGGCGTTAGAAGAAGTTTAAGTTTTAAAAAATTTGGCTCTCCAAAGAAATGTCAGTCATTGTACTGTTGGTATTTGGCTCTGTTGACTCCTGAGTTTGCCGACCGCTGGCCTAGAGAAAAGGGTGGGAGGTAGGAATACAGTCCATTCAGTTAACGCTTCAGTCTTAAGAAATAACAGATGGGGCTTTATCTGCTGCTCCTTACCCCAGCTCACGGCCGCCTCCAGCACAGCAACAAACGCACAACTTACGTCCATGTATTTAGGTGTGGGGAAAACTGCCTCCTGGCTTAACCGCTTACCTGAGTTACTTGACTCTGTAAACAGACTTTGGTTTCCTGTCCACAGTACCTCTCCTCTCCTACAGGTGGCGCCAGGGGTTCGAGCAGAGGCTGGCTAGACAGCTCTCCTCAGCCTCCTGGAGCCGCCTTCTTGTCCACCAACCTGCACGAGTGTGGGCACATTGCTTGTGTCCTGGCCACCAGTCGGCTGCACAAATAGCTGCCTGACTCAAGGCTCAGATATGCCACTGGCCTCAGAATCGTTTTAGAAATTATTTTGGAAAGGAGCCACCTCCTCCTCCTTCATTCATCTCTCCGGGAGGAAAGTGGGATGTGTGTGTAGCTCCCATAGCTTCTAGGTCCGTAGGGTGAGCAAATGAGGGCGGCCCTCGCCCTGAGGGTGGCAGGTGTGGGGGGGTGCGATGCATGGGGGCCTGGTTTTCTTGCAGAACATCCAGCTGGTGGCAGATGGCTGCTGTAACCTCCAGAAGCAAATTCAGATCGCTCAGCTCTTTGGGGTTCCCGTGGTCGTGGCTCTGAATGTCTTCAAGTAAGTGGGGCGTCCTCCTGCAACTGTGGGCCACCCTGCGAACGAGGTTTGTGTCTTAGGCTGTTGGGCTTTTCTCTGCCTCGTCGGAAAGTGTCCAGGAATATGCTCTTGCTGTTTGTCTGGTTCGGTTTGCTTGGTTTCATTACAGCAGAAGTGCTCTCAGATGTTATGAGGGAAATGACATCTATGTAGTGACTTCCATTTCTTTGGCCTTCTTTTTTTTTTTTTTTTTCAATTCCACCCAGCATTTCTGTTTGAAAAACTGTGGATGATCAAAGGGATGTGTTATGGAATTTTCTCAATAAAACCCTTAACAACTTGAAATATTTGAATCATGTTGCAAGGGATTTTTCTCCCCCCCCCCCCCCCCACCCCGCCCCGTGCCTTTCTTTAAGTCTGATTTATTTAAACACGATGTAACCACTTTTGATGTTGAAAATATATTCAGTGTTAGGGAACAAAGTTCTGTGTAAATGGTTAGTCTTTCTTTAAAAACATCGCTAAATGGATGCAGATGCAAAACCACAAACGTTTTCATCACCAGGACCGACACTCGGGCTGAGATCGACTTGGTGTGTGAGCTGGCGAAGCGGGCGGGTGCCTTTGATGCGGTCCCCTGCTACCACTGGTCGATGGGGGGCAAGGGGTCCGTGGACCTGGCCTGGGCTGTGAGGGAAGCTGCAAGCAAGAGAAGTCGATTCCAGTTCCTGTATGATGTCCAGGTAAGACCCCACAGCGGGGATGATGGGTAATGTTTCTTGTGCTTTCACTGGTGTTGACAGCTGGGCATGGCTTGTCCCATGGGGTCCTCACAACAACCCACAAGCAGAGGAGGAGGAGAAGGTGAAGGAGGGTAAGCCATCTGGCAGGGCCCCATTGCCAAGGACAGACCCGCGCTCCCTGCCCCAAAGCCTGTGCTCTTGACGGCTCTCTGCGTCCGAATAGTAGGCATCCGGGAGGAGGAGCTTTGGCGAATTGGGTCCAACAGCTAACACTTTGGGGATTTGCACAGGAACAGACTTTGAGTGTCTTCATAAGGCTCGTCTCATCATGGGTCGTATTTCCTGTGTTCATTTCTACGATAGCTCTTCTCCCTCGTTTTAGTTTTCTTGAGCTATGTTTAGTATATTTTAGAAAAAATTTTAATTATGGTAAAATACACATAAAATGTGCCGTCTTTAACCATTTTTAGGTGTGCAGTTCAATGGTATTAAGTATATTCACATTAAACAATAGCTCCCCATTCCTTCCCTCCCCTCTGCCCCTGGCAACCTTCATTTCACTTTCTGTCTTTGAGTTTTAAGTAAGTAGCTCCCATAAGTGAGACTATGCAGTATTTGTCTTTTTGTGACTGGCTTATTCAGTTCCTTTGGGCTGAATTGATAGGCTGAATTGATAGGCTGATGAACAGGATAAACTGGTAAATACTGCTGAAAACTTCCCCCACCTGGTGTTCAGGTTGGATGGGCGGAGTCTCTGAGCTGAGCAGGCAGCCTCAGTGTCAGCTATGTCCTATGCGGCGCTCGCGTGCATGCGCGCGGGGGGCTCTGTTTGCAGGGAGCAAGTCACATGTCTGTGCTGTCGCACAGTTTACTTGCACACAAACTTCTTTTTCAAGCACCCGGTTTCTCCGCAGACTAGACCTTTGCCATGCCCAGCTTCCAGGGTGCGTCCCCCAGACCTCGGACCTCGCCTGGCACTGGGGAATCTGTGCAGTGGGACGTCTCCACGTACCCCAGATCTCGGACCTCGCCTGGTGCTGGGGAATCCGTGTAGTGGGACGTCTCCACCCCCCCACCCCCCCCCCACCCCCCGTTGGCGGAATCCAGCCGGGGTTGCTGCTCCAGCCCTACAGCCCGCGCGCGTGACCAGGAAGGCTCCTAACCTGTTTCCGCGCGATCTTCAAGGCTGCGCTCCCGCCGCTCCTCTGAGTCTCAGTGTCCCACCTTTACTCTTATTTGTGGAGTTTTCCCTCAGCCAGCTTTCTGGTGATTCTGGGTGATGTTTGTTTTGTTGTTATGTTGTAGTTTTTGAATTGTTGCGCGGGGCAGAACAATAGGTGTTCACCTATGCCGCCATCTTGGTTATCCTCCGGATCATCTGGTATACTTTTAAACACAACCAAGAAAATCTAACTTCCAGGACCACACTTTTCCTCAGTATACCCGGGCACCCACCTACACATCTCCATTCTGCCTTCTGTGGCTCTAGCCCTGGCTCCTAGCTTTGTCCTCAGAGAGCCCCTCAGAGATACACTCTGAAGCTTGTCAGAGTGTGTATAGCCTGCAGCTGACTGCTTCTCCTCCATCCCTCACAGATTCTGTTGTTCTGTCTCTCAGATGTCACAGCCATAGCATCACCCCTCCTTCTTGTTCAGATGGCAGTGGCCAGAAGCTGAGCAAAGAGGGGGCGCAGTAGCATTGCCTGGAAGTCTAGCGCTGCATCACCGTGAGCGTGATGTTGGCCTGAGGCGAAGGCCCCCTCCGAGGAAAGCTGCGTGCCAGGCATGATGAGTACTTTGTACATTCACTTTGTCGCACCTAATGGTCCTGTCAGGTAGGAGTTGTTGATATGCCCCCCAACCACCACCCCCATTTTACAGATAAACTAAGGTCAGGTAACCTGCTCAGTGACCCCCTGGAGAGGAACATGACAGGTATGGGCCCAGAGTCCATGCCCAGTGAGGGAGACAGTTATGCTCAGCAGATGTTTATGGGAGGAAGGACTTCGGGAATGTATTAGGATGATTAGCCCAGAACAGGTCTGTCCTATCACAAAGCCATTGTATGAATGAGACTACACTGTCCTGCCTTACGGAGGTGGTAGAGAGTAACGAGGGGGAGGGGACTTGCGTTTTACATGAAGAAAAGAATTCTAATCAGAAGCTGGGGGTTCTCTGACCCTGGAGATGCTAAGCAGTGGGCACGTCGGGCATGTAGCCAATCAGATGAGGGCTGGCCCTGGTGATCTCATATTCCTCCCTGCACCCTACTGCCCGGGTAAACCTTGGCAGGTATCTCAGCGCCGGGCACAGCCCTCAGCCCTTTACACAAACTGTAGGAAACTCACTCACAGACCATCACCCACCCCACTCTGAGCGCCAATGGCAGTTGGTTTTTAAATGAATGATTCCCTAAGTGTGTCTCTTTTCAAGAAGACCAGCCCAGGCGAAAAGGTCAGGGAACAGAAGACTGTTCCTGAGGTATGCTGTCTCACACATGCGCACTCACCCTAAGTTGAACCCTTTTCCTTCCCACTAAATTTATTTTCCCCGAATTCCCATTCTTCATGGAGATAATGCTGTTAAAATGCCTGCTTTCCCGTGGAAAGGGAACATTTATAATGATGTGGTCTCACGTCCTGCATTTGATGGGTGGCCTCAGGCCGGGACTCTGACCTCCTTTGCCAACACAGGCTGCTCCCTTTCCTTACCGCAGAAATGAGATCTGAGCTGCATAATTGTTTATTTGATAATCAGCCTCCCCGCCTCCTGCTGCAGGACTGTTTGTGAAAAGAGTCAGTCCTGCTCTGGTTCACTTCATACTCCCTCAGAGCTGCGTTCCTGTCACTGGTGAGGCGGTTTTAGATAACCTGAGCCCGTTTACAGCCCTGTCTTGTAACCGTACAGAAATCTGAATTTGTTGGTGCAGTCCATAACCGAGCTCATATTCCTTTCCCCCTGATTTCTTTCTTTTTTTAAATATATTTTATTGATTTTTTTTTTTTTACAGAGAGGAAGGGAGAGGGATAGAAAGTCAGAAACATCAATGGGAGAGAGAGAAACATCGATCAGCTGCCTCTTGCACACCCCCTACCGGGGATGTGCCCGCAACCAAGGTACATGCCCTTGACCAGAATCGAACCTGGGACCTTTCAGTCCGCAGGCCGACGCTCTATCCACTGAGCCAAACTGGTTTGAGCTCCCCTTGATTTCTTGTGTATTTAGTGCTGGTGAGCCTTTGTAGAACTAAGTAATGGTTTTCGTGAAACCCTTTCTCTTTTTCTTTTGTTTTCCTTCCGTGACTCATCGGTGGGAGCTTGGCGGCTGGGTGGGTGTGGCGTGGCTCTGCAGAAAGACAGCCGATAAAATGCTTCTGGATGAATCACCCTGGGCCCCTGCTTCTCGGTGCAGACTGGGCTTGTGTTGTGTGCCTTCTGGGACCTTCTCCAACTCCATCACACTGGGAATGCATTCCGTACTGGACCCACGGTATATTCTTTCTTATTGCCCCGCCCTGCCCCAGGCCTGCTTACAGAAGAAAGACACCTGAGATCACTTGGAGAAAGTTGAAATAGGGTGGGAGCACAGGGCATGATTGCTTGTGTGTGGAGAGTAGAAATGGCTCAAAACCCCCATGGGAAGAGGATCAGTTAGAGAGAAACAGAGACCCCTGGACGCATAGACACTGAGGCTGGACAACAGCAGGGAGCCCATAGTTAAAGCTACACTGATGACTTGCTGGGGGGGGGGGGTCTATGCTGGACTTTACAGAAAATTTGAGTTAAGCAGCCACTCCTCAAGAACTTTTTAACCAAAGTATTCCTAATTCCAGGCAACTTTTTTTAAAAGTATATTTTATTGATTTTTCACAGAGATGAAGGGAGAGGATAGAAAGTCAGAAACAGGATGAGAGAGAAACATCGATCAGCTGCTTCTTGCACACCCCTTACTGGGGATGTGCCCGCAGCCAAGGTACATGCCCTTGACCGGAATCGAACCTGGGACCTTTCAGTCCACAGGTCGATGCTCTATTCACTGAGCCAAACTGGTTTAGGCCAGGCAACTTTAATTAGAGTACTGGAGGCAACTGTTGATTAATTCGTAATGATTTTTAAAATTTGGAATAAAGTGCAGTGGCCTAATTGCTCATAGGAAACTTGTCCTGTAGGAATTAACATATTTAATTTTTGAATAGAGTGCGTCATAGTCTCTCAATCATATTGTCACCAAAAGGAATTGGCCCACGGTAGGTCTGCCTATGGCCGGCCAGCAGTGTGTGGATTCTTGATTTCATGCAGGAAAAGATTTCACAAAACGAGTCCAGGTGATTTTGGGAGTGCATTTATTAAAGCTGGGAGTCGTGAGGCAAAGGGAGGGCTTAGGATAGGAAAGGCAATGGGAGGGAGCCCAGGCGGTGCTCTGCTGTAGCTCCCTAGCAGCCATTATAGCAGAGAAGTGAGCCACGCCCGGCTGCGTGGACTCCCTGAAAGTAAAAGTCACAGGGACAGAAGTGAGCCAAGGTGAGGCTGTTTTTAGCTCACTGAAGAGTCACAGAGGGACTTCCTCCAGGACAGGCTGCAGCTGCCACTGCCTGTTGCTTCCCTGGTTGCCAGTCTTGCGGGGACCCTTAGAATTCAGGAGAAAGAGAGCAAAATTGCATGGGTCCCTAGGATTATATAATGCGGTCAGAGCTTCATTGTCCTGAGGGCCCAGCCCTTATGGCAGTGGTCATGCAAGGGCTTGTTATGGGTGTTCTCTGAGGCTGTTCTCGCTGGCCACCTGTTCCTCCTCTGAGGGGGTCTGAACCCAGATGACTAGGAAAATGCCAGGGGAAGAAAGGTCAGGGGAGGGTTTGAACCACAAGACCAGCCCTGGGAAAGGTCAGGAAAGGGTCCAAACTGCACAGCGAGTGATATGAAAGGCTAGAGGGTGTAAACCACATGACCAGCAATCTGCTAGGGGAGGGAAGGTCACTCTTGGCGTGAGGCCCTTGTGTTTCCAGGTTTGCCCATTGCTAGGCACCCAGGGCTTTCCGGCCCGGTAAGCTTCTGTACCTGAACTATCATCCTTGCTCTGCTAATGTCTGTCTAACTGCCCACCACACTTCCTACTACAGATATAAATCTGGGCGAGTTGATTCATATCACTGAGCCTCCAAGTTTTTTTATCCTGATGACCTTCTCCACATGGCCCATCGGTCTTGCTCTGCTCATGTCTGTCTGCTGACCACAGAAAGACACCACCAAATCAAAGCAAGATGTTTAGCATTGCTTCTCCATTAGAATTGAAAACCATTCGTGATATAGTAGAAATTCAGTTGCTTTTGCAAAGGATGGGTTGACACTGAAAGTCAGCTTGCAAATCAGTCTGAATGTTGTTTGTTAAATCAGGCATTAAGGTTGAAAATCATCTCTGTTTTTTTCTTCTAACCTTGCAAACATCGTGAGGTGTAACCTTGACAGCAAGAGGGGCTAGTGTTTGTTTTTATTAAAAGGTCTTTCCTGTTCTTTGTGTGAAGCCATTCTCTTGATCACAGCGAGGGGGCTGGATACAGGGAAATCAAAACGGACCTGGACTCGGCCCAGGGCCCCAGCCAGCATCCCAACTTCCTGGACTATTGTGCTTTCACTGCTTGGACGTTGAGGCGTCTTCTCCCCTGCTGGTCCTTTTAACCAGTTAACTGCCACACATCCAAAACGGAAACCATCCCCACACACCACGATATTTTGAATTTAATTTTTAAAAAATCAATTTTCAATGAATATCTACACTAATAAAAGAGTGGAATGCAAATTGACCATATCTTCATGACACCCACCAGCCAGTCAGGAGTGAGTATGCAAATTAACCCAATAAAGATGGTGGGCTAATTTGCATATACAGATATTCCACACCACTCCAGCCAGAGCAAAGGTGGTGCCGGCAGCCAGGGGGAGGAAGGCCCATTCTTGCACAATTTTCATGCATCAGGCCTCTTGTTATAAAAATAAACGTATTATTCACAATTCGGGTGTTCTTGAATATTTTCAGCTGAAAATTCTCATGAAAGACGATTTTAAAGTTGGTCAGGGCTGCGGCTTAGGGAAAACATTTTTTTTTATAGACACATGGCGTGTGGGGAAGGCATGCCGCTTCCGTCTGTGGGCCTTTTGGGCGTACAGTGGGTTAAGGCGGGGGTTTTGTTTTGGTTGGCTTTGGTTATTGAGGAATTATTTTCTATTTCTTAACGATTGAAACTTGCACATATGCCAGTTGTTGGTAGGGTTATCCTTTAATGGGATTCCAGGCGTTTGCAACCAGAGCCTCAAATTTTAAATAAATAAAAATGCCTTCGTAGGACTACTTATACATATGTATAAGTAGTGTGTAGATAGTGCTTTTAAGTTGTGGTATAAATATACATAAATTAAATTCCCCATTTTAACCATGTTTAAATGCATGTTTCTTTGGCATTAAGTACATTCACACACACTATATATATTCATACATACATGTATAATTTTAGTTAATAGAATTTAAAACCGACAGTGACATTTTTGCACGTCTCTGTATGTCTCCTATATTTCAGAATCATTGCAAAGAAACACTCCAAGGAGAAGGGACGTCCTTTTTACTCACCATTGTCCTCACTCTTTGACCTCCTCCGGCTCTTTGCTCCCTATCCTCAGCCCTGTCCTTGGTCTGTGTGCCCCCTCCACAACCGCAACTCTCTTCCTTCCCCCTCCTTTCCTCCTCCCTTCCCCGTCCCTGTGCATGGAACATTTGGAGTGTTCTATAGAATGCTGCCCCTTACCTCTGCCAGTCATTACGTATCTCATTCAAAAACCCATTTCTCTTCCCTATGTACTCCCTTATATTCTCTTTTCCTACTCATGCTCAGGCTCCAGTCACCCAGCCTGAACTGCTTCTGTCCCTCACCACCCTCCTCTGCCCTGGCCTCCTCCCCATGGTTCAGCCCTGAATTCTCCTATCATGTCCCCTCGACCACACCACACCCACCTGCAAACTCAAAACTAGATTCTTCTCTGGCGCTGGCTTCCGGGTTGTCTGTCAAGCCTCCTTGGGCCTGCAGTCTATCACACCACCTGCTCGCTCACCTGGGTCCGATGGGTCTCGCGAGACCCGACACTATTGCTAGAACCACCCCAGCTTTCTCACGCAGCCTGCTGGGCCCTGTGTGACTCTGGCAAAGCTCCCCCGGCTTTGTGTCTGATGCTGGAACCAGCACCTGGTGAGAAAAACAGTGATCTGGGTCTGTTTCCTTTGTGCATGTCACAAGGATTCCTCTGACTTCATTTAAGTGCCTTCTTCTACCCTGGAAAATGGACTGTCACTCTGACAGAAGTTTCTAGAAGTGCATTTATTTCATCTCAAACGATGGACCAGTCAAGACAGATGGAAGGATATGAAATGAACTGTCTGTCGCAGCACATGTTAGCCAGTCCATCCCTGCCTGCCCTTCTGACTTAAATTCAGACAACATCACAGCATCGCATGGGGACAGTATTCCTTTTCTCAGCCTAAAAAGCAAGCACGAAGGAGCATTTTTTTAAATATCGCAGATGTTATCATTTAAGGCACCGTATTTAACAGACCACGACAGCAGAGAAAACTACATCCTTATGACGAGACAGCATTGAATGAAAGGATGCTATGGGGGGACCTGCTGTATTCCTTCCCCAGGCCCAGCAACCTCCACGTCCCGTGGCCTTAGAATGAGCATTTCAGGGTGAACTTGTTGCTCAGGGCCAGCGAGCTGGCAGGGATGGCCGCTCAGAGGCGGCTCATGGACGTCAGCATGTACATCTTGGTCGCTCACATGGGCTAAGGACATGCTTTGTGTCGAGGGTATTGGCCTGTTGTTCTCAGTTACAATGCAGAGCTGATCTCCTGACCCCGAGGGCATGTTGTAAGGAACCCCTTGACCCTGGGTACGCTCCATGTAAATTAACAGCCAATGGTGTCATGTTCTACTTTTCTTTTATATATATATATTTTTTTTTATTGACTTCAGAGAGGGGGAGAGAGAGAGAAAATCAACGATGAGAGATCATTGATTGAGCCTTTGACTGGAACCAAAACCAGGACCCTTCAGTCCACAGGCTGATGTTCTATCCACTGAGCCAAACCGGCAGGGCGTGTTACAGTTTGTTTTATTTAAATATAGGGAAGGTCATTTACCAAACTTGCACTTGCAGGTCATTTAAAAGTCATGCTTCATTTAAAATACAAAATGAACTAATTACTGCGTCCAGAGATTTCTTTTGAACTTTCAGGTTTCCTCATTGGCCCTGCCCTGTAAATATTTTATGGGTATTGGCAAACATTTTGCCCAATCACAGCATAGGAACGTCTCGTTCGTAGTCATCCCCCTCGGTGGCCTTGGTGAAACAACGGAACAGTGTAGTGTTGATTCCCCGTGGCCAGCGAGGACACGGCCGAGTGTCCCAGCACTTGAGCCGCCTGGGCTGATGCGGGCGAGCGGAGCGTGGCTGGTGGACTGCGGCCTGCTCTCCCGGGTCTGCCAGGAGGTCTGAGGGCTGCCCAGGGGATGCCAGTTACAAAGCTTCTCGCGTCCTCCTTTCTCCAGTTCCAGCAGCTTCATTTCTAAAGCTCTTCTATGCCACTTAATATTCTGTTCACTTTATTTTCGCCCATTTTCTTCCCATACAAAAACACTTTTTTTTTATTTCAGTAACTGCTTTCTGGGACTTGTAGATCAGTTTTATTCCACGAAAAAACAGGTCTTCAGTAGCTTCAGGGAATAATCCCGGCAGCTGCCGCCAGCCTTTCCAGGGAGGATGGGCGGTGTAGCTTGGAGCCTGGATTGCCACGTCCACGAAGTGAACGTGGAGGATCGTGACGGCCTCCAGCTTCCCGCTGTGCTGCCACCAGCCTTTAGGGTGCGCCTGCTCTGTGCAAGGGGAGGTGCCACAGTGTGGCCGTTGGTCAGAGCTATGCTCTGCGCTGTGCCACTGCTCAAGTTAAGAATTCTTTTCCTCAGTTGCACTAGTCTCATTTCATCTGCTTCACAGCCACGTGAGGCTTGTGGCTACCAGGTGCCAAGTGCAGGGAGAACGTGCCCATCATCACAGGGAGTTCGTGCCCATCATCACCACAGGGAGTTCGTGCCCATCACCACAGGGAGTTCGTGCCCATCTTCACAGGAAGTTCCAGTGGCGGCTCTGTGCTAGACTATTTCCGTTTCTTAAATGTACATTGGCGAGGCTTGGGACCTAACCATTGCAGAATATGTTCAGGGTTATATTCTTGGTGAGGATGAAGATTTAACGAACAGTCTTAGCTCAGAATGATCTGCGATACAGAACTGGTTTAGACACCAGCCTTTGTGAAGCAGCTTATTAATATGTCAAGCATCGTACAAGAGAATAGACACTGTTTCCAGAATAAACCCTGTGTTTGCTGCCATCCACACCTTGACATTGCCTTCCTCCATGTGTGGAATCATTTCCTTTCATTGCTTGCTCAGATCTCTCACGTCCTTCAAATGCAGTTCAAGCTCCTTTGTTACGTTTGCCTACGTTTGCCGATTTCCCCCCTTCCCTGCAGCCCGTGACCTCCCGCCTTTAACAGAAGGGTTCCGGAGCCCTTGTCACACTATCCTGTCCCACTTGTTTACTCACCGTTGTCCTCACGCCACAAGTGTTTCGTACCGAAAGTCCCTGAAGTTCTTTGCACCAAGTGACATCTTGCAAGGACTTGCTGTATGGTTATTTTCCTCACCAGACCGTTTATGAAATGCCTACTGTGTGCAAACCACTGCCCTAGGTAGGGATACGAGGATGAAAGATGCGGTGAATAAGTAAATTAGTAAATATTTATGGAGCCAGGGGAAAGCCAGGCATGACAAATGCGCATTCATAATTTAGTTTAGCATTTTACTTGTTTCAGAAAAACTGTCATTTACTACAGAGAATATCAAGTTCAGATCAGGATCATTGGGCAGAGCTTGGCTTTTTTCTTTTCTTTTTTCTTTAAGGATTACACTTCTCCCTTAATCAAGCAGAGAAACAGCGGGGACTTCCTCGCCCGTATGCAATGGGAACTGCCTTACCAGGGCTGTTGGTAGTTTTTATATTAAACCCAAAAGATCTGTTAACTGAGATGTTCTTTTTATCTATTTACTTGTACATGTAAGTGAAAAAGGAGATTGTGGTAGGAGGCCAAGAGAACTTTGGTGGTGGGATTTGGGGCGGCATTGAGCCGAAGCACTTTGTTTATTCGGCATGTGGGCCTGGGCGTTGGAGGTGCAGTGCCCCGTCCTGTCACTGGGGAGGGGACCAAGGGGATCCTCACCTCTGAGAGTCGGAGAGGCTGGGGCTGGGGCATCAGGTCATTCAAGTCAAGTTGGAACCAAGGGTGAGAGAAACAGCTTACCACCTGGGCCTTGGCCACTGGCCCCTTCTGCTCTCTGCACCGCCTTCTCCTCTGGCCATGTGTCATGTGTGTGTCGTGTGGGGGAGGCTGCAGTTTCTCTGCAGGAAGTAAAACAACTGCACAGCCCACGGAGTCAGCTTTCAAATTCACATCAGAAAGGAAGACGGGTTAGTTGTTGACCAAAAAAAAACACCTCCATTTCCTTTTGCCCGAAGGATGGAAGCTGGGGCTCCAGGAAGGATTTGTCCAGCCAAGCTCTGTCACAGCAGCCGTTTCGCACAGTAGCCAAAAGGCGGGATCGGCCTCAGGTTCCACTGACAGAAGAGGAGGTTTGAAAATAGGGGAAGTGCACACAATGAAAAAGTCCTCAGCCGTAAAAAGGAAGGCAACTTGGGCACACGCTACAACATAACCACGTGGATGAACTCTGAGGACATGACGCTAAGTGAAAAGCCAGGTGCAAAGACATCCGTTGTCCGTGCGTCATTCCGCAGATCTGGGGTCCTGAGTAGTCAGTCCCAGGGACAGGAAGCGGAAAGATTTGCCAGGAGCAGGGGAGTTGGTGTTTAATTCGGACAGAGTGTCAGTTTTTCAGATGAAAGGAGCTCCGGAGGCTGGTTTCACCACAAGGAGAAGGTACGAAAGAATCTGAAACAGCCCTGGCTGGTTTGGCTCCGTGGATAGAGCACCCGCCTGCAGACCGAAGGGTCCCAGGTTCAATTTCGGTCAAGGGCACAGGGCCAGATTGCGCTGCGGGATCGGTTTTCAGTAGGGGGCAGAGTCGTCCCTTGTAGAGGTGGAGAGTTTTCTCTGATTTCTCCTGTGACGTGGTTTACAAAAGGCCTCTTGCCATCGGTAGATTTTAGTGTCACACTCTGATCCTGAGGCTGTCACCATTTGCGGTGCATCAGTGCATCCGAACGGCATGAGCTTTGCTGGCAGCCACTCCCTGCCGGGCCTGAGGAGTCTCTGGTCCTGGGTAACACCCAGCTGAGAGCATGATGCAGGCACCTGCACCTCAGAGAAGAGAATGCCTGCCTGTGTGTATTTGGTTTTTTTGGGGGGGTGGGCGGGGGGGGTAGTAAAAGCTGGCCTTTGAGAGAGATCGTGGAGAGCTCAAGGGTTAGGCAGAAGTTGGTCTCCGAAGATTACAGGAGTAAACTTCCTGTGCGGGGCTCAGAAGCAAGAAGAGCGGTGTCTTATCTAGGGATGCTTCAGAGCACAGCATACAGATACGTAAATGTCAGAACCAGGTTTTGTCCTCTAGTAGGCCATGGGGAGCTGAAGGTTTTTGAGTTTTTCCTACTTGGATACATTAAAGAAAGTTAGACTTGGTTAGTAGGGAGTGTGCTAGAAGTGAAGGGACCAGTTAGGAAGGTAACCGCTGGGCCATCAGCATCTCAACCAAGAGCACTTAGAAGGCTCGTTTTCCCCACATCCTCACTTACACTTGATCAGTGTTACTGATCTAGTGGGTGTGCACTGGTTTTCCATTAATTTGCATTCCTTGATTACGGAGATTGAGCATTTTTTCATATGATTATTAGTCACACTCCATTTGCCTAGAATTAAATATTTGTTTGTCTTTCTCTTGATCTGTGGGAGGTTTTAGTTGTTGCTTTGTTTTGTTTTTTATATATCCTTTCTAGTAACTAATCTTTTAACTATTTCAAAAAAGGTTTTAAAATATATTTTTTATCGATTTCAGAGAGTAAGTTAGAGGGAGAGAGAGACAGAAATATCTATGATGAGAATCATCCATCGGCTGGGCCCTGCATGCCCCCTGCTGAGGATCGAAGCCATAACCTCCAGCGCATGCACTGACCGGGAATTGATTCACAGGCTGATGCTCAACCACTGAGCACATGGGCCCGGCTAATCTTTTGACTTTTAAATATTTGCATATGTCTTCCCCCCGATTTTTCCCAATCCTTTAACCTTATTTACAGTGTCTTTTTTTTATACAAAAGTTTTAAATTTTTGATGTAGTCAGATCTATAAATTATTTTTTTAGGTTGTTCTGTTGTTACCTTATTTAAGAAAATTTTCCCTACCTCCAGATCATAGAGTTCCCAGTGTTTCCCTCTATTATTTAGAGTCCTGATTTTGAGATTTATGCCTTTGTTCCATGTTGAATTTATTTGGAGGCCTGGTATGTGGTAGGAATCTAATTTTCTTTCCAGCCTTATTCAGCTGGATAGGCAGCCCTTTCCCCATTTTGTGCCATTTCTGCTGCTTACTGTCCCACACCTGCTGAGGTGTCTCTCTGGGTTCCTTCTTATCTTCCATTGATTAATGCATCTAGGCCTGTGCCAATGCCACATGGAATCACCTAACATAGTTTTGATACCTGGTATGGTAGTAAGGCAAATCCTGTTGTCCTTGTTCTTTTGTTTTTGTTTTTATTTATTTTTGAAGTGATCTTACCTATTCATGCCATTACTCTTTATGATGAATTTTAGAATTAGTTTAGAGTGTTCTTGGGGTTTTCATTAGAATTACATTGAACTAATAGGTTGTTTGCGAGAACTGACATCTGTATAGCATCAAGTTCCCTCACCCAAGAACAAAGTATTTCCCTCCAATGATTCAGATTCTCCTTTATGTTCTTCATTGAAAGATTATAATGGTTTGTGTCTTCATTTCTTTTTCATTTGTTGAAACATCTAATATTTAAGTTCCAGACCACAGTACAACTATACAATAATAAAAACTATAATAATGAAAATCACATTTTAAAGCAGTTTTGGGGTCTGTCAGAGTGGGAGGGTGGCGTTAGCTTCTATTTTGCCCCGTTGGATAATTCTCTTTCCTGTGTATAGCAACAATACTTTATGCAAATGTACCACTAGCCACAGCCAACATCCTTGACTCAGGCCCCGAGAGGCTTCTGCTCCTTGGGTAACGTCCATTCCCTCAGCACTTGGTCCAGCAACTGCTCGCCCAAGAGTAAACCTACTAACTGCGTTGTGCCTGCATTTGCCACCCACAACACATTCTGAACAAGTTCGTCAAGTGCTTTGTTCACCTCAAGAATCACTTTCCCCGTGGCATATTCCTTTCCTAACGAACCATTCTTGTTTCTTAAGATGGCTTTTAGCATTTTACCAGCGATCTGCATCCATATTCCCCATTTAGCGTCATGGAAGACTTTTCATCTCCCCACACATTTATTTGCCTATATTTTGTCTCCTCGGATTTTCCCCATTCTCCAAGATTTCTTATAATTGACTAAAGTGACACTAGATTCAACCTTCGATTTCCCAACAGTGTTTGATCATAACAACGTTTATATTAAAATCTGAACCCATTCTGCACGTAAGAAAATGAGCCATTCTTTAGTAATGCAACACTCCCTGTCATATAACCGGAGTTGAGACCCACTTAGAAATCAGCACTTGGTGTTTGCTGAGGAGACTTTTGTCTGAGTTGAAAAAGCATAGGAGACGCCCCATTTTAAAAATGCTGCGCTGGATAAAAATGCTGAACTAAGCAGCCTCTAACTTGGCTGAACATCTAAGGCTTCTTGCTTGCTTGCTGACCTCTGACCTGAAGCTGGGGAGTTGTAAACAACTGCAGAAAATCTCACGGATTTTCCCTTAATTCTGTGACGAAATTAAAGTTAACGATTTTGCTGTCGTGTGTGTTTCTCCAGCTTCCAGTCGTGGAAAAGATAAGAACCATTGCACAGGCTGTCTATGGCGCCAAAGATATAGAACTCTCTCCTGAGGCACAATCCAAAATTGATCTTTATACACAGCAGGTAAAAGCTACATTTTTTGGGGGGGGGAGTTGGGGGCGGGGGGAGGAATCCACCTTAGGCTCTTGAAATACTCACCTTGATTTGAGAACTCATATATGTCTCACTAGCAGAACTTGGACTTAATCTACTTTGTGCTCCACAGAGATTGAAATGCTGTCCTTGGGTGTCTGTAATTAATGACTGTAATTAGAACATTATTTTTTTGAGATATGCAGCGTTGACCTTTGTGGTTGTAAATGTGTCTAATGCGAGGGTGTGCGTGTTTCTGCGGGGTGTGTGATCTTTTAGTCCCTCCCACTCAGCTGGAAACATCGACCTGTCCTTAGATGTGTGTCTGTGGTCAGATTTAGGTGATCTGTAGTACTTCCTCTTCATTACAGGTCTGTAACTACCTTAAAAATATTAGCATGGTGCCAGGTTAGGCAAATACAAGTGCAGCACATAGACATGGGGCGGGGGGGAGGGGAGTCTCTCTTAGAGGAGTGGTTCGTTGGCTTAGTGCTGAGATGGTTCACCTAGGTTGAAGGCCGCATCCTCTTCTACCCCCAGAGAGTGAGAGAGGCAGTCCCCAAGCAGTTGTGAAGGCGGCCATGCTCAGCAGCCTGAGTCGCTGTCTGGTCCTGGAATGATGGTGGGTAATGGACGTCCCTGCAGCACATGTAGTTGGTTAACCCCACCAGGAGGACCAGACGCGTCAAACGCCCATCCACTTTGCTAGATAGAAGCCAAAGGCCTTCACATTCTTGACGGCCAAGCTTCATTGGGAACATCATCGGAAGTGTCTTTATTCCTATTATTTGTAAATCATATTTAACATTTTGTTAAAAACTTCCAGTGCCTACCAGTTGATGGTAAGACCACTCATGTTTTTTTGGAATTTTCCATGCATATACTTGACTGGAGCTTTAGGGAAGAAAAAAAGAAAAGATTCCCAATCATTGTTGTAAATTCAGACCTTGTTGTGTGGTGAAATTTTCAATCATGTGCAATGAAATGTGTAAAATAAGTCATTATTTTAGGTGGGTTATTTTTTAAGTGAATTTTTAAAGATAGTGAAGGACTGTCATTTATTCTAATATTAGGTGCTTTTATTTCAGTCTTAAAAAGCGCTTTGTTTTATGAAGAAATATAGTATATTGGGTTTTGGTGTGTGTGTGTGTGTGTGTGTGTGTGTGTTAGTTCTTACCCAGGGATATTTTCCATTGATCTTTTAGAGAGAGTGGGAGGGAGAGGGAAAGACAGAGAGGAATACTGAAGGGAGAGAAGCCGATTGGTTGCCTCTTGCCTGTGCCCTGGCCAGGTCCTGGGCCAGGAGGAGCCTGCAACCAAGGTATGTTCTCTTGACCAGAATCGAACTTGGGACCCTTGGGTCTGCAGGCTGATGCTCTGTATACTGAACCAAAACGACTAGGGTGGTATGTTTTTTTATTACCCCCACTGGGAAACCTGCATCAGTTTATTAAAATCACTTCCAGTGTCTATCCTCTGTGCTATAGACCTGCAACTAATACACCATAGTACTGAATACAAACTGTAATCATAAATTAAAGTTAAAAAATAATCTCAATATTTGAGTGATCTCTGAAACCCAAAATGCTGGGCCAGCGTGCCTGTTCCCAGCAGAATTCTGGTCAGTACATAAAAGCATTACATCCTTTCAAAAAGGAAGAAGCCCCACCCATCCCCAGCCCCCATTGATAAAATTCAAGCATTTTTCAAATAGTTTTCAGCTGAATCATGAGGAACTCTGTGTGGGTCACCTCTGAAGATTGCATTCCTTTTATCTCTACCGAGGGGATATTCCTGAAGAGTTACGTGTCAAGTATGCGGCTTGCCCTTAATTAGCCGCGTCTCTGAAGGGCCACTCTGTGCCCTTTCATCCGAAGCCGGCTGAGAGGACACTGTCCTTTTTGTGAGACCCCACATGTGACTTCCTGCTCTTTCACCTTCGGAACGCTGGGTCAGGCCCAGCCTCTGGTCCTTAAAAATAAGCGGCTTAAGTAGTGACCTCATCTCAGTGCCTATAATGTAATCGCAGATCAAGTAGTCGTGATTCATAAGCCAGCACAAAGGGGCCCTGTGCTTCCTGACAGCTTCCAAGAGCGAGTGGCTGAAAGCCTCATTGCCAAGCCCTTCTCCAGATTACCTTTCTGAGTCCCGGATATGAATACCCTTGGAAAGTGGTTTCTACAGCTGCTGCTGCTGCTCTGCCTGAAAATAACCACACTTTCCCTCAAACACACGTACAGTGCTGCCTTCCGGAAAGGGAATTGCCCGAAGTAAACAGCAGACATCCTCCACCTGCCAGGAGAGGAGCCCACGGGGCTGGTGTCTGTCCCATCTTCTTGCTCAGTGACCAGGTGGTAAAAGTGCCTACTGTGTGCCTGGGTCTGAGCTGTGGGGGTTGTAGAGTCCCGTTAAACAGGTGCATTTATGCTCAGTGGACACATTGCCTCTCCTTTGTCACAGGGTTTTGGAAATTTGCCCATCTGCATGGCGAAGACCCACCTTTCTCTTTCTCACCAACCTGACAAGAAAGGTGTCCCCAGGGACTTCATCTTACCCATCAGCGACGTCCGGGCCAGCATCGGCGCGGGGTTCATCTACCCGTTGGTCGGAACGGTGAGTGACACTCTCCGGAGACCCCTCCGTCCGCTGTCGCGACACCTAACGCGCTCACGCCCGGCCAGCGCTCCGCACAGCAGGTCTTGGAAGCGCTTAATGGCATTTGCCACTTTTCTAAGCATCCTCTTCCACCCTAAAACACTTCGCCACTGTGGTTTGGATTTTTCTTCTTTTTTTTTTTTTTGGAAGCGGGGAGGGAACCGTGTGTACAGGATCCCTTGAGTCATAAGACTGATTCTGCTTGTAGAACACAGAAGGGAATGACTCCGCAGAACTCAGTCTGCCGTTTAGATGGTAGAATGGCTTAGTTTCGTGCTTCTCGGTGTTTCTCACGTCGTCGCACCCAAAATGGTAAGATTTCACTGAAGTGTGGGGTAACCCGAGGCGACTGCTCATGCCAGACAGGACCAGCTCAGCCCCTGCAAGGGCTGGGGAAATCAATGTCTCACCCTCGCCCCTGTGTCTCCATCCATCATTATTGGCATTATTGTAATTAGGACTACCTTTTGGCATTATTGTAATTGGGACTACCTCGCTGTAGGGTGATTATTGTGTTATCTCAGGTTCTCTGTGGGTGGATGGGAGACAGCAGAGAAATGAGAACTTATCAAAGCCCTTTAAAACCCATGGTGATGGGCTTCAAACAGAAAATGCTTCATTGTAGCCATGCAAGGAATGATCCAATGGTCCCCCCCGCTAAGAACTGTCGGTGGCTGAAATTTGACTTCTTGTCACAGGGGTGCACCCGAATTAGATTTAGAACAGAAATTTTAAATCATTATTATTATTGTCATTATCATTATTGTTCTTACAAACTGATCCAGGCCCAAATAAGAAACATAACAATGTTCCTAATAAACCTTATGGCTCTGTTATTATGCAACCAAGCAATAGGTAGGCAAAGAGAGGATTAAATGTACAGAATCCTGATCTTATTATGCACACATTTCATGTAGTGTTAGGCAAAATGTTTTCAGTGGGTGATTTTTCATTCCTACGGCATGTGAGTCTCAGGGGTACGAAGAGGGGAGGTGTGAGGAGTGTGGGTTTGAGCAGCACAGAGGAATGTAGAGCAGGAGAGGTTGGCACTGTGAATGCCCTCAGAGCACAGGGAAGGCAGCAGCCAGATTGGGGAGGAGCAGGGTGTGTGGGAGAAAAGGAGAGTCCAGAATGCTTTGTAAAGGCCCCAGCCTCTTGCTGGAGAAACAGTGAGATTGGACTCAAAGGCATGGAAGACGTGACCTTTCCCAGGGAGGTCCAGCGTGGCCGGAGTGGGACAGGTTGGGGAGGCTGGGGAATGGGACGGGATGGCAAGACAGGGCCAAGCTGCTTACGAATCTCAACTGCATCTGAAGGAACTTGCATTTTTTCTCAAGCATGCTGTGCGGTCAGTATGGCATGGGTGTTGTGTTTGGTTAGGTTTATTTTTATAAGAAGAAAAAGAATGTGGTCCAACTGGTAGGTTAGAAAAGTAGCTCCGGCAGCGACGTGGGAAGTGTGCAGAGGGCAGAGACCCACACCCAGGAGCCCAGTGGAATGGGCGCCATGGCTGCAGGGGAGTGAGTGTGGGGAGGGGGGTGAGTGTAGAGAGGGGGTTTAGTGTGGGTGTGGGGAGGGGAGTGAGTGTGGGGAGGGGAGTGAGTGTGGGGAGAAGTAAGCGTGGGGAGGGGAGTGAGCGTGGGGAGGGGGGGTGAGCGTGGGGAGGGGGGTGAGCATGGGGAGGGGGGGTGAGCGTGGGGAGGAGAGTGAGTATGGGGAGGGGGGTGAGCGTGGGGAGGGGGGTGAGTGTGGGAAGCGGGGCAGACCGGAGACACTTTCTTGGGGAGACCAGGGTGATGGACACGTCTGACTTGATTGAGAATGGCAATGACGACCAACTGCAAAGGGAACTTTTGGGGTGATGGAAATACTCTGTATTTTGACGGTGGTAGTGGTTCCATGGCTACTACATACATTTGTCAAAACTCCTACACCTACACCCCTAAGACGGGTGGGTTTTGTTGCGGATAACTTAATTATACCCCAATGTTTAAGAACGTGCTGAGAAGGCTTGCTTTAGTGCTCCGTTGCTGCAGTTCTGGGCCTTAGCAGAAGGCATGTGCTTAGGACAGGGATGGGCCCCCTTTTGGGCTCGGTGTGTCAGAATTCGCCAGGAAACAAGCATAGCTCCGGTGGTGTGTCACTTTGAGGGAAAAAACCATAATTTCGCAATATTTATAGTTTAAATAACAAAAATGTATAATTGTAACATATACAGAGTGTCTACACTACAGCAAATGTTTCATCCTCGGCACGCGGCCCCATACTTCTCTGTAGGTGACCGAATACGGCCGAGTGTCATCGAAAATGGCTACGCATGTCAGTGCTGACACGTGTGTCATAGGTTTGCCATCATAGGATTAGGAGGAAGAGCTCATCTGCAGTGCAGGCCAGAGAGACGGGACCACTCGGGTGCCCACGTGGAGTGGGAAGCAGTGGGCACACCAGAGGGGAAATCCGAGTGGGTTCTGGTGTTTCCTGTGCAGATCTGAAGTCCCAGAGTCCTTCACCCAGCAGACTCATTCATTCAGCCAGTGTGCTCAGGCATGGTGCTCTGGGGAGCCCCAAAATGAAGACACTTTTTCACTCTAGGCAGCTACGGGGAACCCCCAAATAAAGCAGCGTTTCCACTCCAGGCAGCTTACAGCTCACCAAGGTAAAAGGAAGTCATTTAACAAAGAAAATGGTGTGGTGTAGAAATTGTGACTTGTAAATGATAACCTGTTCCTTAGCATTCAGTAGTCATTAAATAATCATAATTTAAAATCTTTGCATAGCCTATCTAATAAAAGAGTAATATGTAGATTGACCATCACTCCAACATACAAGATGGCTGCCCCTATGTGGTCAAAGATCCTGTCCCCATGTGGACACAAGATGGCCTACAGGGGAAGGCAGTTGGGGGGACTAGGCTAGCAAGGGAGGACAATTGTGGCCAATCAGGGCAGCAGGGGAGGGCAGGTGGAAGGGACCAGGCCTGCAAGGGAGGGCAGTTGGGGGTGACCAGGCCTGCAGGAGAGGGCAGTTAGGGACAAACAGGCTGGCAGGGAGCAGTGAGGCATCAATCAGGCTGAGGGGAGTGGTTAGGGGGTTATCAGGCTGGCAAACAGAAGCACTTAGGGGCAATCAGGAAGGCAGGCAAGCTGAAGCAGTTAGGGGCAATCAGGAAGGCAGGCAGGCGAGCAGTTGGGAGCTAGCAGTCCTAGATTGTGAGAGGGATCCCAGATTGGAGAGGGTGCAGGCTGGGCTGAGGGACACACCCTCATGCACAAATTTTGTGCACCGGGCCTCTAGAGTGAGTGTGTGTGTGTGTGTGTGTGTGTGTGTGTATGCAAAGAAGGGGCATTCATAATATATATATATATATATATATATATATATACTATGCCTCTTCTCCACACCCATGAACAACACCACATGCACACCACGGAAGACCAGTTCTGGGAAACCAGAACTGTCACCATAGCTCCTGTGTGAACAGCTCATCCATCCCTCTGCTCCTCCCTGGCATGTGACTGGTTAGAAAGTAACTGTGTGGAATGCTCCTCAGGGGGCCCCCAACCCCCGCTGGGTTTCCGGAAGAGCGCCCTCTGCCCTCTCCGCTCGGGCTCCGGGCGGAGCTCCCTGTGGCCACAGCAGAGCATGGCCCAGTGTGGCGGTGCACCGGGCGAGGGGGACTAAGGGTGTTCCCGGAGATCAGGAATACGTGGAAGCCGTGGCCTGAAGGTCTGGTCTCTGGGACGGAGCCTAATAAGGCTGGTATTTACTTTTCCTTGACCCCCGCTGGGCCCTGCTAAAATGCTTCTAGCATTCCTCAGCGGATGCGAGACGCAGTGCAGTGATTTCCTGCCCGGATGACAGGGGAAAGGGGCATGGGGACCCCAGAGAGACCAGCTCCTGCGCTGGGGAAGTCCCCACCTAATGAATCACTCTGACTGCTATTCACTCAGCATGTGTTCCTGTGAGTGTGTTTGCAATACATGTTCATGTATGTGCTCCAGAGGGAAAGCCCACACAGCCCTCACAATCAGAAAGCTGCTCAGCCTTCATGCAGTGTCCATCATTCATTCATTCACTCATTCATTCATGCACCAGGTAAACAAGATCCACCCCTTCCCTCACGGGCCTTAGGACGGTCACCAGGAACTGAACCCACACAAGGGCTCTGGGCTCTGTAGCCAAGGGAGGCCTCCCTTCTCGGTGTCCTCAGAGGCACACTGCTCCGGCTGCCTAGTAGGTCCAAAAATGGAGGATCGTAACGCAAGCAAGTCCCTCCTCAGACAACAAACATGTTGCTGATTTGGAGCGGTCCCGTGGTGAAATGATGAAGCGTTCAGGTTTTTCCTCCCGATTTAGCTTTTTAAATATTTCTTTTTACCCTCCATCTTTCCTTATAGGCCAGATTTTTCTACCATGTAGTTAATTCATCATTTTCTAGTTAGTGACTCCTTTCGTTGCCGTGGACCAGCACAATAAGCTAATAGTAATAATAAATACCGTCCACCGGGCAGACACTTCCCTGGAACATTGACTCCGCTGCTGTTGGGGTAGAAGCGCCCCGTCGGGGGTTCCTCAGCGAACGGAACTCTGGGACCTCCTCGGGGTGCGTGGGGTGTTTCCCGCCTTCCTGCAGGTAGTGTCCTCCCTGAAAGAACCGTCTTCGCCCCCAGGAAGCCTCTGCATTCTTGCTTCTCTTCAGCGGCGTGCTGACACATGCTCTCCAGCGCATCGCTGAGAGCGGCAGAGCAGCACGGGGTTCCTGGCCCCCCGTCTCCACTGAGCGCATCGCCTTCTAAGGAGTCGTTTGGCCAGTGCAGACCTTTGTGGGGAGAAAGGAGCAAATTATTTTTACGGTTTTCCACCTCTGTATTCTACTGATTATCCCATGGTGTTTCCAAAGGCCTTTCAAAGCTGATGGTTTATAGTGTTCCATAAACCTAATAGTTTACGAAGACTCCAAAACCATCTCATGCCAATAATAATAATAATAATAAATTCAGTAGGTGGTCTTTGTCTTGTGGCCTCGTTGTTTTGATATTGTCTTCAAGTTTCTATAATTCATAAGGGCTGTATAATTACTTGGCATAAATTTCATGACATAAAAATATTACTGTGTAAGCAAAGTATATGAAATGATGTTGAGAAGTAAATTACATTCCACATGGGAGAGACCCGAAAGGCAGACACCAAAATCTTAACCTCTGGCCGGGATATTGTGAATAGCTTTTCTTTTTCTCCGTACTTTTCTGTTTACCTTTCATCCCTGCATTGATATCACTTTTACAGCATGAAGATACAGTAAGTAGGACAATGATGGTCTATAAAGAACCTGGATGCCGAAACCGGTTTGGCTCAGTGGCTAGAGCGTCAGCCTGCGGACTGAAAGGTCCCAGGTTCAATTCTGGTCAAGGGCATGTACCTTGGTTGTAGGCACATCCCCAGAAGGGGGTGTGCAGGAGGCAGCTGATCAATGTTTCTTTCTCATCGATGTTTCCAGCTATCTATCCCTCTCCCTTCCTCTTTGTAAAAAAAAAAAACAAAAAAAAAAAAACACAATAAAAATATAGTTTAGAATTTTTTTAAAAAACAAACCTGGAAAGAATGTTTAACTAGGTCACTGGGTTCCAAGAGACTCAGCTGTGTACAGTGGGTCTCGTGGTGTTTTAGCGCCTGTAAAGTTGGGACGACATCAAAGAAAGGACAGAAGAGCTAGAATGTTCCATAAGAAATGCACTCTATTTTTGTTGTTGTTCATCCTCACCTGAGGATATTTCCCCATTGATTTTTAGAGAGGGGAAGACAGAGGAACATCGATGTGAGAGAAACACATTGATTGGTTGCCTCCTGCATGAACCCTGACCAGGGCCCAGGCTGGGGAGAAGCCTGCAACCAAGGTACATGCCCTTGACTGTTCGGTCCACAGGCCAATGCTCTATCCACTGAGCCAAACTGGCTAGTGCTACACTCCTTTTTTTTTTTAGAGAAATGAGCTCCAGAGTGTATATGGTTCTTCAGTTCTGTCTAACGTTCGCTAGCCCCAAAGTCAGCTAAGGAAATGCAAGAGAGGTTTTCCCATGCTGACTTGTCCTGGGGCCCTTCTTGCCTGCCGTCTTGGGGTGGAGAGGGTGCATTGTCAGAGCAGCCGGCGTGGAGGGGGTCTGACCACGTGGGCATCCCTAGCAGACATCCTTTCGACATCAGTGCTGGCATCTTGACCTGCTCTCCTTGGACGTCTCCTTGAGCCAGTGAGTGCGGCTCCTGGAGAACCAGGAGGTCTTCTTTGGGACATGAAGTCGTCTGCAATAGGAAGTCTTCTTCTTTGATAAACACAGGGCATGAAATGAGGGCATGAGGGCCCTTTAGCACAAGGGCCTGGGCCAGCATCTTGGCGTTACGCAGTCTGGCTGGTCACCCAGAAGGGATGACAATGTCTTAGGGCGTCCTGTGGTGGTCGGTGCCAGACAGAGCAGTTCTGGGGTCAGGGTGGCTCCTTGAGACGGTTGGAAAATAGACGGCTAGTGCTTTTGTGTTGGCTGCGGGACTGGGATGCTCAGGTCAGAGCTCCAGGTGTGCCCACGGTCCTCCCAGGGCCGTTTGCCCACCCCCTCCCTGCACCCTGCACTCCAGTCCCTGTGCGCTTTCTGGGGCAGCGGATGCGATCGAGGGCACTGCCTGTGCAGACACGTGACAGGTGCAGGCTGGACCCATCTGGGTGTGGAATTCTGCGCAGGAAAAGGGGATGGAAAGTCCAGTGGTAAGACAGGTGGTTTATTTAACAAACGGACACCGGTGTGGCCTTGCTTCCCACTCTGTGTGACCTGACGGGGTCACAGCTCACTTCTGCACCCGGTGCCCCGCTGACGCACCGCTCGGCCTGGCCCGGGAAAGCAGGGAGCTGCTGGAGCGGATCTGGGAAATCAGTGATGTCATCGCCAACTACCGCTGGGCGGGGAGTTATGGGGGGCGGAGGGGGGCTGAAGAGGAAGCTGCGGCCCCTCCCAGCAGCCCCTGCCATTTGGTTCTTCGGTTCAGCTCCTCCGCCGGGAAAGTATGTACTGAATGTCACCTTTCCGCAGGCCCCGTGGGGTGTCTCCTCCTGCGTGCGGCCCCGCTCTGGGGTGGCGGCTGCAAGCCCGCTCCACTGGGTCAGGCATGACGGAGAAGGGACTCGGACCTGGGAGGTGAAATCCAATGCATGACTCCTGCGATGCACGGCGGTTCCATAGGGGGAGCGATTGAACATTCACTCCCCAGCAGCGTGTGCATCCAGAGTGTCGCTCAGACACAGGGCATGGGACAGACTTCCTGCAGTCACCCCTGCCTCCGTGTTCCCGCCCTCATCCCCACTTTCCTACCTTCCCACCCCTCTCCCTGCCAAACGAGGATCCTCTCCGCTTATTATTAAAAAAAAAAGTCTCTGCAGTCAAAACCGTTTTGGCTCAGTGGATAGAGCGTTGGCCTGCGGACTGAAGGGTCCCGGGTTCGATTCCGGTCAAGGGCATGTACCTTGGCTGCGAGCATATCCCCAGTGGGGGGTGTGCAGGAGGCAGCTGATGGATCTTTCTCTCTCATCGATGTTTCTGACTTTCTATCCCTCTCCCTTCCCCTCTGTGAAAAACCAATAATATATATATATATATATATATATATATATATATATATATATACATATATATATATATGTATGTATATATATATATACATATATATATATATGTATATATATATATATATATATACATATATATATATATATATATATATTTTTTTTTTTTTTAAGTCTCTGCAAACGGCCTTCCTCTCTCTCCCATGTGCCTCCCACCCGGCTGCCCTCTCCGTCCGGCCTCGCTCTCTGGGTACCCCGGGTCCTTTCACTCCATTCCTGGGGAGCTCGCTGTTTTCCTCTTCCGCATCCTGCGTGAGTCCCTTTGCCTCTGTCTTCTCTGCCATCAGAGTTTCCTGCTTTCTCCCCAACAGGCCGTTTCCTGGCCCCGGCCTCCATCGCTTCCTCTTCGCCTGGCGTCCCGCACCGGGTGGCCCGGTGGCTCTGTGAGCCGGAGTCCTTCCCGGCGCCCAGGGAAGCCACACGTGTGTCTGTTCAGTCGGACAGAAGTCGCCGCCGGATTCTCAGGGGGGCATGCTGCGGGGAAAGGCAGGTGACCAGCAGCATTCTCGGTTTCCAGAAAGCATTTATCAGATGGGGGAGACGGGAAGCTGTGACTCATGACTGATGTTCACCTGGGTTATCAGAGTCCATCCTTGCATTTAGAGGACCGTCTGTCCCCTCCTTTGCTGCTAATTTATTTTTAGCATAAATGTCAGATTACGTTAGATGAAATCAGCTTCAGCCGGGATGTGTGCTGAGTGATCGCGTTTCCAGACGTTTCTGTAATTGAGTTAAGCCTTTAACCCTCTGCTATTAATCCCCCCGTGCGGGCTCGCTCTGTCTTTCCAGGAGCTTCGAAAGGAGTGTTTGTACTGCCTGAGTGTCCAGCCCTCCGGTCAGGATACTGGTCTTGCGTTTTCTCTGGGGGCTGGTGAAACACTGGCCCGTTTTCTCTCCCATGTCCTGGTTTTGGTTCGGGTTCAGAATAAACTTGACCACCCAGGTATGCCCAGTGTCGAACTTCTGAAGGACACCCGTGAAGTTACCGGGCGCTCATGGAATTTCTCTGTCTTCGGTGCCTTTTCGTTGAATTGATTATACTTCGATGTCCCAGTTTTCCTAAGAGGCACACAGTGAGAAGCAGCTAAGCAATCTACACAAGGAAAATAAAATTAACCTAGACCAAAATACCAGTGTTCCGAACTAAGTGGCCCAGAGGCATTCAGGTTCAGGTTGAAGGTGTGGTAGGGATGGATGAATAAAAAAAAGAAGCTGAACTTAGGAAAATATCACACTTTAAAAGGGAGGCTGTACTTTGTAAAGGAGGTACGTATAATTGGTGGTACCTAGAACTCATGGCTGGTGTTTGCAGGCTGAACTGTATCTGTGTTCACTAAATGATGCACCTGTGGACGGCAGAGTAAGTGTTAAGTAATGTGTGGCATCTCTGTGACATATCTGTGATATACTGCTTTTAATAATTGGCGTCCCTTAGTTTCTCCTGGGTGTCCTTGAAAATCCAAAACATTTTGTGCCAGTGAGGATAGCCAGATGTAGTGAGGGAACGGGTGTAAAGTTGTTACAGGTACTCTGAGGAGTGTGATCTGTATGGGGTTACATGATCCAGTGGAGATGTCTATTTGTAAAGTCCCTGGAAGGACCCTAATGAGAATGTAGGTGCCCGCATACAGGATGTGCCCCAGGCCATTTGTCATAAAGGCACCCTGTCCGCCAAAGAGGAGAGCTAGGGCTCAGGACAAGTAGCTGCCTCTGTCATGGACATCAGTCTCCTTCTGAGGTTCACCTCAACCCCAAGAATCAACTCGAGAGAGTGTAGGGCCCCCTGGAAGCTACCTGCCATGCTTCGTGCACCTTCCAGAATTCACTGTCCGGTTCCCACATTAGCCTGCGTTCCTCCTCTCAGTACAGACTTAGGCTCCAACCCCACCTCCCTCAGGACTGGCCTTGGGGGGATGGCGCGCCGGGACCCCTGTTCACCTCCCGTGGCTTCACTTCACACTCGGGCACACCCCTGTGTTTGTGCTGCCAGCTCCCCCCACTACCGCTGGCCGCACTTCCTCTGGGTGCCCTGTTCCTTCACTGTGTTGCCTGGTGTGGTATCCAGGCCTCCCCCGGGGAGGGGCCGTGCCTTCTGTCCGTCTGGTCCATGTGTCCCTGTGTCTGCGTGATTTCTGAAGAGACTATTTGCTCCCAGTCAGAGGCTTTTAGAGCTGTTTCAGACTACACTCCACAAAGAGAGGAAGCGATCTCTTCTCTGTTGAAGGCACCATGTGCTGCTTGTCTGGCTCGCACACATTTCCGATCCATTAGAATCCTTTGTTTTCAACTTATCTGCTGCTCTGTCACCATTATAAGTCCATTAGGCTCAGTAACCTCGGTTTCCATTATCTTTGCTCTGCCCTTTTTTTTCTTTTCATCTTCACCCAAGGATATGTTTATACTGATTTTTAGAGAGAGAGAGAGAGAGAGAGAGAGAGAGAGAGAGAGACATCCATTGCTTGCCTCTATGCATCCTGACCGGAAATCGAACCAGCAACCTTTTGGTTTAGGGATGACACTCCAGCCAGCTGAGCCCCACCCGGCCCCGGCTGCTCTGCCTTCTTTTATGGCATGGTTGAGGCTACTCCCAAGCAGCAAAGAAGTATCTTGTCATCAAAGCTATAACCTCACAAGGATATGTGAAACGTTCTCCTTTGGACGTGTGAATCCCAACTACTGCTCAGAGTAAGAGACGGTTTTAGCTTTGGCCCAAAAGTACTTGTAACAAGGGCTCTCCAGTCTTCTGCAAAGACTGGCTCTCCCAGTCGAGGGTGGTGAGCTAGCTCCTGGTCCATGCTATTGGCGTTGCCTCCCGGATTTCCCCAGAATGCAGCTAGTGGTCCTTGGCACGTGGGCAGACATCACTGCCGAGGCAGCCGGGAGGTCTTCGTTGTTTTTCATCACCGTAACGGACTGTTTTTCTTGAAGCCGTTCTGACAGCTGGAGGTTATTTTAATTTTGATAAATTCGTCATAAGGAATGGAATGTGCTCCTTTTTGGAGACGGAACGCCTCGGCGTGGGGAGCGGGAGAGGCGCCACCGAACAGGGGGATTCCGCCAGCACAGCCAGCCGGCGTCTTTGAAGTGCTTTTCGTTGTCATTCGGGGCAGAAATTGGAACCGTATATCTGTCTGAGGAGTAGGGAGTCTTTCGGACGGGGAAAAAAATGAATGATTGTTGCAGCCACATCCCTGGAAAGAGGACAGAAGGTTTGGGGAAGAATAACACCGCGTTGACCAATTGGGACTTCAGACGGATGCTTCTTCTGTTTGGACAGTGAACAGTTAATGATCCGTGGGAAGCATGGCAGGAGTCTCTGCGGCCCGAAAGGACATGTGCCCTAAATCCCTCCCTGGCACGGCTCTGTGGTCACAGGCTCACGCCAGGGAGAGTGACGGAGAGCCCGGGTCAGTCCAGGCGCGCAGGTCGCCCCGCCTCTTACCTGCCGTCTCGGCCCCTGCTGACACCGCACTCTGTGTCCTGTGGTTTGACACACCATGGGCCAGGCCGTTGTCAGGGATCTTCCATTGTCATTTTCTTTCTCTGTTTTCTGCGTCTTCTCTATGGCGCACGTGAGCTGCCGTCTCTCTCGCCCCCAGAATAACCCCTTTCGTTCTACTGTCATATAATGTGCGATCCAAAGGAGGAGTCATGGAGAAGAGAGGGAAAGATGCTATCTGGAGAGTTTCACGGCCACAATGCTTATCTCTAAATATACACAGCGATTTTATGTTGGTAATGTGTGGTGACTTGGAGAAATAATTGGTTTGTTTGGTGGGAAAGTAAACGAGAGGCATAGAACGTAATGTCAACAATGTTAAAATGCATAGAAAAGCAAGTAGAAATGAAGGGGGTATTTCCGTAAATTATAGAGAGAATAAAAATTAAAACCGTAGGCAGAGCTAATACTTGCGGGCACCTGCTACATGGCAGGTGGTACTCGGAGCCGTTTGTGTGTACTGACTCTGCCATGCCCACTTCACCCTTTCCAAGTAGGTAAGGTCACCACTCCTGTTTTATTTTTTTTTAAATATATTTTATTGATTTTTTTACAGAGAGGAAGGGAGAGGGATAGAAAGTCAGAAACATCAATCAGCTGCCTCCTGCACGCCCCCTGCTGGTACATGCCCATGACCAAGATACATGCCCCTGACCGGAATCGAACCCGGGACCTTTCAGTCCGCGGGCAGATGCTCTATCCGCTGAGCCAAGCTGGTTTCGGCACCACTCCTGTTTTATACTCAGGGAAGCCAAGGCACAGAGAGTTAAGTAACTCGCCTTCGTCATGGAGCTAAAGCACAGGGCAGAACCAGAAATGTTCTCCATCTGTGAGCTGGGTATATGGTCTTATCTCCATGTCCCTGTGTAACCAGAAGTGAGGCCTCTGATTCTGGGCACAGAGAGTTAAGTAACTCGCCTTCGTCATGGAGCTAAAGCACAGGGCAGAACCAGAGATGTTCTCCATCTGTGAGCTGGGTATATGGTCTTATCTCCATGTCCCTGTGTAACCAGAAGTGAGGCCTCTGATTCTGGGCACAACCCAGTTAGAAAGAGTTACCAGATTGTCTACGCCAAAACGAACAGCCCTATGGGCGCAGAGCCTTCTTCCTTGGTGACCGTTAGTTCTGCTCGGCCATGGCCTTCAGAACGTTAGAGCGTAGAATAATCTTCTAACTTTTCGGTTTTAGCAGAATGCTTTGTTGCTCAAAAGGCAAGGATTTTCCTCGTGACAAGGTGAGGTTTTCCTGTGGCTTGGGTATCTCCTAAGCCAAAATAATGCCTTATGGTGAGGATCTTGGAGTTTCTGTCCCCGTTAATGAACTTGAAGCAGGCCCGGGATTCTTTTAGGGTCTCTATCCCAGTATGGGCCGTGCAGGAGGTGGCAGATCAATGATTCTCTCTCGTTGATGTTCCTCTCTCTCTCTCCCTCTCTCTCTCTCTCCCTCCCTCTCTCTCTCTCTCTCTCTCTCTCTCTCTCTCTCTCTCTGTTCTCCCCTGCCCCCCGGGTATGGGTTGCTTATCTCTTTAAGTGAGAGACTTGATTTGGTCCCTTGATGTCACAAACATATTGGCAGCCCCACCCGCCAAATGATTGCTCCGCTAGGCATGGGCACACAGTCAGCATGGTGAAGAGATTCACTTCATGCCCTCGCCAGAGAGGGCAGCCTGAACGGTCGGCCTCCTGACCTCTCATCAAAGGCCTGCTTGGGAAATGCTGGCTCAGGAGGGTTCTCTGGAGACTCTGCCGTCTTGCCCTCTGGCTCAGTGTCCAGCTGCCCGTGTGCTGCTGGCAGGCATGGTCCATTCCCCTGGGGTAGCGTTTTCAGCTCCTCACGATGAGGCCTGTATGCTTGTTTCTCCAGGTAGTGCTCAGGCTGGGGGGGTAGGGGGGTGAGGCGGGGGCCTCATCCTGTTTGTCTCTGAGTGCCCAACACCAGGCCCCGCACGTGGCCACAAATACACAGCTCAGCTGTGATTACCGTAGGATGCTTCAACCACATACCACCCTTCCTACTGCATCTTGCCTATTACTCAGCATGTATTTTCCATGATCCCTATTGATCTGATTCTTCAATTTTATATAGGCCAAGCCACCTCAAGTTCTTTGCTGGAAACTTCCACCTCTGGAACAGACATCTAGCAGAGTAGGGGGCTAGATGAAATAATAATACCACCTCAGAATCCTGCAAGACCTGAGGGATCTAGGCTTTACAAGGGAAAAACATATGCGCACAGTAAGATGGTACTCCTTGCCTTATCTTCCTCAGCTAAAGCACTCAGGAATCCCTATGTCCATTGTCATTCAGGGGCAATCCATATCTTACTTATTGAGGGTGTGGTTTTCCCTGCTTTTCTCGTTCGTTTCCGTCCCTAGTAGTAGCTGAAGCTGATTTCCACAGTGATGTTGCCATGAGCTATAAATAGCTTCCCGGAGGGGGACCAGAAGGACGTGTGTCTAGTGCAGCTTGACCCTCGGGGGGTAAGGGCCACGCTGGGTTGCAAGAGAGCAGGAAGTGTGGGAGCACTGATTGCCAGGGTCTGTCACATCCGTTTGGGCCTTTTTGTCCAGGGGGGCGGGGTCCACATTTCTGATCTTACTAAAAGTTGGTTGAATGCTATGCAGAAATGTGTGTTTTGTTTGCTTGCTTTTAAGAGTGACCTATAGGCTGACAGCCAGCAAGAATCATGCATTCCATGACCCATTTGCAAGTTGTTCGGTGTGATAGACGGTCATCAGCCCACAGAGGTGCATTTAACCCTGTGTCATGGAAGTTATGATAGAGATGGGTCCTGAAGTCATGGTTTCTGGGGGTCTGTGTAATTTGCCCCTGTAAGAAGCGGGGCTCTGCCAAAACCAGTTTGGCTCAGTGGATAGAAAGTTGGCCTGGGGACTGAAAGGTCCCAGGTTTGATGCTGGTCAAGGGCATGTACCTTGGTTGCGGGCACATCCCCAGTGGAGGGTGTGCAGGAGGCAGCTGATCGATGTTTCTCTCTCATCGATGTTTCTGACTTTCTATCCCTCTTCCTTCCTCTCTGTAGAAAATCAATAAAATATATTTTAGAAGAAGAGGAAGAAGAAGGGGAGCTATGGCCCAGGCGTGGCCTGGCCAAGGAGTTATATGGAGGGGCATCTGGAGGTTGGACCCCAGGTGGTTGGATGCTGTTCTGACTTACTTGCTGGCACCTCACCAGTAGTTGGCATTTCACAAAGCTTCTAAAGGAACTTCTTTTCTTTTCTTTTCTTGAATCAAATGTGAGCCAGCATCTCTGTACAGGGTGGGTGGTGCAGTCCTGAGACACTGAACAGGGAACCCAGACGTCTGGCTCCCATGTCCTGTCTCCGCCACCGAGCAGGTCCCCCCCCCCCCCCCCCCCCCCGGGCGGGATGCTGACCTCTCAGCGCCAAGCATCTCTGCTAGACATTGGTTGGTATTTTTGTAAAGTCAGAACATCAAAACGTGAGGATGCTGTTCTTTTTATGAGGAGTGACAACTCCCACAGATTAAAATGCTGTCAGAGCCATCAGTTACCTCCCCAAGTAATCGGGCTCTCCTCTTACCACTTGGTTAGAGAATCTTTACTCCTGAAGACAATCAGCGATGGTAAGTCTTCTTGCTAGTCAGACTACGTGGGGCCTGCCATTTCCCAGGGCATTGTCTCAAGCGGACCTGCCACCGCGTTTAAAGTGCTCATCCTGGGAGTTGGCTGTGCTGTCTGCCCCCTGGGCTTGTCCAGATGGGCCATGAGACAGTAACGGAGGGCTCCTGCCCAGTATCTTACATAATACACCGAGGAGTCATCTGTTTTATTTATAAGGAAGTCTATGCTTCCAATGGACTTGGCTTTGCTTGGTTCCAAGCTCCAATTCTTTACGTCATGGAGGGAGGGAACAGGAGACACTTGGAGAAGGACATTGGGATTTACGTGAAGGGCAGGCAGAGCAGGCCAAGGTCACCCAGCGGACATCTCTAAGATAAACAGCCTTGTGTTTGTGAGAATATTTTCTGAAAACAACTCAGTATTTCCATAGTACAGAGAAGCATCGCTTCGGTGGGCTGTGTGCAGCAGGAGGTGTGGGACTACATGGGCTTCAGGGCAAGGGGGCCTGGAGAATGAGGCTTATCTGTGGTCACCGCGAGGCCAGGGGAGAGTGCTCACGGGAAGTGGCTAAGCCTGTTCCCTCAGATAGACTTCTGAGACTCGGGCAAACAGTGGTGAGTCACTAGGTCATTCCAGCTCAACGAATGCATCCCTGTGGGACCACACAGATGCCTTGCTTTTGATTCACTCGTTCAATATTTATTGAGGAGTGCTGTGCACTCGGCCATGAGGAACAGCAAACAAACAAAACGGCAGCAGAGACCTGTGCCTCCCCCTCGAGTTGTTCAGGCTCCAGTTACGTGTGGTCAGCCCTCTGTAGCCACAGATGTGGAACATGTGGGTACAGAGGGCCAACTCGGGGACCAGGGCCGTCGTCTTGGAACCAGTCCCTGGGGACAGCTGTAAACAGAAACCTAAAGGAGCGCTCTCCCTCTGAGAGTCAGGGACAGCGGGTGCTGAGTCCCAAAGGGAGCAGGCCGCATGGAGGACGCACTGTTGGCGGGGGAGGTCAGCTGGGCATGGGGTTGCTGAAGGCCAGGTGAGGTGGGACAGGACAGCAGGAGGACATGAGAGCATTGCTCGGGTCTTGTAATGGATGACCGCATGCTCTGACCCTGGCCAGCAGGGCAAGGCCCAAGACCACCCCCAGGTTCAGGAACTCACACACTCAGCACAGTCGCACTCAGGGCTATGCCTTAACTACAGCACAAGGACACAGAGCGAAATTAGCCAAGAAAAGTCCAGGGAAGCCAGACACAAGCTTGCAAGAGTCCTTTCCCAGGGGAGTCTCCGGGGTGGCATTGGGAATTCCTCAGGCGCCAAGTCGGGACAACACGTGTGAGATGTTCTCTCCCAGGGAAGCTCGTTAGGGAACACCTAATGGGCCGGTCGGGTGGGCACCCTCTGCCTGGCACCTACCAAATCCCAGACCCCCTCGAAGGAATGCGGTATTCCGTGTAAACCATGTTTCTAGCCACTTGTAGGAGAGGGTAGGAACCCTCCCAAAATCCAAGTTCCCGGCACCAACCTTGCAAGCAGGTCCCAGGATGGTGTCGTCAGCCCTGCTCTGCTAACTGTTGTGTGCGCAGTAATGAATTCGGCTTTGAACGTGGTGAGTGAAGTATGTGTTTTAAGTTCAAGTGAAGGTACCCACTAGACAATGGGGCTCGATAAAGAGACTGTGCTGTAAATGGAAGATCCTGGAGTCATTAGCACCTCAGGTGGCTAGTAACACCGAGAGAGAGAGAGAGAGAGAGAGAGAGAGAGAGAGAGAGAGAGAGAGAGAGGCACCTGGTATTTCTCCAAAGCACCATGCTAATGTCCATCTCATTCACCATTCCCAATATACACTGAGTGGCCAGATTATTATCTCTGAACGCATAATAATTTGGCCACTCAGTGTGTGTGTGTGTGTGTGTGTGTGTGTGTGTGTGTGTGGCCCAATGCATGAATTCGTGCATGGGTGGGGTCCAGCCAGTCTGGTCAGGGGGAGGGGACATGGGCAGTTGACTGACCTGCCTGCTGGTCAAACTCCTGGTCAAAGGGACAATTTGCATATTAACCTTTGATTATATAGGATATACACTGAGTGGCCAGATGATTATGTGCTCAAGATCATAATAATCTGGCTACTCAGTGTATAAACGGAAAAACAGAGGCCCCTATAACGGTATAGCTGCACATTTCCCATCATCTATACCGCCTCAAAACTCCAGAGTCCTGCATTGCCCATAAATGAATAAAACGATGTTTAGATTATAAAGCAGGACTTTTGTAAATTTGCTTAATGGGTCTTATTTCACAAGGAGCCTGGTCCTGGCACCCTGAAAGGTTGAGTTGACTACAGCGAGGCCTCCCCCTGAAGGGATTTCTAAGCAGCCTGTGAGTCTCCATTCACGTTCAGTCAGCCTTGATTATTAAAGAGGTAAATGGGGCAGCTTCTTTGCCCTCAAGTTCCTTATATTCTGGGGCCGGGAAAGCGATGAAGACAAGTCATATTAGGAGTGTGTGTTGGGATCAAGATTGGACAGCGTGCTTGGATGTTGGAAATGAAAATAAGTCAAACTCAAAACAAGTTAATTATTTGCCTGAAGCTCTGATAAAGGATAAAGTGGAACTTGATGGCTGTAAAATGAGGTTGCTGCGTATTTATTTAGTTGTGGATTTCATCCTTAGGCACCCTTAAACTTGGATCGGAGAATACTAGAAAGCAGTACGTTGCTCTGCAAGATCATCCATTTAGCTGAACATACAGAATTTGGCTTTGGTCTCAGGAGGTAACTGCGATACCTGAAAAGGGAACCTTTCCTGGTGCTCGCACCGCCCCTCTATGGATGCATTTACGTGTGTTCGCTGCTTCTTGTGCGGCTCTTAGGAAGCTTTCCATTCAAAGTTGTCTTGGGGTATCATGAAATATGTGCAAAGTCCTCCTTCACGGTGGAATGTAGATTTTAAAATAAGTTGCAGTCATTTGTACAGTCTCAAGATACATATTTTAAAAGAATCAAAATAGCTCCCCCTTGAATCTTGACTCCTACCTCGGCTTCATTTACTGCCTCATTTGTCATCTAAACAGTCTTTGTTCTTTCATTCTTCCAGCATGATTAATTGGTGTTGCGCCGCACAGCATAGGAGAGAAGCTGAATAGTTTGTAAGATGAGTAATCGAGTTAAACGCCCATCTTTCTTTTTCCTTTTATACTTTACCAACAAACATGTCTCATGCAGATGGAAGGGCAGTTTGCTGATTTCCCTGTTCAAATGTTGTGCGTTTAGCATAGCACGTTTCCTTTCCAATCAGCTTGCCAACAATAATATTGACACATCCCTGAAGCCTTCCATCTGATACTGCTGCAAACTTATGCAAATAGAGGTAGACAGTTAGGTGAACAGAATAATTAAACATCCCAAGGTGGAGAAAGGGACGGGAGGTAGGCCAGTTGTCCTCGTCCACAGCCTGGCCTTGAGTGGGAAATGGATGAGGTGTCGGAAATACACCTTTAAGACCAAAGATCTGAAATGTGTCCCGATTTTTTTCAGAGGGCAGTGATTTTGAACAAAGCACAGTGTGGTATTACAGTTGCTGCAGGAAGTTGAGAGAGCATTTCTGGGAGTGTTCATTTTCCGCACATGCTACTTAGAATATGAAAAGATAGTGTATCTTTGTCATGAATCTTTCCACTGGGACCGGGCCACTCCTGGATGAACTCACAGATTGAGAGTTTCTCAAAATACATCATTAAATTGTTTGTCTTTAAAATGCACTGTTTGAAAGTCTTGAAAAAGCAAAGAATGAAAATAAGGTTAATATTTGGCAAAAATCGTTTGAGGAGTTATCTCCTTAAAAAAACCTCTGATTTTACTTACAGAATTTACTTCCAAAGAAATTAGCTTTGTATATTATAAGTCTAATCTATTTAAAAAATTATCTTTATGTCAGCTCTTATGTTCCTGATAAATTTTTTTAAAGTAAATGTTTTTAACGTTTTGGTGTGCTTTTCCAATTTAGCAAAGATTGATCTAATACTCACCATTGTTAAAGAAAAAAAAAACTTAAAATATTAAACCAAGTAATAGCTTATACATTTTTAAGGTAGCAAATGTTTGCTAATTTCAAAACATGTGTTACATACATTCCTTTTTTATAGAAGTATCATTGGCTTATAACATTATATATGTACAAGGTATGAAGCATTATAATTCAATAACATATATACTTCATAGTAAAGATGTGGCATTATGCATGCATACACACACACACATACACACACAGTGGAATAATACTATTTGGCCTTAAAAAGGGTTTGATCCTGCCATTTGCAACATGGATGGATGTTGAGAATATCATGCTAAGTGCACTAAGTTGGATGGAAAAAGGCAACTACCAAATGACTTCACTTATACACAGAATCTAAAACAAAAAATGGGAAGAAAAGGGAACCTTGTAGAGGCCAACACAGATGGCGGTCGTGACCTCCTGCCCTTTTCTTTACAGCTTTGTGCCTTGGGTGTGGTTTAATTTCAGACTCTGCAAATGCCACTCCAGTCTAACCCGTCAGCAAAGGGAAGAGCTTTGCAGACAAATGAATGGCCGTGGACAGGCTGAGGCCCCGGGTGGGCTCGCCGTCACTCCGCCAGTGAGGCCTGGCACTCGTTTGTCAGAGCTCGCTTTCGTTGCAATGAAGAGAAACTCAACTCGGACTTACACAAAAAGAGGAGATGAATTGACACGGGGAGGGGGGAGGGGGGAGCTGAAAGAGATCAACCAAAGGACTTGTACGCATGCATATAAGCATAACCAATAAATACAGGACACGGGGGCGGAGGGGGGGGCGGGGTAGGTGAGGGCATGTGCTGGGGGGTAGGGGAGGCAAGGGGAAGGTCAGTGGGGGGGGGGGAAGGACACATGTACTACTGTTTGCAATACTTCAAACAATAAAAAATAATTATTATTATTATTAAAAAAAACATTGACCCAGGTAACAGAAAGGTTTTTTCCATCTGGCTTTAGCCCCAGCTGAGTTCAGGATTCTGGCCTTTGCTCCCTATTTCTCAGCCCTGCCTCCCTCGCAGTGATGCCCCCATATCACCAGCTTTAAACCTCAAACTCACTATCCCAGAAGAAAAGGAATCTCCCCCCCCTAATGTGCATGTCAGTATTCAGGAATGCCCTGTCTGCCCTGTCTGCCTCCTGTCCTCGTCAGCCCCATCCCCGGTCCGGCCAGCGGGTGACTGTCATGCCCGTCATGCCAGGAGGCAAGGGCAGGCGGCTGTGCACCGTGTGGAGTGGCTTCTGCTGCCCAAGCAGACCAAAGCAGCGTTAGACCGCCTGGTCAGCGGTGGGACGGAAGCAGGCGTCTCCCGCAGGCAAGCAAGCTCTTTGTTTAATGGCAGGTAGATGCTGGCATGTGTGAAATAGAAAGCCGTTTAAAAGCATAACATTCCATTTATAGGAGCTCTTTCTCGTTAGGCATGTTCATGGTGATCGGATTCTGCCCCATGGGAACTAGTTTTCTAGTTCAGAAAGAGGGTGCTGTGCTCACAGCTGTTGATAGCATTGGGCTTTTAAAATGTTGTTTTGACTTTGAAAGAAACATGGGAAAAGTGAGGTGTTTCTCAGTCTATCGCTGGCCCTTCCCAAGAGTCAACAGTCAGGAGTGCCTTCTTCGTGTCCGAGCCTTGTGCTTTTGAACTCCGCTGGTTTCTCGGAAGCACTGATCATGGCATCCAGCTTTGATTCCTGTCCTGTGGACTGGTGCCAGTGTGCCTGATCTCATTAAATGTTTGGGGAAGGACTGAAACTATGGTATGGTTTTACTGCAGTCCTCGCATCAGTCATAATTTGAGACTGTCTTGGTGAAAGATGAGGAATTCAGACTGGGAGGTGGGGGGAGGCGGGTCCGGTGGCGAGGGGGAAGGGAGGTGGTGAGATCCGACTGCTTATTTAAGTTCGTCCACTTCTGCCTCGTGGCTTTTTAGAGCTGGCTTCGTTCCGGAGGGTCCAAACCCAGGTCCATGGAGACCACGCAATTTTAATTCGGTGTGCTTTTTAAAAAAATATATTTTATTGATTTTTTTACAGAGAGGAAGAAAAAGGGATAGAGTTAGAAACATTGAACAGCTGCTGCCTGCACACCTCCTCCTGGGGATGTGACAGCAACCAAGGTACATGCCCTTGACCGGAATCAAACCTGGGATCCTTCAGTCCTCAGGGTGACGCTCTACCCACTGAGCCAGACCAGTTAGGGCTCAGTGTGCTTTTCTTTTAATGGGCGCCCCCTGGCCCTCCAGGTTGTGCAGGTAGATGACTAACTGCGTGCTCAAGGTCAAGAACATGAAAGGTACTCCCTTGCTGGCTCCAGGGGCCAGAGGCCTTTTGGATGCTGGCTGTCGGTGGCAAATGCGAACTTCAGAATCTGTGGAGTAGATTGTGGCTTCCTCTGCCCTTTCCCCTTTATTCCTCACCCTGGCCAAGCCCCCCATTATCCTGTTTTCCTCTGGGAGTCCTCTCTCGCGGGTGTAGAACTTTGGTTTTCTCATCTTAGGGAAGTGGCCCTCCCGTTGTGAGCAGCTTTCCTCCTCCCACGGGCCTCGGTGTTTCTGCGGCACCGCGTGCCCTGGCTGCGGCTCAGGTTCTATTGGACTTCCCATCTAGGGGTCACTTCCCTGGTGAGGTCCCTTGGTGCCCCCTCATCTCAGAGCCAACTGGGGCCTTTGGAGCCCCTTGCCACACAATCCCACACGACCAAGGAGCCACATGTAAGAGGACACAAGAGAGTGCGAGGTCACCCCAACTGCCTTGTCAGCGTTTTCAGATCGTAGAGCCTCAGCGAGCCCCCCTGGTGCATGGCGCATGCCAACGACACCTGTGTCTTCCGTTTCGGTCCAGAGGAAACACCACTTCCTGGACACCAGCTCAGAGGGCCTGTGCCGTGTGGACTCTTAGTGAGAAGAAGTGTCATTTCTCAGCCTTCAGATGACACTCAAGTCAGCGTCCCACCTCTGGCCCAAGTGGAACGGAAGGTTGTGCCCTTCGGTGCAAGGTGCCACCTCTCTAAGATCTCAGGTGGCTTCCCAACCAGACACAGTCTAGACTCTACACACTGGGTTTGGTGAATTAGAATCTGAATTACATTCCGCAGATCTGAGCTCTGTGCGTGGAGAGGTCTGTGAAGTAGAGCGTATGTAAATAGCTGCCACTTCTATTCACACAGCCTTTAAACCGAACGTGCTGCAATACCCACGGTGAGTGCCGGGACCCCTCCTTCTGTAAAACCCGTGTATTGTTGAACAACAATCCAGCGTCTCACGCCATCACCAGCCTCTCTTCCGGTTGGCATCTGCACTTCCCCAGTTATAAAACCAGCGTCTTTCGGGAAAGATGTAGCGTGCCCACATTCTTCTCAAGTTCGTCTTTCTTGGTTTGCATGAAAGCCTTTAGTCTGTAGCACTGTCTGTTAGAACGGAGGCCAGCAAACATTTTCTGTCAAGGGGCAGGTGGTGAATATTGTAGGCTTTGCAGACGACGTGGTCTCTGTCCTCAACCCTGCAGCCATAGCGCCGAAGCGGCTCGGACGGTATGCGTACAAGTGAGAATTGCTGTGTTCCAATAAAACTTTATTTACAAAAATGGGTGGCTGGCCCCATTTGGCATGGGGGCCATCGTTTTCCAGCCTCCGGTTCGGAGGAAAAGAGAGGTCCGTGCGATTTTATGTTCCGGTGATCAGTATATAACATTGGCTTGGAGCCACCTAACACCTGCCGATTGGGAACAGATTGGGAGCAGTGTTTCCTTTCCCAGTCTCCCCACGTCCTGATGGGGATGAAATGAGACAGACCAAGGATGCTGTTCCCTTCAGCAAATAGCCGGCCGTCCTCCTTCCTCCATGGAAACCCCCTGGACTGCAGGGAGGGGAGGCTTCCCCCTGGACTGCTAGGGAAGCCCCCAGCCAGCCCATTTTGCTGGAGAATTTGAAGCCCTAATCGAAGTCCTTTGCCTCCACTCTAACGGCAAATGGAATTGTAGGGGGTTTTCTCTCTTTTCCACGACCAGTGTGGAGAGAGACCGGATGCAGTTTCTGAGTATAGGAGCTGGGGGTTAAGAAATAAAGGAATAGAAAATGCAGAAATATAGAAATAATAGCCAAAACCGGTTTGGCTCAGTGGATAGAGCGTCAGCCTGCGGACTGAAGGGTCCCGGGTTCGATTAGGTCAAGGGCATGTACCTTGGTTGCAGGCACATCCCCAGTAAGGGCTGTGCAAGAGGCAGCTGATCGATGTTTCTCTCTCATCGATGTTTCTGGCTTTCTATCCCTCTCCCTTCCTCTCTGTAAAAAATCAATAAAATATATAAAATAAAAGAAAATAAATAATAGCTGGTGCTGGGTGGGATCTCTGTTCTCTCTGATAGAGAGACAGGATCTCCGAGCCCACAAAGCCGTGTTTATTTATATCCCCAAAATACAAAGGGATTTCACCGTATCAAAGGAGTATCTGTGAGCCCACGCCCTATTCATTCCCCCATTCCCAGGGCTAGACTGGATTTGCATTTCAAGGCTCTCTCCCTGACACCAGAGGCAAAGTTAAGGCCAAGCTGATAACACATTCAGCCTTTCAGCTTTGCCAGCACTTGTGGATTCAGCTGACAAAGATTTAAAGAATGCTCAAGGTGTCTTGCCCCGGGGGTGCCTTCCACAGGAATACATGTTGTTTGTCGTCTTGCCACGTCTGTGCCTGAATTACATTTTCATGCAAGTACCAGATTTACTTCTGGCCTATAAAAAAAAAAAATACCATTGCAACAGGTACAATGGTTGTGGGGAGAAGGGGATAGAAGAATGGGGGAAGTAAAAGTGAGATTTTAGTCCAAAGAGGGCACCATACCAAGCTGGAAGACAGGTGCTGCTGCTGGCATTACTGGCTGTTGTAAAGTGCATCTGTATTGATTCTTCGTGTTGATATGTAAGTACATGAAAAATTCAGGCTTTGCTGGCTTGGGTTCTGTGGGAAAATAGCTAATGGGCTGATGGTATCAGTCTACTGCAGCATGCTAGAGAATTACTCAGACGATTGTCAGATGCCGCAGCCACGGGCTTCTTTGAGAATGTGCCATCATGGGAAGCTCTCACTCACCAAGGTCACTGAGAGGGCAGCCGAGGGGGGCACGCTGAACTTCAGATGGTTCTTGCTGCCTGTGTCAGTAGCAGAGCAGTGAAGGAAGGAGTTGACTTGCCAAGAAAAGAAAAGTTCAGAGAAAACTGACTTGTTTTGATTGGGAAAAGTAGATAATTGAGCAGTCACGGAAGAATCCTGTTTTGTACTATTATTTTCCATTTTATGAATTTAAACACAAAATGTGTGTTACCATACTCCGATGATTCTTTTGCCAAAATAGATATTATATTCATCTACATTATAAGTGCAGCGTTTCTCACGTCCCCTTTTAAAAATTGCGACCCTTTTTATAAAAAAAAAAAAAAAAATTCCTGTATTTGCTCACATGTTTTTATAATCAGTGAATGGAATCTTGGCGCTGGGTTTAAGAAAGTGTTTGGATTTTAGCTCATTGTATTGTGTATTAACATAATTTTATTCTTAGACTACTTATCTCAAAATCAAATTCTGTCATTGTATGTAATAACACAGTGTTTCCAATAACCTTGTTCTTTTTAATATATTTTTATTGGTTTTAGAGAGGAAAGGAGAGAGAGATCGAAACATCAATGATGAGAGAATCATTGAGTGGCTGCCTCGTGCATGCCCCCCACTAGGGGTCAAGCCCGAAACCCAGGCATGTGCCCCGACTGGGATCTCCTGGTTCATAGGTCAATGCTCAACCACTGAGCGACACTAGCTGGACGCTAATAACCTTATTCTTTAGGTAGAATGAGTGGCATTCTAATAACCTTTTTTAAAAAAAAGTAACAACCTTAGATCGTAGAAGATCTCATAAAAAAATAATAATAACCTTTAAAATCTCCATCAGCCTATAAATTTATGTTCATATCACTAAAGCAAAAGCATCTGACCCAATGATCTATAACAAGTAAATTACAGGTTATAATTACATCTTACTGAAGGTGGAACAACAGTAACCAGATTCACCCTGTTATTTGAAACAACTGAAAAACTGGACAAAATAATAGAAAAAAATCACTCAAAGACATTGGGCACCAAGCAGCAAAGGACACTGATCCCTGAAAATCAAGTATTCAAGTGAGGACTGGTCCGTGCACGCATGTGAGGAGATTACCAGAAGCCAGGGAAGTGATCATCCGTAAGAATTAGGAGACAGTGCGTGATTCCCACCGGGGCCAAGGAGATGTGCCTGCTTCCAGAACCAGAGTGAAAAACCTCAACGTCGGGGCCCTGTTAGAATACTGAGAAGGGTCTGACCTCAGTAGTAAGGACAACATTAATCCTGGACTCCACACAGCTCTGGCCCTACCCAACAAAGCTTTAAAGGCAAAAGCCACCCTAGCCGGTTTGGCTCAGTGGATAGACCGTCGCGTGCGGACTGAAGGGTCCCAGGTTCATTTCCGGCCAAGGGCACGTGCCCGGGTTGTAGGCTCAATCTTCAGTAGGGGGTGTGCAGGAGGCAGCCGATCAATGATTCTTTCTCATCATTGATGTTTGTATCTCTCTCTCCCACTCCCTCTCCCTTCCTCTCTGAAATCAATAAAAATATATTTTCAAAAATAAATATAATAAAGGCAAACTCGCCCCCCCCCCAAAAAAATTACGTTTCCAAGTAACTAAACAGTGTCCCAGAACAATGTATAAAAATACTTTTAATAGTGCAAAGATGCCCAGTACCCCACTAGTTGATAGCAAGTCCAAAATTACCAGTCATGCAAACAAGTAGGAAAATATAACCAATAATCAGAAAACGCAATCAAAGTTAACCCTTAAATGACACAAATAATAGAATTAGTAGACAGGGACATTAAAACAGTTATGATTGAGGTCCATATGTTTGAGAAATTAGAGGAAAGATTCAAAATGTTTAATGGAGATAAAGATGAAAAAAAGGCAAGTTAAAATTCTAGAGATGAACACCAGTGTCCAAGATTTAAAAAAAAAAAAATACTCTGGTTAATGGCGCATTAGCCGCTGCAAAAGAGGTTCATTAGCTTGGAGACATGAGAATAGAGACCATCCTAAATGAAGCAGAAAAAGGCAGAAAGAAGTGGGAGAGCCCCACAGAAGAGAAAGGAAAGGACTGAAAATATTTTAAGAAATAATGGCCAAAATGTTTCCTCATTTGACAGAAATTATAAGCCTACACATTCAAGAAGCTCAGTAAGCCCTAAGTACAAGAAACATGAGGAAAATGACAGCAAGGCACAACTTAATGAACTTCCTTAAAACCGGGCCTGTGTTTGGTCCTGCTCACTCCCCTGGGTCTGGTCTGAACCTGTCAGGAAAGTTGCAAGGCCATGTATTTACAACATTCCCGTTACATGACAGGTGCTCTTGGGGTCTTCCTGAGTTCAGTTTCCCCATCAAGCCTCAGCAGCCCCGGGTCTGGTCCGGGGAACGTTAGCTGAGGCAGCTCTCACCCCTTCCCGCCTCCCCCAGGGCCCCCCAGACCAGCGGTCACCAACCTTTTCGAACTTCTCGGCCCACCGGTTGGCATCTGCTGCCCCAGACCACTCCTTTTGCCACTGTCCCAAGAGAAGCCTAAAGGGAACATTAAAATAATGGCTACGGCTTCCCTCCATGCCGGAATGTTTTCCTCCTGCAGTGGCATATTACCTCTGGGCAGGAGCTGGGCCGGGTGCTGAAAACGGGAAGGAAATTCTGAGTGACGTGGGCATCTGTGTAGTTTTCCCTATCCGTGAACTGGGGACAGTGGGATGGAATAACGAGGGACTGGGGGGGTGTAGGAATGGAATGAGGAGGTGCAGAGCAAACAAAGTGCTTAGCGTAGTACCGATGGTGTCTCTGTTGCAGTTGTCTTGGGGGCCAAATTATTATTTTCAAGATGGATAAGGAAAGGTAAGAAATGGGGGGAAAAAAGGAACTTATAGAGATGAAGTTTTTTCAAGTGAAAAAGTGGTAGATTTCAGAAGAAGCCAGTCCCTGTGGCTCTGGTTGAGCGCTGACCCATGGACTAAGAGGTCGCCATTCGATTCCTGGTCAGGGCGCATGCGGGGATTGTGGGCTCCATCCCCAGTTGCGGCGGGGGGCGGGGGGGCAGTTGATCAATGTTTCTCTTTCATTGAATATTGTGGTTAAATACAGTTATGATTCTGTCACTATGAAAGAATGTTCAATAATTTTCCTACTCATGCCAAAGAATATTCTTTTACTTCTAATGAATATTTTCTCTTTAGTATATTTTTTATTTTTCAATTACTGTTGGCTTACAATATTATATTCGTACAACATAGTGATCGGACATTTACTCCTTTTAATGTATGTTTATAAGGCTGTTCATAGAACTCATTGCTCCAAAACAAGCTCAACCCACAACCAGTAAGGATTTGGAAGATTCATGGTCATTAAAATGCGGGTCGCGAAGGGCACAAGCCCAGGTCTCTCAGCTTTTGTGAAGGAATCCGCTGATGCGAGTGACAAGTAAGAGCGATTTAGTAGCTCCCTCGTTATTGTAAGCAGAAGGCCTCTGTGGAGGGCACGCACATAAAGTCAACATAGATCACCGCTGACCACAGGCACAGGGTCAGAGGGCAACTCCCAAGGGCTGTCTGAACCCTTCCTTCTTGTCCTGCTGTCCTGACTCTTGTCTGAGGGGCTACTCTCCGTGGATCCCAGTCTTTTCCTGGGAGACAGTTGGAGCGAGTGCGCTCGGTCTTGTTAACAAAACTGCACACTGTGTGCGCTCCCGGGAGAGGTTGTACTCTCAGAGCAGCTCTGGGGGAGATGCTCCTCGTCCACGGTCAGGGAGGCCCCGGCTCCGCAGGCTGTGTGCTCTCCCGTCTGCTGTTGCGGATCCCAAATATGTCATCGTGGATTCTGGGAAGCGCTGACTGCATCCTTGGAAAGGAACGCGGGAGTCTTCTGATCGAGCTCATCTCTCCCCGTAAACTGAAAATAGAGTGAAGACGGGTCCCCTTCCCGACATGTCATTTCTCGGCCACTCGTAACTCCCGGTTCTGTGGCGGAACCCGGATGACTGGAGGACGCGCCCTGGGACTCGCTGCAGCCAGTAGGTCCGCTTCGGGAACCAGCCCCACGCGCTGCGCCCCGCCTCTGTCTGTCTCGGTCGTGCATGAGCTCAAATGTGATTGTCCTGTCTGCAAGAGCGGTGTGTAAACAAGCAGCCGGGGTGACGGTCACCCGCAGTAGCAGCGTCCGTTGTCGCTTCGTTCGGGGGAGCCCAGAGGCCCTGCCGCTGTGTGCTTCCTGGGTTGTCTCCCCTCGAGGAGACGGAGACTTAGCCCGCCGCCTCCTGGTCCTGCCTGGCGCTTGGCCTCGGGAACCGCAGCGTCAAGCCTGGGCACCGGCCTGCCGAGCTATGTGCGGGCTGGGGCGGCGGGCGTCACTGTGGCTGCCCGTGATCGTTCCTTTCTCTCGCCTACACTAGCAAATGCTGGTTCCTGGTCCCAAATCCTTAACCCCGCACCAACTGCAGAGGCATCTTAAAATGCCCGCGGCACAATGCGGTTAGACGGGAAAACCGCCCTCGCGTACCTGGCACGTGGTTTGTGCCCAGGAAAAGAATGGGAGCGGTCCCCACTCGGTGTTCCTTGTGTTCGGTGTCCCGGTGCCGACGCGGTGAGCCCCGGTTTCTTCCTGTGATCTCCTCGGGTGCGTGCCCCCGCTGTAGTACCCAGAGGAAAGCGTCTCCCCCCCCCCACCCCCCCCACTGCCAGGACCACAAGCTTCCGGAGGAGAAATAGCCATCGACCTCCTGCAGTTCTAAAATACAGGAGCTTCCCGCCCAAAAGCTGGGTGAGCACTGAAACCTGATTCGCAGGTCGTTGCTTGAAACCCAAAGCACATTTTCCCAAAGCTGTGTTATAAATGGTCCCCATGTTCCAGGCAGGCAGGTCTCAGGAGCCTTGTTGGCCCATCTCGTATCTAAAGTGCAGTCCCGTGCAGTAAGCAAGGCAGGGGCCGGCCACCGGATGTCTCAGTGGTGTATGCCCGTCCCGTCGCTCTCCGGGCCCAGGTGGTTAATGAGGCCTGCCAGGTGCACACACCCCTCTGCCACCCAGCATCCTCTCCTGCTGCTCCCGGGGAGTGGGGCTGGGGTCAGGCATCCCGGCCACGTAGACTGCCCCTGTGCTCCTCATGCTGTAGCGTGCACACGTCACCTGCAGACTTGCTGACACTGCAGGGTCTGGTTCGATGGTCCTGTGTGCCTCTGAGATTTGAAATTCCAGCAACTCCCGGAGACGCCGGCGCTACTGATCCACAAACCCCAGTATCTCTGATCCACAGAGCCCAGTGTCCATAGCCAGAGTCTGCCAGACCACAAGACAGAAGAGGGGGTCGGACCCAGACATCAGGGGTCGCTGCAGAAAGGAAGTGGAGAGGGAGACAGTCTATCAGACAGGCCTTATCCGGCTCCTGTCTGGCTGAGCCTGTGCCCGGTGGGGAGGAGCAGACACACCCCGGGGGCATGGAGTGCGGGGTGCCGCGCATTTGCCTGACACAGCACTCAGCCGGCTTTCCAAGCATCCTCTGTGTGGAAAGTGCGTGTGGAAGCCCAAGCGGACACACAGAAGTCTATAGGAGTGGGACATGCGGGAGCCTCACCATCTACATCAGCGGTCGCCAGCCCGTGGCCCGTGAGGTCCGAAAGGTTGGCGACCGCTGATCTGGAGCTCAGACCTGTGTTTGGTGAGAACCACCAGGGGGTTGGGGGTCTTGCCCAGCACTCCAGTGTGGAGGCGCCAGATGTGGCTCGGGGAGCCCGATATGGCGGGGATCTCCCTTTTCCACGTCCAGCAGGGAGAGAGGGAACCGGTTCCGAGTGGAGGCAGCCGGGGATTAAGAAAAATGAAGAGAGGATAGAGGAAAGCTGGGTGCTGAGTGGGAACCTGTCTTCTCTCTCACGGAGAGACAGGACAGGGACCCGGAGCCCACGAAGCAAGTTTATTTTATATACAAAGGGGTTGTCCTGGAAAATTCAGCATAAAAGGACCTTGGGTGGGCCCAAGTCTTACTTCCTCATTCCCTGTGCTAGACTGGATTTACGTATCAATACCCGCTCCCAAGACACCTGGGCAAAGTCAAGAGTCAAGCTGACAACACATCACCTTGGTTAGATGTGTTTCCGAAGCCTGGCTGTGCCTGCCACCTTGGATTCAGCTGACATGATTTAAAAAAATGCCCATGTCCATTCGCAGGGGGCCCGCTAGACTCCAGGGCTTCCGATGCGGGTGGGCAAAGAGCGCCCTGTGGACTCTGATGTGGACACGGTGCAGCAAAGCAGTGAGGAGCATGGGCTGGACTAATCCCATTTCCACCACTAACGGGCTGTGTCGCTGACGTGCCTGTGTGCCTGAAGCCCACTGAGCTCATCAGTAATGGGGAAGACTTCCTCACGTGGTCCCCGAAAAGCACAGAGTGCCTCAGCTGGTCCCTGAAGGAGCCGTTCGAGATCACAGGCATGAAGTCGGATTTCCAGTTTTGCTTCTGACCACCTGGGTGGGTCAGGCAAGCGGTTTGACCTCTCTAACCCTCTGCTGCCTCCCGTGTACCATGGTCATAATAAAAGCACCTTCTCACAGTGTCGTTGGGGAGATAAAACTGGTAAGGAACTCAGCGCAGTGCCTGGCACAGAGGAAGATTCAGGAAGCATCCGTTCCTGTTGCTAAGGCGGCCGCGGTGGTGGCTTCTGGAGAACAGAAGTTTGTACGTTGTGCTCCAGGAGCTGTAGGCTTTACAAAAATGGGTCTTGGGCGCTGTAATTGGAGGTGAAGAGGAGGCCATTGTCCCCTCCACCCACACCCACTGTCCCCTTCAGCCAGAGGGGCTCATCTTTGTTGGAGCTCAGCATTAAGATTGATTTAGAGCCGAAACCGGTTTGGCTCAGTGGATAGGGCGTCGGCCTGCGGACTGGGGGGTCCTGGGTTCAATTCAGGTCAAGGGCATGTGCCTTAGCTGCGGGCACATCCCCAGTAGGGGGTGTGCAAGAGGCGGCTGATTGGTGTTTCTCTCTCATCGATGTTTCTGGCTCTCTATCTCTCTCCCCTCCTTTCTGTAAAAAAATCAATGAAATATATATATATTTTTAAAAAGATTTGACTTAGGAAAAAAAGGGGGAGTTAAAAATCACTGTTTGGGAGCCACAGTCTACTATGGGGCCGTGGGGGGGGAACAAATGGTCTGTTTCCAGTGTTGGCATTTGCTTTTTCTGTTTCATTTCCGTAAAGGTCGAAATAGCAGACGGCCAGTATGAAGGGACGATGGGTGGCTATGGGGCTTGCTTCGGATGAAGCTGAATTGTGCAGCTCATTCACACCGGCAGCTGCGCAGTGGTCACGCGGCGGCGTTGCTGACGTGTCTGCCTGTTTTCCCTCCAGATGAGCACCATGCCCGGCCTGCCCACGCGGCCCTGCTTCTATGACATCGATCTCGATACGGACACGGAGCAAGTTCAAGGCTTGTTCTAAGTGAACAAGACTCTACTCTCACAGGACCCAATTCAGGTAGGCTGTTCTGCGTTCTGCTTCCCCCCTCCCCAAGTCTTTTTTCGTTTTGTTTTTCCAATATTCCGGAAAAATATGGTCTGATCAATCATTTCCTGACTTGGTTACCGCGAATTCCTTCCTAATAACAGCCCAGGACTCGAGCGTCGCTGTGGGGTGTGGCTCTGCAGTTAGATGGTGGGGACCTCGTCCTTGGTGAAAGTCAGATCCTGTCCTCTGTGAATGGGGATTTGGTGAAGCAGCTCTTCCCGGAACAATGGAACTCCGTGCACCCCTTCTTTTTCCAGAATTAAAACTAATATCTGCCGTCATTTTCAAGGGCCACCTATCCCCTGGTTACAGAGTTAGAATCACGTGATAGAAGAATGTTGGTGTCTTCGTTGGGTAGGGATGCCATAACAGAGCATGACAACTGGGTGGCTTAAGCAACAGAAATTTAGCCCTCCTCATTATGGAGGCCAGAAATCCAGGTCAAGGTGTTGGCTGGGCCCATGGTCGGCAAACTGCGGCTCTCGAGCCACATGCAGTTCTTTGACCCCTTGAGCGTGGCTCTTCCACAAAATACCACGGCCTGGGCGAGTCTATTTTGAAGAAGTGGTGTTAGAAGTTTAAGTTTAACATGGCTCTCAAAAGAAATTTCAATCGTTGTACTGTTGGTATTTGGCTCTGTTGGCTAATGAGTTTGCCGACCACTGGCCTAGGCCATGCACTCTCTGATGCTGGGCTATGCACTCTCTGACACTGGACCATGGACCCTCTGAGGCTGAGCCGTGCACCCCCTGTGACAGAGACCGATGGGGTCCTTCCTGGCCTCTGCCCAGTCTCTGCCTCCACGGCCACATAGCTTTCTCCCTGCGTGTCTGTCTCCACGTGGCTTTCTCTTCCCAGTTATTAACCTCATTTTAATTATATCTGCAAAGACCCTGTTTCCAGATAAGGCCGCTGTCATAGGTACTGGGGGTCAGGGCTTCAGCACCTCTTTTGGGGGACATCATTCGACCTGTAATACTCAACTGGGGCTCAACAAGGGGATTGCACTCTTGCCACTGGAAAGACACGTGGAGATGGGACGGCCACTCAGAGTGGCCTGGGTCTCAGGCAGGACCGGGCAGCAGCAATTAGACACTGTGCTGGCTCGCTGGCCACAGGCCCAGGGGGTTGAGCTTCCCTTGGAGCCACACGGGCAGCCACAGCTGGAGCCCCTTTATCTGCCCCTCAGTCCCGCAGCCACACCTGCTGGCTCCCCATCCTCCCAACCCTCCTCCCTGGAAAACTCCCAGTCAGGAATTTTAAAGGCTCAGAGCTGCTTTTCCTCATCCCATATATCACACGTGTCCTCACCATATTCTCAAGGCGCATCCCTTCCCCCAACACACCCTCAGTTCATCCTCCCACTCACACCGTTCCTGTTCCTCAACCCCACACCCCTCCCAGTGCCGACGTGTCCTAGGCCAGTGGTCGGCAAACTCATTAGTCCACAGAGCCAAATATCAACAGGACAACGATCGACATTTCTTTTGAGAGCCAAATTTGTCAAACTTAAACTTCTTCTAACGCCACTTCTTCAACATAGACTCGCCCAGGCCGTGGTGTTTTGTGGAAGAGCCACACTCAAGGGGCCAAAGAGGCGCAGGTGGCTCGAGAACCACAGTTTGCCGACCACGGTCCTAGGCCATCCAGGTGAGCGGTCTTGACCTGCAGACCCTTCCTTCCGACTGTCGCAAAGACAGGGCCTTCCACCAGGCATGCAGGGCCTCTCTTTCCCTCGTTTCACTGCCGGTCGTCAACATGGGGGAGTTAAGTCCTTGTCACTCACACCCTGTAGTCTGGGCCATGATGACAAAGGTGATGGGCCACTTACATGAAGTTACATTAATACGGGGTGTGGAGTTGCTTGGCCTGGGTTGTGTGTGGTCTTTCGTGGTGTCTGTGTGTTTCTTGCTGAGGAGGGGAGCTGTATTTCGCTGTAACCACAACCACATTCCATATCTTTGTCATTTCTGAAAAAGAAAACTCCAGAAAATGAACTAAGAGACTTTTTTTTTAACAAAAAGGCCTATAACCTTGAGTTTCGATAACAGTGTTATTTTGGTCATTTGGTATGAGTGTGTGTGTGTGTGTGTGTGTGTGTGAATGTCTCAGCTTTCCCAGCCGGGCCTTGGGAAACGAACACAGATCATTTCTCTTAAACTGAAAACTGACCCCTGTGCTGCCTAATCTCCCTTTCCATGTCAAGAGCCCGTTCTGCTACATCTCTGCCCTCGGTCGTTTTTCTCCACAACAAGTGTGTACACTCTTTGCATCTCTCTTGGGTAGTAGTTTTCAGCCTGTTGGACCATTTTCATTTTTCTCCCCAAGTAGGTCGTATAAACCCAATTATACCTTCATTACTGCATATAAGACCCGTGTGATGCCAAGGTGCAGGGCCTCAGCTTTACTGTCACCTACACTTACATGTATGTCCCTGTTTCCTGACAAATACTCTTCTGGGTTTTAGCTGGAGATTGAGCAGGGCTGGGCTCAGGGCTCTGGCCCGTAGTGACTGCCTCCATACGCCAGGCTCTGTGCCCAGCACCTCGCATGGGTGCTCACAGCACTCCTTGGAGGCAGGCGCTGTCCCAAGAGATCCAATCCTTGCTCTGGTCTTTGGGGGTAGGGGGGTTGGGGGACACCGAGGGGAGTCAGTCACTGAGAGATGCCCCGATCCACAGGGCTCCAGCGCTATCCTTCCAGAGCTCAAGTGCTTAGCTTTGCCCCTCATCACTTTGCCATTCCCTCCCCGTGTCATGCTGCCATCAACCCAGTGAGATGGGTAGCAGCTTTATTCCAGAGCTGTGAAAACTCTGGCCCAGCCCTGGCTAGTTTGGCCCAGTGGCTAGAGCGTCAGCCTTCGAACTGAAGGGTCTCGGGTACGATTCTGGCCAAGGGCACATGCCTGGGTTTCGGGCTCGATCCCCAGTAGGGGTCATGCAGGAGGCAGCCAGTCAATGATTCTCTCTCATCATTGACGTTTCTATCTCTCTCTCCCTCATCTGAAATCAATAAAGAAATATATTTAAAATAATAATAAAAATAAAAACTCTGGCCCAGAGAGCTCAACCAGCTGCTCAAGTTGCACAGCTAAAAAGTACGAAAGCAAAGACTCAGCCCAGATCGACTCACTCTCGGTTTCCCCCCATTCTTTCTGCCCCGAGCCAGAGGACATTCTTTTCGTTTTGGTCATGGGGTCAGTGAGCGTCACCCTTCCTGGAACATGATAGCCAGCTATTGGAACACACCTGTAATTTCGGAAAAACCAGGTGATCTTTTTTAATAACAAAAGATAAGTATTTGGGTATTAAAAGCGATGGCTTTGTCGAAATTCTTTGTAGTCCAAATATAATAGAGCTATCTCTTGCTTAACTGTCTCAGGAATGGCCCTTCCCAGGTCTCTTGGCCCAGGCGCTCTCTCCTTTGTGAGCTGCCAAAACCTGGCCTGGGCCCGGTGGGCAGTGGTTCAAAACCCAGCACTTGACCTCGAGGGAACAATCGAAAGTAGATCCGGTGTCAAGATAAAACCACCGCACACAGCGGACATTCCTTCCCAGGCCCTGCCCGGCACAATGGTCCCGCAAGCGTCCTTTTCTGTTTCCTGCGGCCTCGCACACACGGCCCTCGGGGACCACTTCTGACGGTCAAAGGTCTGTGGCTATTAAAAATGCACCGAGTCAAAATGTTCTAGCTTGGATGACGGTCAGACTTGGACAGATTTGGGCATCGGAAGAGGAAATGGCCTGTCGGTGGCTTGACTCACACGATGGTCAGACGCCTGATGGTTCTCTACACCCTGCAGAGCATGAGGCAGACGAGCCCCCCTAGAGGAAGAACACACTGGGCCGGTGACAACTTCCTTCCCTTCCGCTTCCGCTTCCTCTCCGTCCTGCTTACCTCACCCTCTAGGAAACTGGGTGACTTAGAAGGGACGGGAGATGCCAGGGAGCGCTCAGAACCTGAGCCCTCGCTCCTGCTGCCAAGGCTTGCCTGTCACGCAGTCACTGGTTGCAGTCGGGGCCTGGATGTCACCAAACAGCCCTAATTAAAGCAGATGCTTGTCCCGGTGAAACTGATGCTGCGACGCCTCTGCTCAGCCTTTTGTTTGAAGACCATTGGATTCAGGAGGGTGGTTCTGGCCCCGCTGTGGGTTGCTCGGTCTGAACCTTCATCGTATTTCCGAGCCTTGGCAGGACTCGGAGGAACCAGAACTCCGGGGCGGGTTTCCTGAGGAGTCCCGAGGCCTGCTGTGTTCGGAAAGGCAGATTGTGTTCAGCGCGGGATCAGAGGGACGCTGGTGCTGCTAGAGTGGGGGGCACTTACCCGAGAGTGGTTTTTCTTGGATTGCACGTGCGAAAACGAGTGTCACACCGGCCAGTTTTTTCCCCTAACCTGCCTTTGGAGCAGAAATTGTCAGTGATATTTAACAGCCATCAGTTCCTCTTGAGGATGGTTGTTGCCTGTAGCCCTTCTGGGAACATGGCCTTCTACCCCCAAGTTGCAAACCACGGGGTTTGGGGATTCCTTGGGGAACACATGGACTCTGAAACTCATCTTTTCAAGGAGCAGCTCAAGAATTATGCCCACCGCTGAAACCGGTTTGGCTCAGTGGATAGAGTGTCGGCCTGCAGACTGAAGTGTCCCAGGTTCAGTTCCGGTCAAGGGCATGTACCTTGGTTGCGGGCACATCCCCAGTAGGGGGTGTGCAGGAGGCAGCTGATTGATGTTTCTAGCTCTCTATCCCTCTCCCTTCCTCTCTGTAAAAAAAAAAAAAAATCAATAAAATATATTAAAAAAGAATTATGCCCACCATTGTGCTTTAAGGCCCAAGGTCCTCGTTCCCCGCCCACCCGTCCTGGAGTAGAGCCTGCCCCTCTTTCTCCATCTCCAGACAAGCTCATGCGGCTTAAACAAAAGATGGTGGTAATTAAACTACAGATGACATCGTTAGTACGTCGGCCTCTAAAAGATGGTGATGACTAAATCCTTCCTAACTGAGATGGAATGTTTTGAAGTTTAGCAGTTGAGAAATTATTAATTCCCCTTTAAAGGAAGTTTTTCTGGATACTTTTTTAGGGGCTGGGGGAGAAACTAATAAATATTTCAGCAAACTTGGGAAACAGAATTTTTCTGGTAACTAAATCTATACATGATTAGCTCATCAAAAATAGAAGAAATTATTTGTCAACGAAAAAATATCAAAACCCTCGCCGGCGTCGCTCAGTGGTTAGAGTGTTGGCCTGAGCTTGCAGGGTCAAGGGTTCGATTTCCAGTCAAGAGCACATACCTGGATTGCAGGTTCCATCCCTGGCTCAGGTCAGGGCATGAATGGGAAGGCAATCAATTGATGTGTCTCTCTCACATCAATGTTTCTCCCTCACCCCCCCCTCTCCTTTTCCCACCCTCCCTCTCTTCCCTTCTCTCTAGAAAGCAATGGGAAAATATCCCCAGGTGAGGAATCAGAAAGAGTTCCATTATGGCTTGAGTTATAATCTGCTTGGTTAAGAAAAATTAGAACTTGTAAGGTAGCGGGGAAGTTTTAACCAAATGCTATGAACTTGAAATTCTTTCCACTGCGAGAGACACTGTTACCAGAATTCAACGGAGTTAATCAGCATCCAGTGCCGGCCGTGCAGCTTCACTAATAAGAGAAATAAGTAGACTAAACCCTCCTCAGCTCTAAAGCAAACCTCAAAAGAACCTCATGATGTAAATGATTCTAAATGATTCACTTTTCAGGCTTTAAAAAAAATAGTCAAAATATGTCATCAACGTTACCAATTCTATTGAGGTTAACTTACAGTCACATTGGTAGTTTACATAACTACAACCTCTGTTATTCAACAGTGGGGGGACCAATAAATTATTAGCAAAGAGGAGCCAGGAGCCAAGTGTTATTACTAATAAAATAAGGGTAAATAAAGTGAAATTTCTAAATATTTTTTTTTATTGATTTCAGAGAGGAAGGGAGAGGGAGAGAGAAAGAAACATCAGTGATGAAAGAGAATCATTGATCGGCTACCTCCTACACACCCCGCACTGGGGACCAAGCCGCAACCCAGGCATGTGCCCTTGACCAGTATCGAATCCGGGACCCTTCAGTCTGCAGGCCGATGCTCTGGCCACTGGGCCAAACCAGCTAGGGCGACATTTCCTTTTCTCAATAAAGAGGGGAGAGCTAATCCTCCCATCCCCTGGTGCTACATATCCTGTGGCTGTATAACAGATTCCTGGGTGGCTTACAGGAGACCACCAGAAGTGTATTCTTTCACAGTTCTAGAGGCTGAAAGTCCAAAGCCAGAGTTAGTAGGCCCAAATCAAGGCGGTGTGAGGCCACACTGCCTCGACTTTCTGGAATCCGTCCCTTCCTTTTCTGCATCTGGGCACTGTTAGATTTCTATTATCCCTATACCACGACGACATGTTTGATGATATTCCATCTTCCAAAATGTTTACCCACTAAATAAACTGCTAACATAGTTGTTTTCCCGCTGAATAAACAATATACTGATTCATTTTTGCAATCTCACCTTGACTATTACATCTGATTTTTAAAACTTACAGTCAGACTCTATATACGTCTTCCGAGTCTTCGTAAAATGTGAAACCATAGACTCTGAGCCATTTTAAACACAAATCCATGGGGCACAGAGGGTACATGCTGATCAACTTCTCTACATACACACACACACACACATACACCTGCACACACACACACACCTGCCCATACATACACACACACACACACACACACACACACACACACACACACACCTGCCCCCAGAGGTGGGACCTTGTTCCAGCCTGGCCTGCCTCAGGACATCTCCACCCCACCTCCCCATCCCACCCTTCTGCCTTAGGCCCCTCCTTCTCTCTTTCCTCCTCCAAGGGTCTCTGAGCCTGAGCAAAGTGAGGCCTGAACAGAGGGCGAGTCAGCACCAGACAGATCTCCCTCCCGAACATCTCCCAAACTCCCTTCTTCATGTTTCTTCTGCTGGCAGTGTCTCTGCTTTATTCACTCCCTGACTGGAACCAGACATTAGGGGAATATTTGCGGTCCATAGTCTCCTGTCTTCATCACCACCTTACGTTCTGCTCTCTGCCCCAGACCCCTCCCTCCCGTGTGGGAGGCCCACTGCTGTATTCCAGCCGCGTCTGAGCTCCTGGCCGGGCAGATGAACGCTTGCATTTACATTTCTTCTGAGTGGAGAACACTATTTCTTGGAACTTAGGTGCTTTCTTTGTTTGTTTTTAAATATAGGCTCATTGCTTCTCTTTCTAAAAGACTGCAGAGCTAAACAGTGGCAGGAAGTCTTGACGCCCTTTGAGACAATGCCACAGAGCTTTAACAGTAGTAAGTTCTGGTCTGCTCCTTCGTTCTTATCCTGAGTGCGGTTTTCAGAGCTTGCTCTCCGTGCCTGCTATAAGAGGTGAACTAACTTATAGTCATACTAGAGGCCTGTTGCATGAAGATTCATGCAATAGGCCTTCCTTCCCCTGGCTGCTGGCACCGGTTTTCCTCGGGCATCTGGGACCCAGGCCTTCACTCTAACTGCAGTGGAGAAGCCAAGCCTCTTTAGTCTTCAGTCTTTGCTCCACCCCCTGTGTATGCAAATTAGCCCACCATATTTGTTGGGTTGATTTGCATACTCACTCCTGATTGGCTTGTGGGTGCTGCGACGATATGGCCAATTTGCATATTTCTCCTTTATTAGTGTAGATTGGTAGTGTACTTAACTTTAACCTCTGTTATTCAACAGTGGGGACTGATAAATTATTAGCAAAGAGTAGTCAGGAGCCAAGTGTTACTACTAATAATATAAGGGTCAATAAAAGGAAATTTTTAAAATACTTTTTATTGATTTCAGAGAGGAAGGGAGAGGGGGAGAGAGAGAAAGAAACATCAGTGATGAAAGAGAATCATTGATCAGCTACCTCCTACACGCCCCCTACCCAGGCATGTGCCCTTGACCAGTCTCAGTCTCACATCCTGAAGGATCCTGGGGACTGCAGACTCCAAGTGTAGGCATTGTGGGGGCTCCTTCCCGGTCCCAAAGTGAACCTGTTAGGACGCTTAAAAGCCGCCTGCAGTGTCCACGGGCTTGGTCGCGGGTGCAGAGCCCAACCCGCTGCTCGTCAGTAAAAAACGTCCCAGCCGTGCTCTCAGCCTCCTCCTGTGAATAGACACCTGCCCTTGAACTCTCTTCTGCCTCCGGCTTTAGAGCTAACAGTGTCCCCCCAGGGCCAAGGCTGTTCTTCAACCACTGAGACTTTTTTGTCCTTTTCCTGTCTTTCAGGCTCCGGAAACTCAAACGGCTCCTTGCCTTTTGGCCGCGGTTGGAGGAGAGGATGGATCTGAAATGGGCTTGTCACGCAGGAGAAGTGGAAGAATGGCCCAGCGAGTCCCTCCCTCCCGGCGTCGGTCTGCAGCCCAGCGTGAGCAGTGTGCAGTGCAAGGCCTCCACCACGTTGAAAAGAAACTAATTTATTTTCTGTTTCGGCACAGTTTACATTAGTTCCCACTGCTTACACTCGGGAGTGTTTATTGTACGGGGACTGAGCGAATTAGAGAGTATGGAATAAAAGGTGACGTTTTCTCACTCGGCAGTCTGTGTCTTGCCTTTGAACTGGGAAGAAATGTGTTGTCAGGAAACCCAGTGTCAGCGCCAGATAAAGCTCTGCTCTCTGGAGGTGGCTGTTCCTGGAGGGGTTGTTACCTGACACCAGTTTCCCAGAAAATTGTGAGTGCCACCAGCACTTCACAAACATAACAAGAAAAAAGAGAACACAGTTGAAACCGGTTTGGCTCAGTGGATAGAGCATCGGCCTGCAGACGAAAGGGTCCCAGGTTGGATTCCAGTCAAGGGCATGTACCTTGGTTGTGGGCAGATCCCCAATGAAGGGTATGCAAGAGGCAGCTGACCAATGTTTTTCATCGATGTTTCTGACTTTCTGTCCCTCTCCCTTCCTCTCAATAAAATATATATATATATTTTAAAAGAACACAAATATCTGGTCAGTTGTGAAATCCTCCTGAGAGTTGTAATGTCCTTGGGAAGAAAGCATGCTTGCAGCCAGCACCGTTTTTTGGTGCCGGTGAGGTGCCCATCACTCACCTCAAAACCCCCAGGTTTATGCTCGTTTCTTCCACTGACCAGTGAGCCTCAAAGGCCAGTGAGCTTCCAAAGGCCCACAGGGCAGGGAGAGTTCCTCTTAAAAGTTAGGTGTCGGCCAGTGTTCTTCCATTCGTCCAACTCTTAACCCGCAGTCAGGAATGTTCTATGGCCTTTTCCCCTCCCGGGAGTTCCTGGCCCTACTTCGTTCCCAGTTTTTCCTACAGTGATAGGAAATTATATAAAAGTTTAGACAAAACCAAGGATTCAGGCCTAAACAAGGCGTGATTGTGCTCTAGCAGCGTGAGGAACACAGGCCCCAGAAATATCTCCGCGGTCCCCGGACACTTCCTGCAGGAGACCTCCCCCGGGCTCTTTCCTGGGTGTCCGGCTGCGCCCTTCGCCCACCCTGCCCGCTAGGTGCTCTGCCCATAATGTGCCTTTATGCGCAATTTAACTTGTTCCCAAACACTGGGTGCTAACGAAAAAGCCTCCCCACGCATAGACTGTCCCACTAATGATTTCACTCCGTCCCCACGTTATCTGTGGGAGTACACCTCTGCAAAGAGACAGGAAACTAGTGTTTTTTATGTGCCGTATTTTCCAGCGTGTAAGATAACTGGAACTGCCGAAACCGGTTTGGCTCAGTGGATAGAGCATTGGCCTGCAAACTGAAGGGTCCCAGGTTCGATTCCGGTCAAGGGCATGTACCTTGGCTGTGGGCACATCCCCAGCGGGGGTGTGCAAGAGGCAGCTGATCTATGATGTTTCGCTCTCATCGATGTTTCTGACTCTCTATCCCTCTCCCTTCCTCTCTGTAAAAAATCAATAAAATATATTTTTTTAAAAAAAAGATAACTGGAACTGATGATGATAGGAGAAAGGTAAACAATAGAGAGAGAGCAAGTGCCGGACAAGTCCCTGGCGAGCTAGCAACGCCCATCATAACTGCAAGCTCCGGTATTTTTACACCGGGCGTATAAGACGACCCCTGACTTTTGAGAAGATTTTCCTGGGTTAAAAAGTCGTCTTATACGCCGGAAAATACAGTAACTATTTGAGGATTGTAAGGGTTTTGGGTAGATGTGTGCTCTCTACTATGCTCTCAGTAAGCAGTCTTTCTTGGGAACTGATTTTTTCAAAGCAGTTGCCTTCTGCTATGGAGTTTTTGTTATTTTCCTCTACCATGTAAACATTACTATTTTGAAATGTTGTAGAGGGGAGAAAAGGATTTCAGAAGTCTACACTCCAGGGGCTTTAGACCAGGGACTTCTTTCTTTAGGCAGCATTCACCAGGCAGCTCGCCAAGTCACCAAAAAGGGGAAAATCAAAAGCACCCTGAACACAGAGGCGGAAGTTCCCGACACGTGTGTTGAAAGGCCCATCGTCCCGGTGTTGGGACGGCAGGTCCTTCCTGGGGCTCACCTCACTTCTCGAGATTCAGAGCTGGTGTGTGATTGGCCTTGTCTTCCTCATTCGCTCGCCTTGGAGAACACACCTGCTGAGTGAGAAGCAGTCCCCACTGGCAAGGAAGGTCTTTGGCAGGTTGGGTAACAGGCTTAGCCACTCGGGAAGACCTGAGGCCTCCACAGACGCAGCGTTATGTAAGGAAGAGCTAGTTGTCTACTCGCTCCCAAGGCCACCGCAGGAGGGAGGAAAGATCACGCGGCCTTTGGCAGGGGGGGTTGGGTTGGAAATCTCAGGACGGGCGTGTCCTGGTTCCTCTCAGGTTCTGGAACTGACATGTGAGAAACCACTCAGACCAGACGTGACCGGCCATGTCCCACAGACCTGTGGTTCTCACTGCCTCTCCGCTCCCGGGCCTGTGGCAACAACACCCACAGAGGTCAAGGCCAGACCAGGACCCTCTGAACCTCCCAGAGGAACACCCTGTAGGGACTCCCTGACAACAAGGAAACTCAGGTAAGACACAGCAAAGCAATCAGTTGATTCGTTTGTTAATGTTCTGTTCGTTCTTCTATTTCCAGAGTTATTTTGCTCGGTTTTTTAAAAAATATATTTTATTGATTTTTTTACAGAGAGGAAGGGAGAGGGACAGAGAGCTAGAAATATGGATGGGAGAGAAACATCCATCAGCTGCCTCCTGCACACCTCCTACTGGGAATGTGCCCACAACCAAGGTATACACCCCTGACCAGAATCGAACCTGGGACCCTTCAGTCTGCAGGATGACGCTCTATCCACTGAGCCGAACCAGTCAGGGCTATTTCGTTTGTTTTAACAAGAATGTACTGACTCGATTAAAGCCATCCGTGAGTAGTCTTCACATTGGATATTTGAAGAGCATCTGGTCTGACATTAAACCAGGGTTTGGTTCTTTTTTATTATTGATTTCAGAGAAGAAGAGAGATAGGAACATCAATCATGAGAGTCAGACAGGGATGGGCTGCCTCCTGCACACCCCCCACTGGGGACCGAACCTACAACTCGGGCCTGTGCCCTGACCGGGAATCGAACCGTGACCTCCTGGACCATAGGTTGATGCTCAACCACTGAGCCACGCCAGCGGGGCTGCCATCCCAGCATCTTGTCAGATAATCCAGGATGGATTGAGTGCCTACCCAGGCAAGGCTCACGCTAGGCCCAGTGCATGAAGGATAAGGATCAAGGCTGGGGGAGGGGTGCCAGTGAAATGATCCCAGAAGCCATTTCGAGGGAGGATCTGGAGGGTGGGGCTGGGCTGGCAAGATCCACACAGACAGCCCGAGGCTGGCCCTAGGGGAGGGGCTTTTCACCCATCTGCCAGGGAAGTTGATGTTCATGTTTGGAGTTCGTTTTTATAAAATCACACTCCTCGGTAAGGCTACCCTTCCCTTTAGCACTCTCGGTTTGTATGTTAGTTTCCTGAAGTGCTTTAAAAATACCAACACTCAGCAGAAACCGGTTTGGCTCAGTGGATAGAGCGTGGGCCTGCGGACTGAAAGGTCCCGGCTTCGATTCCGGTCAAGGGCATGTACCTGGGTTGCTGGCACATCCCCAGTGGGGAGTGTGCAGGAGGCAGCTGATCGATGTTTTTTTCTCATCAATGTTTCTAGCTGTCTATCCTTCTCCCTTCCTCTCTGTAAAAAAATCAACAAAATACATTTTTAAAAATAAAATAAAATAAAAATACCAACATTCAGATACTTTGTCCATCATTTCATCTCACGACTAGAACGAGGCTAAAGCAGGTTTGTTCTGAAAACTGCGCAGGGCCTTCAGTGTTGGCGGGGCCGAGCTCGGAGGGGAGGGACGCAATTGCCCGGACTGAGTCTGAGGTTTGAGTGTTTATGCAACAAATCAGCCCAACTTAAACATTTCTCGTGGTGTGGTCAGGGCCGCAGCCTTGCCCAGCCCTCCCCCCGGCTGCCATCGGCCCCTCAGCCCTGTGTGGGCAGCTGCCTAGCCTGCAAGGACCCTGCCGACGCCCCGCCAGTTACCGCGTTCCATCACACATCCTGCCGCTCCCCTGCTTTCCAACGAGGACGGCGAAGGCCGTTTTTCAAAACCATCAGACCGGTGACATTTGTGTGCGCGCTGATGAGCAGCCCCCGATAATGAAAGCTCATTTGGCACAGTCTTACAATTAGGGAATTTTTCTTTCCCGCATAATAAACATGAGCCCTGATCATTTGCCTCCAAGTCGGCCTCCTGACTACCCTCCTCCACCCCCTGAACGGGGACGCTGTGCACCAGACAGACAGACAGACAGAGGGCTGAGCGGACACCCTGAAGGACCCCCGTCCAGCACGAGCCAGCTCCAGGAGGGCTGGTTTCCAGCGCCATCATGGAGTCCGGAGCCAGAGGACATTGCAGAGGCCAGAGGGGAAAAATGCTGAGTAACTCACTCCCCACCCCTCCCCAGGCACCTCACACCGCGCCTCATTACCAAGTCTGGAATGTGAATAAGCTATCGGACACCCCCACACTCAACTGTGAGCACCGAGATGCATCCCAAAGCCAGATGTAAATGAGGTTTAAATTATTCATGCCACCTCGCTCGCCATTAGAGCAGATAATTGAACTGACTGTAAAGACAGCTAGACTGAAGTGCCCGAATCAGGAACATCCACAACAGACCAAGAGGAACAGAGAAATCCACTTAAGTGCTAAGTAATGAGGGAGGTGGGAGCGGGAAGGCGGGAGGCCGTGCTCCCGCGGTGATGAGCCGGCTGGGACTGGCCTGGGGCCCGGCCTGCGAGGTGGGGGCCGGCCAGAGCAGCGGGCGGGGCTGAGCCGAGAGAAGGGGGAGAGGGCAGGGGGCTAAGGTGGTGCAGGGAAAGGGGAAAAGACGGATCTGGGGTGGTTTCTGGTTGCTGACCACTCTGAAGTCAACCAGGCAAAAGTGACTGATGGAACCCCGGCTTTTCTGTGGAAACAGAAAGCAGCCCACAATCTGTGAGATGTTGGGGTCCCCCTGCGACCCCGAGACTGTGCATGGAAATACCGTTCCACCTGCAGCGGGTCACCTCAAGACACCCTGCACAGAGAGCTGGGGGTCAAAATGTTTTCAGAAGCAACACTCTCCTCTGGCGAGTGGCCTCTGGGAGCTAGACTATACTAACTGGTAAATGGCCTGGGATTCTCCGATTTCAATAAAAATTAGAGGGTTCAAAGCAGCTGGTTAGAAACCAACAGGTTTTCAGGGTAAAAGCATGTGACGTTGCCCCTCCCAGGTGGCCCCATGCCCCACCAGGTGATTCCATTCAAATCCAGGAAGATAACTGACAAAAGGAAACTCACTGGGTTCGAACCCTCAGAAGTCGCAGGCAACCTGAGGATGCAAGTCCCACACAGTGGGCGATACTGAGCACCAAAAGTTCAGGTCTGTGCAGAGTTTGAACTGGGAGCAAGATCTGAACATCTGTTCTCACCTGTGCAGAAAGAGCAAAGGCTACTACCTGGTGAGGATAGAGTGAGGAGCCCAGCCCGCTCAGCGGATGAGGAGCAGCCTGGATGAAGGCTCCAGCATCCCAGATGACAGCAGGAACAGGCGAGAAGCGAGTGAAGGTGAGGTCTAGTTAACTAACTCCAGACAGACGTCTCTCCAGGGCAGAAGGAGAGAGTAACTGACAGGGAGGTTGTATCCTACCTTAGGCGGCCACCAGCCTGTATCCAGGCTGAAATGCTGATTCTTAGAATATAACCATGGATTCCTTCTAATCAGGCTGGATTTGTAATGTGGTTTTCTAAGCAATCCAATTATTTCTTATGTTTGTGTGTGTTGTTTTTTTAAAAAAAATACATTGTCAAGAATATTGCTGCCATCCTAATCCACAAAAGGGATTGTTTTGTTTGGTTTTTCAATCATAGCAATGAAGTTGGCCCTGTGCAATTATAGTGTATCTCATTTTTTAAACCTGTTTATTTAGGTGCCTCGTTAGCACAGGAGGTAGTGCGTCAGTCTCATAAACCTGTTTATTTCCATAGCAAAAGAGAATTCCTCAATAAGTTAAATATAGCTGAAACCAGGTCAGCCTATGGACTGAAAGGTTCCAGGTTTGATTCAGGTTAAGGACATGTACCTTGGTTTCAGGCGCATCCCCAGTGGGGGGTGTGCAGGAGGCAGCTGATTGATGTTTTTCTCTCATCGATGTTTCTGAGTTTCTATCCCTCTCCCTTCCTCTCTGTAAATATAGAAGTTAAATATAGAATTACCATACGATTCAGGGATTCCACTCCTGGGTATAAACTGAAGGATCTGAAAACAGGGACTGGGACAGATACGTGTACCCCCATGTTCACAGCAGCGTTATTTACAATAGCCAAAAGGTGGGAATGACCCAAGTGTCCACCCACAAATGAGTGGATAAGCAAAATGTGGTGTGTGTATATAATAGGTTAAATTTTGGCACATGATACAACATGGATGGACCTTGAAAACATGATGCTGAATGAATAAGCCAGACATAATAGGACAGATATTGTATCATCAAGTGCAATATGAAGTGAACAGGAAAATTCACAGATAAAAAGTAGATTGGCCTGTCTACCGTGGCTCCAGGGTTGAGCATTGATCTATGAACCAAGAAATCACGGTTTGAATCCCGGTCGGGGCACATGCCGGGGTTGTGGGCACGATCCCCAGTGTGGAATATGCAGGAGGCAGCCAATCAATGATCCTCTCTCATTATTGGTGTTCCTATCCTTCTCTCCCTCTCCCTTTCTCTCTAAAATCAATAAAATATATATTTTCTAAAGTGGATAGGAGGTTAATAGGGGCTAGAGGTTGTTGCTTAATGGATGTAGAGTTTCTGTTTGAGTAATGAAAGAGCTTGAGATTAGATAGTGGTGATGGTTACACAATATTATGAATGTAATTAATACCATGGAATTGCACACTTAAAGTGGTTAAAATAGCAAATTGTATGTTATGTGTACTTTGGCACACACAGATGGCAAAAAGAATAGGTTTTTTTTATTAGTATGACAGTTTATGGCCACTAGAGCAATTATAATGGGCTTGTATTTCAAGTCGTTGTAATGACATTTATTTCCAACATACAACTCCAATTAGAAACATCTTTAGAATGTAGCTGACCCTGACATGCCCAGGGTCACAGAAGATTCCCTGGAATGACCTCAGGCAGAGGGGTTCAGATGAGTGGCAGGGCCAGAGGGCGGGGTCTCGTCTCTAGCTCCCTGCTGCCTGCTGGGTGAGCTGGGCAAGGCCCGGTCCCACCTCCTAGGAGTATGACAGTAGCTGGTTAATTGGATTGTCGTGAAGACAGAATGTGTTATAAGTATAATGCGCACAATACCGTGCTTATAATTAAGCAATTACTCTTATTCATTTCATCATGGTAAAACTGATATTTAAAGGGGAAAATGATTAAGAATTCTAAGGATGGCTCCAAGGGGTGTGACGAAACCCAGCCCTGGAGGCTGAGGGAGGGCATGAAGCTCTCCTGAACGTCTCCCCGTGGTGAGGCTGAGCTGCCCTGGCTCCTTGGGGAAGGAGGACAAGCCCAGGTTGAGTGGTCCCAGGGGTCCCTGGGCCTGGCCAGCACAGCCTCTGATCCCCAGCAGCTTCCAGTCACAGCTGTGGGCAAGTGGGCCTGGTGTCTGTCTGGTTGTTCTAATTTTGTTTGCTCTGACCACTGGCACCTGGGGGGTGTCTGCTGGGGATGCGTCACCAGCCTGGGCATGTTAACCGTCTGTTCCCCTTTGCTCTCCAGCCTCTTATATCACGCCACTCCAGCTCCAGTGACATACGGGAATATGGCTGAAGTGGCCACTGGGCTGGTCTCATTAATATCCTGCTTTGACCTTAAGTGGTTTGCTCAGTGGATAGAGCGTCTCCCTGGGGTCCTGGGTTCGATTTCGATCAAGGGCATGCACCTCGGTTGCAGGATCCTGCTGGGCGACAAAAATGGCAATTATAATGGGCCTGTATTTAAAGTCGATGTGCCGGCCGAAATTGGTTTGGCTCAGTGGATAGAGCGTCGGCCTGCGGACTGAAAGGTCCCAGGTTCAGTTCAGGTCAAGGGCATGTACCTTGGTTGTGGGCACATTCCCAGTAGGGGTTGTGCAGGAGGCAGCTGATGGATGTTTCTAACTCTCTACGCCTCTCCCTTCCTCTCTGTAAAAAAAATCAATGAAATATATTTTTAAAAAATAAAGTCAATGTGCAGGAGGCAACCAATCAATGAGTTTCTCTCATATCAATAATTCTCTCTGTCTTTCCCTCTCTCTTCCACTCTCTCTAAAAATCGATGGGAAAATATCCTCCAGTGAAGATTAAACAGAACACATCCTGCTCCTGCTTTGAAGGTGTCAGGCCTGACGTGACACCATTGCAGGGAGAGGGGGAGCGCTGGGCAGGGGAAGGTGGCTCTGGTTCCCCAGGAGCTCAGCCAGCCGCAGGCGTGTTGGGGTTTCCAGCCATAAAGACTTAGCTGTGAGTGCTTCGCTGTCCTTGTGTCCCGATTGCTTCCATCCGGTGTGAGTTGTGGTTGCTGGTTTCAGGCTGTTCTTTTTCTCCATGTGTTGTTAGGATTCGGCCCCTTCCTGTGAAGAGAGAACATTCCTTGCTCCCCTTACTCACTACTTGGTATCAGGGGGAGACAATGTGTATGAGGGAGACCACAGGGACTGAGGAGTCCGGGCACTGGGAGGCTGCGGCCAGCAAATGGGAACCAGGCTGTGAAAACTCCAGTCCGGGCACTGGGGGGTGGAGTGGGGGAGGGAGGACTGGCTAGGTAGAGTGAGCACACACCTATGGACGGAGAGGGGAACACAGAAAGATCCCAGAGCCCCCACAGGAATGACGCTTTCCTAAGGAAAAGGGACGGAAATAGTGCAATGCTGAAGGGAAAGAGAACTTGTAAGGTTTTAAGTCAGAACCGTATGCTAGAGAACCCTGAGAATTTGTTTTCCCAACTCCAATAGTTTTCTGACTCCAAAGTCCCTTCATGGTTGTTGAACGGTACAGAGTTTCCATTTGGAAGACGGAGAAAGTTCTGGAGAACTTACAGAGTGAATGTACTAAATGCCACAGACCTGTATTAAACAGGTTTCAATGGTAGCTTTTATGTCATGTGCATTTACCACATTAAAAACAATTTTTAAGTTGGTTAACTGTCAGACACCTATGAACCCTTGATTCATGTGACACAAATGTTGTCTCCTCGCTCTTATTCCTTCTGCGTCTGGGGTTGAGGTCAGCTCAGGTTCTGATTACGAGATTCTACTCTCACTAGTTATGTGGCCTTGACCAAGTCATCTCATGTTTCCAGGCTTCAGTTGCCTCACTTGTAAAAGGAGAAATTTGAAAAGCAATGTCTGTTGCAGTCTCTCCCAGCTCGGCTAGTCGAGGATTAATAACCACCACGGTTTATGGAAAGCTTGCTCTCTGCTGCACACTGTATCAGCATGACCTCATTTCATCCTCCCAAGAATCCCAGGAGGCTGGTATGATTATCCACGTGAGAGGAAACTGAGGCTTCGAAAGTTCAGGGGCTGTCACATACAGAGAGCCCATGGGCCGAGCTGGATTTGGACTTGGGTCTGTGGGACCCCGAGCCAGGCTGTCAGTGCTGTTCCCTCGGGAAGAATGTCAGAGCCACGCCACTAAGAAGCTTTCTCCCTGGAAAAACTATTAGCCTGGAAAATAAGACCCACGTCCAGCCAGAATGGTGTCTGCTGTGCTTTCTCACTCCCCTCAGTGACCATGCTGCAGCCTCGCAGGCAGGAAGCAGGACAGGCCAGCTGGTCAACCTGTCAGCTCTCACAAAGTCAGATCTTTACAATAGGCTTCAGTATTTCACTCTAAATGTCTTGAAATCCCCTTCCAACAAACCAGAAACATTTTCATGTGACTAAAATATGTGTGAGAAAACATGCATTATTGTTAGATTGTGTTTATTCCTGTTCCCCGCCATTAATTAATACAACCAAGAGTCCATCCCCTGAGTGTCCAGTCTCTGAAGCAGACATCTGGCAACTTCCAGCCATGCCCTGAAGATTCACTGACCTTTAGGTATTCTCCAAGTCTGCTTAACCATGGCCTTTTCTGTCACCCTTAACCACAGCAATCACTAGGGCTCTTAGCAAACAACTCCGTGGGCAGTCTGTGTCTGCCCCGTGGCCCTCAGCCAGGGAAGCAGAAAAAAAAGAAAAGAAAAAAAAGAAAAGCAGCAATAATACAACGAATATTGGCTGTCTGTGGGACATGGCAAAGCCAAGAGTACTTGCATTTGTTGACTGAAAGCATTGAAATCAACCCAGGAGTTAGATAGCAAAAGAAAGTCATTGGAAATCTGAGCAATGATGCTGTGTGGACATTAACAATGAGTCAGACCGCTAATGAAGTAAGTCATCATCCGAAACAGCGGCTAAAGCTGTGGAACTTGAAGCCGCATTGAGCAATCGTCCTTGCAGATGTGGACACAGATCTGAAACCAGTGCTGAGATCCTTAAACAAGAAGCAACAAGGCCACAGCAAACAGCCTGGAAAAAGAATCCTGAAGGATGCAATAGCGGCGCAGTTCAGGTGTAAATACAGGAACCTGAACCCCCATGTGCCTTTCTTCTCCGTACCATAATGGCTACAGCTCCTACCAGGACTCAATGAAGAGGAACTGAAGGCTGGATCAGAACTCCACTAACTAGCATCTGTGCTCTGTTAGATTTATTCATGCATAAAATGCTAACCACACACACAGAGAGAGGGGAAGAGGAAAGACAGAGAAACATCCTTCTGCTGTTCCACTTATCTATGCATTCATTGGATGATTCTGGTTCGAGTTGACTAGGGATCACACAACTTGAGTGTATCAGGATGACACTCTCACAAACTGAGTACCCAGCCAGGGCTCGAATAGTCTCCTTTATGTCCCAAGTGAAGTCTATCAAGAGGCAATTGGAGATACCTTCATAGAAAGCGTTCTGCATTGGATACTGACCACCGAGACTAAGATCTATACCCGGCATGGGTAAAATCAAATAAGAAACACTCTATTAGTTAATGATGGCCACATAACAAATTACCCCAAGCCTTAGTTACTTAAAGCAACAGTTATCTCCCGTGGGTTCAGTGGGTCAGAACTGGATCACAACGGGAGCAACGCTTCACCTCTGCTCCACAGGACGGGCCTCGGCCAGAGGGCTTGCAGGGCAGGAACTAGAATCATCTGAGGGCTTGTTCTTGTGTGACCATTGGACTGTCGTCTGGGACCCCTACACATGGCTTCTCCATGTGGCTTGGGCTTCCTCCCAATATGGTGACTGAGATTTAAGGGCAAGCATCTCAAGAGAGAGCCAGATGGAAGCTATGTCCTTGTTATGACCTAGCCTGGAAATCACTCCACTTTGCTTGCACCATACGCCATTGATCAAGGTGGTCAGAGCCTCCCCCCAGATTCAAGAAGAGAGAACCTAGATCCATATCCCAATGGGACACACAGGCAAGGATGGACATCTTTGTAAAACACAAATTGTCCACATAGAAGTCTGCTTTAAAGCTGATTTCTGTAGGGATGTGCTCCATCGTACAAAGACTTCAGGACCTAAAACAGTGGTCGGCAAACTCATTAGTCAACAGAGCCAAATTTCTTAAACTTCTTCTAATGCCAGTTCTTCAAAATAGACTCGCCCAGGCCATGGTATTTTGTGGAAGAGCCATACTCAAGGGGCCGTAGAGCTGAATGTAGCTCTTGAGCCTCAGTTTGCTGACCACTGACCTAGAAAATCTTAGATATGTCCTAACAGATACATGGGGAATATTTGGTGTCTGGAGACATGGTAAGCGATAGGATTAGAATTGGATGTTGGGACCAGATTTGAGAGAATCCTAAATGACATGTTAAAAGTGTGATCTTTATTCCAAGGACACTGAGGAGCCACAGAAGTATTTTCAGCAAAGATGGATTAGGGAAAGGAGAGGTAAGAGGCAGGGAGATTGATTGGGAGCTAATTAAAGTGGTCCAGGTAAGATATACCAGGAATCTGAACAATGACATTTATCTACGAGTCTGAGCCAACAGCCCACACCATCTGTACCTTTTTGCTCCTAATTATAAATTCAGTGAGGATTCCAAATAGTTTCAGCATCTAATATTAATAGGTTATGAGTCTTTAATATATACATTTGAGATATATAGTTTTTATTTGTAATTGCACACCTGTGCATAAAGCATTTAAGTTTGCATTTAAATTACATTTACTTAACACAAAGCTGTGAAATTTTATAAAGTGTTGATTTTGCTTATAAACCCCTCAAATTTCCTCCTATACTTTCTCCTTGGACTTATTTTTAGGGCATTACCTGAATATATTACTTTGGTCCCTCTGTCTCTCTTTTCTGACTCTGTTTAACCCTGAGCATAAATCAAAATCACTGAGCAAATTAAGTCCCTTGATTGTGATTCAGGAGTCCTAGGTATTCATGGGATTGAGATAGGGGCCGAAGACATGTCACAGACATCTCTAAGAATCGGATGAAATGCACAGCTGGTATGGGCACCCCCCGTGAGCTTGCTGTCTGTCTCAGGAGATGGGAAATCCCTTTTGGGTACTGGCCTGAGTCATAAGAATCAGCTGTAAATTGTCCCCTGGATGCTATCAGAGTGGTCACGGGTACTCCTGACCCCTGAAACCAGGGTTCCGTCTGACTGGAGACAGTCGTTCATCTCTTTGAACTTCAGTTTCTCAAGATGGAATGGTAATGACGAAATATTACCGCCTGGGAGCAATGTCCTGATGTGTTGGCCATCTGCTTGGAAATCTGTACTTGCTTGTGTGCGCGATCCAGGCAAGTGTGACCTGTCATTTCAAGTGACCCTGCTGAGGTTGCTTCCACCGCTATGACTTGTAGTTTGTTTACTCTTACATTACTTTATTTAAACTCTATTGTAGTAATATAAACACACTTCAGCACAATTTATAGGCTCGTGATTCTTTCTATCATAAATGGCTTTTTTTCTCCTCCTTGAAACAAACTCTTGAGTCTAGACTTTGTCAGGTTGATGCATGAGTTTGGGGACTGTTTATACCAAAACCATATACACATTCCAGAAACATGCCTGGTTACTGATCTGAAATAAAGACGATGAGACTTCGACTCGTAAAGAGACACCCAAAATCATTTGAAGCGCGAACTCTGATCTATTGCTAAAAATAGGCATAAAGGCCTTTCTGCTTTAAGAAGAGGCTGATCTTTAAAGAGAGATCAGTATGAGAGAGAACTTTTTCATGATGCAAACTGTTCCACAAATAAAAGGGGCTGAGGGTCCTGGCCAGAAGAGTCTTGGGTTCAATTCCCAGTTAAGGGCACTTACCTGGGTTGCAGGTTCAATCCCGCCCCAGTTGGGGCACATGCAGGAGGCAACCAATCATGTGTTTCTCTCTCCCTCTCTCCCTCCCTTCCTCCCTTCCACTCTCTCTGAAAAAGCAATGGAAAAAATATCTTCAAGTGAATGAGGATTAACAACAAAATGGGGATGGGGTGGGGTATCTCTAAATAGTGACTTTCAGGGGGAATGTTAGACAGAAGTAACTGGCCATCTTCAAGAAATGGTAGGAAAGGTGCTGAAATCGGTTTGGCTCAGTGGATAGAGGTCAGACTGTGGACTGAAAGGTCCCAGGTTCGATTCCAGTCAAGGGCATGTATGTTGGTTGCAGGCACATCCCCAATAGGGAGTATGCAGGAGGCAGCTGATCAATGAATGTTTCTAACTCTCTATCCCTCTCCCTTCCTCTCTGTAAAAAAAAAAATCAATAAACTATTTTTTTAAAGGGAAGGATTCAACCAACCAATGGGAAAGAAGATAGATTTGGAGGTATCTTTCCATTCAAATATTTGATCCTAGATTTCTCTAATAAGCCTATGAAGATGAAGGCAGGACTATGTGGCTGACTCCATCCTAAAAGCTAGGCCTTTGCCAACAGTGGTTGTGGTGATCCTACCACGAGTCACATGTTGGGGTGAGGGTGGGTGCCTGTGTGGTAGTGGTATGCTGGGTGTATCAGGCCAAGGGTATCTCACTTCCAAACTTTCAAAACAAATGGTAATCCATGAATCAGCCTCCAGCGGCTTCTCTTTTCTAGGGCTGAGAAAACAAACCTAGAAGTTGTAAAATTGACCTCGCCAGCCTGTCTTAAACTGTCAGCCACTGGGAGGAGGATGCCAGGCAAGGCCAGGCCTGGAGCAGTGAGGAAGGCAGGGGAGTTCTGGTCCTTCCAAAGGGACTGACTTTCACGGTGTACGGACAGGCAAGTGCTAATGTCCATGAGGAGAGTCAGCCCCTGAAGCTCGATGGTCTGGATTCATCACAAATAAGCCTGAAAGCTGTTAGCTGGTTTCCTCCGAACCTCACCTGGATTGGTCAAGTTCAGAAGCTGTGTCTTCTCCTTAAGAGGGCGACCTGTGTGTATACACACCAATGGATTTCTTCTTTGTGTGCTTCTATGTGCTGCCAACTCGTATCCTGGAATACGGTGGACAGAGTTTGCTTTTGTCTGCCTGGTAACCGATCTCTTATCTGCAGAAAAAACACCTCTTCCTTTGTGGAACCCCATCTCTATACTCCTGGGGGAGCCAGTGGCCTGTCCGCCAGTCACTAGGATGGGTTTAGAGATGGATGTGTGACTTAAATTACTCCTAGCTGGTGTGGCTCAGTGGTTGAGCGTCACCCTGTGCACCAAAAGGTTGCTGGTTCAAATCCCTGTCAGGGCACAGGTCTGGTTGTAGGCGTGATCCCCAGACAAGGGCATGCAGGAGACAGCCAATAAATGTTGATGTTTCTCATGGATGTTTCTATCTCCCTCTCCCATCCTTTCTCTCTTAAGAAAAAAAAAAAAAGAACAAGATTAAAGAAAGAAATGTGACCTACATTGGGCTGGTGGAAGCCAAACCTAGGGTTTGGAGGGAGGGGAGGTTTTTGGAGAAACAAAAGACTAGTTTTCCCCTGCAGTTGCTGAGTTTGCTGAGTTGGTAAGAGTGAGTTTAAAGCTGCCAGGGTACCACCTGGACATGGGCATCTTGAGAATGAAGCCAACAGAAAAGAAAGAAGACTGAAAGACTGAGAAAGGACCTATCCTAACGACATTTGTTTAAGTCCCTGGATTCCATCATGATGAAAACTGCACCATTTCTTACACTTTTCAGTTACCTAGCCAATAAAAACACTTACTTTGTTTTTACATTATGCCTGTTTGAGTTAAATTTCTATCACTTGCTATCTCAAGAGACTTAATAAACTAGAGCATGCGCCAAAGTGTAATAATACACACTAGGAAGGGCTCAGTCCCACCTCCAGGGCCACGTGCCAGGGCTGGGCGGGGCTGGCTGGAGCAGGCCCAGTAAGAAAGGTTCCCCTTGGAGACCTTCTGATTCGTGCCTTGAAATTTTATTGTCTGGGCTTCGAAAATAGAATTATGTGGGGGTTTTTTGTTTTGTTTTGTTTTTAAATATATTTTACTGATTTTTTTTTTTTACAGGGAGGAAGGGAGAGGGATAGAAAGTCAGAAACATTGATGAGCTGCCTCTTGCACACCCCCTACTGGGCATGTGCCCGCAACCAAGGTACATGCCCTTGACCGGAATTGAACCTGGGACCCTTCAGTCCGCAGGCCGACGCTCTATCCACTGAGCCAAACCAGCTTCAGCAGAATTATGTTTTTTAAAATGTTATTTGCTTTCCAGTAGGGGAGACTCATCAATCATTGGGAGTTTGGTCTTTGTAGTGATTTTGAAAAAAACAAGTGAATCCCAGTGCATCCTTGAGGATTAGCATGGCATAAGAATGCCGAGATACAGTTATCTTTTAAAATATTACTCATGCTCTGGCCGGTGTGGCTCAGTGGATAGAACGTCGGCCTACCGACTGAAGGGTCCCAGGTTCGATTCCGGTCAAGGGCATGTACCTTGGTTGTGGGCACATCCCCAGTAGGAGGTGTGCAGAAGGCAGCTGATGGATGTTTCTCTCTCAGTGTTTCTAACTCTCTATCCCTCTCTCTTCCTCTGTAAAAAAAAATCAATAAAATATATTTTAAAAAAATAAAAATAAAATATTACTCACATTAATTTGATTCCTGGCATTTGCTGGAGTAAAGCAGATATGCATGATCTCAAGTAAACTGAGTTGGGGCCTGGACTGTCCATTTCTTCACCCCTGGCAGCTCGTGTATAGGGAGAGCTCACTGTTCTCAGTGTGTGATCAAGTATGGAAAACGCAAGAGAATGATCTCATGCTCGGATCTAAGGGACCTGATTGGCCGCATTGAGCATTTGGAAGTTTGTCTCCTCTGAGAGATTACACAAGTTCCAGTTCACTTTACTAAGCACACAGATTTCTTTCGCATCCAATTAGGTTAAGCAGCTGGGTAGAACCTGGAGCGTGTGATATTAACTCATTAATTCAGGCATCGAGCGGGAGGTTGTGCACAGCCATCACCCAGATGAGCGAATTTAAATTGCTCTGGTCTACAAATAGGATCAAACTCTCGGTCGTTTGAAAGCTTAGAAGCATTTCCTTTGCAACACTCAGACTTCACGCTGGCGCCCCACGCCTTAGAAAAATGCTTTTCAAAGGAGGGAGTGCTGTGGTGAGCTTGACATTCCAGGAAGAGCATTTGGAGGCTGCCCAAGGGGTGGGCAAATTAGAGCAGATGGGGCAAGAAGGCATGTTTCGTGATCGTCCAATCAAAAAAACGTCAGGAAGGTGACTCAGAATAATGGAGAGGGTAGCGAAGAGACATCTGTTGAGCAGGGCACTAGTAGGGTGTAGTAGTCTCCCCCCTACCCCCCATAAAAAGAAATGGCAAATCACAACCTGTGACTGTGGTCTTATCTGGAAAAGGGGGCTTGCCAGATGTAATTAAGTTAAAGATCTTAATATGAGATTAACCAGGTGTACCTGTCCATTTGGCACCCATTCATCACAGGACCAATTATATTCACTACTAGAGGCCCAGTGCATGTAATTTGTGCATGACGGGGCAGTAGGTGTCCCTCAGCCCAGCCTGCATCCTCTCCAATCTGGGACCCCTCGAGGGATCTCTCACAATCCAGGACTGCTGGCTCCCAACTGCTTGCCTGCCTGCCTTCCTGATTGCCCCTAACTGCTTCTGCAAGCCAGCCTGATCACTCCCTAACCACTTCCCTGCCAGCCTGATTGATGCCTAACTGCTCCCCTGAAAGCCTGTTTGCCCCTAACTGCCCTCCCCTGCAAGCCTGGTCACCCCCAACTGTTCTCCCCTACAGGCCTGGGTCCCTCACAACTGCCTTTCCCTTCAGGCCCAGTCACCCTCAACTTCCCTCCTCTGCCAACCTGGTCATTTTCAACTGCCCTCCCCTGTAGGCTTGATCACCCCCAACTGCCCTCACTTGCAGGCCTGGTCCCTCCCAACTGCTCTCCCCTGCTGGCCATCTTGTGGTGGCCATCTTGTGTCCACATGGGGGCAGGATCTTTGACCACATGGGGGCAGCCCTCTTATGTGTTGAAGTGATGGTCAATCTGCGTATTATTCTTTTATTAGTTAGGGTAGAGTCCTGGTGCATGGGTGGGGGGCCAGCTGGTTTGCCCTGAAGGGTGTCCCAGATCAGGGTGGGGGTTCCTTTGGTGCATGGGGCAGGGCAGCCTGGGAGAGTGGCCTGTGGTGGTTTGCAGGCTGGTCACACCCCCCAGTGACCCAAGCGGAGGCCCTGGGATCTGGTATTTATTTATCTTCTACAATGAAACTTTGTAACCTGGAGCAGAGCCACGCCTCCTGTTTGCTCAATGATGGCAGCCATTTCTGTTGGGATTTATGTAACTTCTATAATTGAAACTTTGTAGCCTTAAGTGGAGACCTGGGCTGACCAGGGTCTGCAGAAAGCTTGACTTCCTCCATCACCAGGGAAACCCATACCTCCCTCCTCTCTCCATGGCTGCAGCCATCCTGGTTGGGGCTAATTTGCATACCCACTCCTAATTGGCTGGTGGGCATGGCTTGTGGGTGTAGCAGAGGCACTATTAATTTTCATGTTACTCTTTTATTAGATAGGATATTCTCTTACTTTCTGTACTCTGGTGCTCTGGCCTTTGGGATCCTTACAGACCCAGGGAGAGACTCCTCAGGCAAGATAATAATAATGTGCCCAGCAGCATACCTTTCACCTGCAAATTAACCAATCCTGAGCCTGTAGCCCCAACCACCCCCTTATCTAACTCTCTCACACCAGGCCAGTGTTCCCCTGCCCTAAATCACCCCATGGCAATGGGGAAAAGTGGACATTGGTAGGATACTTGGTGAGTGACCTACTGGCATAGACCATGAGATGTGGGCTGACGTGTGGGTAGAACTGTGTCCCCCAACATCCCTAAGTTAAAGTGCCAACCCCATCCAGGACCTAAGAAGATGACCTTATTTGGAAATAGGGCCTTTACACTCCTGGGACTGAGTGTGAGTCCAGCCCAGATCCGTCGTCCATGGGCAGATCCATCCTCCATGGACGGCCCTAACCAGACATCCCTGAGCCCCGACTGCACCGTTGACCTCCAAGCCGAAGCTGTAACCCTCCGTGGAGTGGACCCCAGGACCCCTGCAGAGCAGCCAGGCAGGCAGAGGTGCTTCCCGCTCAGACAAGCTTCAGAGAGGATCTGTCCAAGGGGACCGCCCACAACCTCTCCCAGGCAGTGCTGGAAGCCGGGTTCTGCCTGTAAATCAAGGACACCACCCACAGCCCCACTCCTCTACGCAAACCAACAGCCCACCCAGGGCTGGCAGGACTTCCAGCCCGAGGCAGGCGTGGCTGGGCCGACATCGAACCCGGGACCTCGCAGGCCCGTTTGTGCTCACTGCGTGCCAGGCAGTCACTATAAGGGCCCAACGTGCATAAACTCATCTTCAGGCTCCCGTGAATGCTTCTGCCAATGAAGCTACTGTCCCGCAGGGAGACATGGACTGAAACCGGCGACAGAGGGGGTGACCCTTCTGTAAAACCCCGGAAACCCCCCCTCCGCTCCTACCTCCGCCTCTTAAGAAACAGACACACAGGTGGCCTCGCCTGGCAATAAATATTTTAATTTTTGTTTCAAAAAAAAAAAAAAAAGAAAGAAATAGGGCCTTTACAGAGCTAATCAAGTTCAAATGGGGTCCTGAGGGTCGGCCCTAATCCAATATGACTGGTATCCTTATTAAAAGGCCTGCAGACTCAAGGGTCCCAGGTTCGATTCCGGTCAAGGGCATGTACCTTGGTTGTGGGCACATCCCCAGTAAGGGGTGTGCAGGAGGCAGTTGATAGATGTTTCTCTCTCATTGATGTTTCTGACTTTCTCTCTCTCTCCCTTCCTCTCTGTGAAAAATCAACAAAATATATTTTTAAAAAGTAAAATAAAAGGCATGCAGAGAAGGAAGACAGTGGGAAGAGACTCAGGGAGAAGCCACCCATCTAACAAGTCAAGGAGAGGGGCCTGGCACAGATCCTTCCCTCCCCGTCCTCAGAAGGAACCAAGCCGACACCTTGATCTCAGATTTGTAGCCTCCAGAGCGGTGAGACAATCAATTCTGGTTGGTTCAGCTGCCCCGTTGTTGACCATTTGTTAAGTTGGCCCCAGCAAACTAATACGGGGGATCCACAGAGCAGCCTCCTACCCATCCCTGGAGTTTGCAGAAACACGCACTGCTCATTAACACAGTTAAAAGGACTAGCTTGAGGCAAGGAATTGATCTGGTGCTCTCACACTTGGATCTTTTCCTTTTTTCCCCCTCTCAGCATATAAAGACCTGTTTACTGCGAGCCTGCAGTCCAGGGATGAAGGGGGTGGGGAGGAGACATCAAAGGCAAAGCACACGTTGTTTTGTTAGTTGAGCAATATGCCGTCTGAGGCACTCCTACCCTCCAAGGGCCGGAAGAGTCAAGGCCTGCCTTGTCCTTGGGGAGGTTGAGTATGTAAGCTGGGGAGGACTTCGCCGTTTGGCTGAAGGCCATCCTGAGTGTCTAGGCAAACACCTCTGGTGTTTTCATTCCTGTGACCCTGACTGCATTACCACATTTCACTTGGGCCCAGTATCCAGAAGGAGAGCAGTCCTGTGAAACCCGAAGGGTGTGACGCAGAGATGCAGTTAGCGTTAACTTACATGGGAAATTTTGGGAGCATTGCCAGGATGCAAAAATACCCTACCAAAATCCTATCCAATAACACCTAAAACCTAAAACAAGCCACCATATAGTGAAAGCAGGCATGATAGGATAGATACCCCGCCTATATAAAGTAGAAATGATGCGCTTCCGTGTAGTCCCCCTTACCGTGTGTGCAGCCTCTATAACCATCCACTGCAAACAAACGCTGGATGCTGTTTTTAATTTTTTTTTTCACAAAAGCAAAAATCCTCTTTGAAGTTTCTTTAAATATTTTTATTTTTCAATTACAGTTGACATACAATATTCCATTCGTTTATTAGTTTCAGGTATGCAACTCGATGATTAGACATTATAGAACTCACTAGGTGATCCCCTCAATAAACCTAATACCCATTTGCCATCATACGTTGAATGTGGTCAGTTTCTCACCATCGTAAGTTAGGACGGTCTGTAAGGCAGTGAACAAAATCTAGACCGGCCCTACATGAGCTTCCAGCCTCTCAGAAGAAGAGATGGACCGGGTGAGCAGCCGATTACGGGAAAACACGGCTACAGTGCGGTGGGTAGAGGCCGCACTTTGGGAGTGCCCACTGGGATGACCTGACCTAATGGTGGGGGTAGGGGGACCGTAGGGTCAGGGAAGTAACATCTAAGACGAGGCCTGACTGTGGGGATGTAGCTGTATGAAGGTGGCAGAGAACAGCGGGATCATGACTCGAATTGAGAGCAAAGCACATGAAGGACTTCTGAGGAGGACAGGAAGCCTGGGGTCTCTGGTAGTAGGGGTGCTGGGGGTCCCAGGAGAGGAGTCTTCAGAGGAGACTGGAGAGGTAAAGAGTGGCCAGATAATGACAGCTTATATGCAGAGAGGGCCCAGCTTGGCCTGGTCACCCCTATTTTCAATATAATTATGAATAAGGTCTCTCACTAAAGTATTCTAATTTGGACAAGCAATTATACTAGTACAGGCATATCAGCTGTATACTATTGACTAAGAATTTGGGCCTATGCACCTATGGCACTGAACCTGAGAAATATTAAGATGATGGAATAGGTAGGATTTAGGTAGACCTGGGGGTCGGGGGAGGTCCAGGTGTGTCCATATGTAACTGACCAGATGCTGTCCATGGTTCTACATCACTAATCAGTTGGGTGTTTTGTTATATTTTGTTTTGATTTCTAATGAAGATTCACCCTAATCGCCTGGCCGATGTGTGTGGTTCGGTGGTTGAGCATCGACCTATGAACCAGGAGGTCACTGTTCAATTCCCAGTTAGGGCACATGCCTGGGTTGCTGGTTTGTTCCTCAGTGTGGGGCACAGGAAGCAGCTGATCAATGATTCTCTTTCATCATTGATTATTCTCTCTCTCTCTCTCTCTCTCTCTCTCTCTCTCTCTCTCTCTCTCCCCCCCCCCCCCCACTCTCTTCCTCCCTCCCCTCTCCCTTCCTCCCTTCCTTTAATATGTATATAAAAGTTTCCCCTAACAGAGACCCCCTCAGAGTGGCTGGGAACCAGCAGGATTATCGAGCCTCCCAGGTCAATATCCTGCACACGCGGTATGGAGACCAGGGGCTGAGGCTGAGCCTGAGTGTGGCCGGGAGTGGGCAGGACAGCAGCTTTGCTCTGGGCCTCCAGAGGCAGAGTGGATGTCAGCCCTGGGGGTGGGAAGCACACACAGTCAGAGCCAGAAAAAGCTAAACAGCCCCTCACACTCCGGGTGTTGTGCTGAGAGAAGGGGGAGAGAGCAGGGGAAAGAACAACAGGAAGAAGGAAGGACGGGCCACCTCGGGGGCAGGCGGGGCCGAGGGTGTTTGGTCCTGGGCAGGAAGCGAGAAGCCAGGAGTGTCCCAGCAATGCAGGATGTCCCCGCACATTCCTTTGACTCAGGGCCTCCTGCATCCTGTGCAGGCTCCGAGGGAACACCAGCCCTCCCTGCGCTCTCCCTCCCAAACCACCACCCCAGAGTTTGAGACAGACCTGCCTGCAATGGAGGTCAGGCCTCTGGGTCTGAGAGACTCGTTCTGGGGAGAAGAAAAGAACTAAAGGGTTGGGGGAAGGGGGGCAAGAGTCAAATTTAGTACTGTCACCGAATGCCAGGAAAGGGAAAGCCAGATAAGGCCCCGGGATGGAGGCAGCAATGTGAGCAGGACTTTCCCGGCCACGCCTCCTCCATGCTGACTGAACCCCGGCACCCCTACTCCCTCCACACCCCACCCCGCCACGTCCTGTGTCAGCAAAGGGCTGGTGTTCTACCCGCCTGTCAGCACAAGGAAGGTATTTGCTGGTGGGTATCTTTTTCTTTTTTTAAATATATTTTTATTGATTTCAGAGGGGAAGGGAGAGAGAGAGAGAAACATCAATGATGAGAGAGAATCCTTGATCAGCAATCTCCTGCACTTCTAGATTTTTCTATGTGTAAATATATTACATATGCTTATTTCTTGAGGAGGGGATTCAGTTTTCACATTTTATATACTTACATTTAAATTTCACCATTAAATACTGAGCCTGAGTATATGCTGACTTTGTGTCCAGGTTTTTGAAATGCAAAGATAAATGGACATATGGCTTTAAGGATATGATGTATTAGACATTGTAGAATCTATAAAACAATTGGAGAATTTAGGGGGTGGGAAAATTCTGTCTATATACATTTATACATTTACTGGTGCAAATAAACTCTACAGCAGTGGTTCTCAACCTTTCTAATGCCTTGACCCTTTAATACAGTTCTTCATGTTGTGGGGACCCCCCAACCATGAAATTATTTTCATTGCTACTTCATAACTGTAGTTTTGCTACTGTTAGGAATCGTAATGTAAACATCCGTGTTTTCCGATGGTCTTAGGCTCTACAGCAGCAGTTCTCAACCTGTAAGTCACGACTCACAGATTGAGAACCGCTAACAGGGTCACCTAAGACCATCGGAAAACACAGATATTTACATTATGATTCACTAACAGTAGCAAAACTACAGTTATGAAGTAGCAACGGAAATAATTTTGTGGTTGGGGGTCACCACAACATGAGGAGCTGTGTTAAAGGGCTGTGGCATTAGAAAGGTTGAGACCACTGCTCTACAGGGACAGGAAGACATGTGAAACGTTGGGTTGCAATTGGAAGAGAAACCCTGTTCAGAACTAAACTCAGAGGCCCCTGGTTGCTGACAGAATCTCCCCTCGACTTCAGACTTCAGACAGGAAGGGTCTTTTTGTCAGTATTCAGAAACCGCCGGATTGTACAAAATCTGTTAGTCAGGAGAAACAGCACAAGAGGAGAGATCAGGAGACTGGCTCCTGCCCACTTGGGGGGTGGGGGGTGGGGGGGAGAAGCTGGCCATTCTAAAGGGAGTGGGCTGGCTCTAGGCTGGAAATCTGGTGAGATGTTCTGGGTCAAGTCCAGGGCCTGGGGGTTTGAAGGACAGGCAGGAAACTCGGGTCTACAGGCAGAGGAGGGCGGGTGCATTCCTCCAAGGTCCCTGTTTTCCCAACAAGTTCCTAGAATGCTTTCCTCTAGCAGGGTCCTCAGGTAATGTTTTTAATGAGCTCATCCCATAATGTATTTTTATACAAGTAAATTGGTACCATCTTTTCCCATCAGTAGTTACGTTTCTGCAATGTTATTTTAATAGCCACCCAGGATTCCTTTGTACGGCTCACCATCCTCCATTTAATTGATCCCCGATGGTGAGACAGTCAGATTGTTTCCAACTTCCCTTTATTCCAAACAGCGCCGGGGTGAGCACATTGAGGGTTCAGTCCCTGCGTGTTTTCTCAGTTCTTCCCTCCGGACAGACTCTGGGATTGTGTGTCCTGGGTCACGGTGCTGAGGTCCTCCGTGTGCATAGAGAGGGCTCAGTCCAGCGGGAGTGAACAGGACTCAGCAGACACACTCAGCCAGTGTCCCCCTCTCAGGGGGACCCAAAAGTCTTGTGATGGTTCTGCTAGTTTCCCGGACTTGGTGGCTTAAAACAACACACATTTATTCTCTCCTGTGGAGGCCACTTGTCTGAAATCACGGGCTCTGCAGGCCACACTCCCTCCGAAGGCCCAAGGAGAGAATCCATTTCTTTCTTTCTTTCTTTCTTTCTTTCTTTCTTTCTTTCTTTCTTTCTTTCTTTCTTTCTTCCTTCCTTCCTTCCTTCCTTCCTTCCTTCCTTCCTTTCTTCCTTCCTTCCTTCCTTTCTTTTTTTGTAATTTTTTATTGTTTAAAGTATTATATATATTAGTACATATATCTCCTTTGTTTCCCCCCCATTCACCTTCCCCCAGCCTCCCCGACCCCCTGTCGCATGCCCTCATCCCACCCCTCTAGAGTCTTGTGTCCATTGGTTGTGCTTATACGATGCATACAGATCCTTTGGCTGATCTATTTTCCTTCCTTCCCAACACTCCCCAGCCTTCCCGCTGTAATCTGAGGATCCATTTCTTGTCTCTCTCCCCACTGGGGCTCGGCATTGCTTGGCTTGTGGCTGCAGAGCTCTACGTCTGCCTCATTCTTCACGGGGCTTTCTCCTCTCCTCTCTGCATCTGTATCTTCTCAGCTGTCTCTGACGAGGACACGTCCTTGGATTAGAGCTCATCCACCTGGCTGAGCCAGGATGATCTCAGGTTGAGATGTGTAATTCAGTCACATCGGTCAATACCTTTGTTCCAAATAAGGCAACATTGCAGGTTCCAGGGGTTAAAGGGCATACATAGCCTTTGGGCAGGGCACCATTTAACCCTTTCGCTCTTCCAGACCACGAGGAGTGAGTTCCAAATTGGTGCAAACATACATACCTATGTTAGCAGTGGATTCTCTTTGAAAAGGCAGTCTTGCCCAGGCAGCGTGGCTCAGTGGTTGAGCGTCAACCTATGAACCAGGAGGCCATGGTTCGATTCCCGGTCGGGCACAGGCCCGGGTTGCGGGCTCCGTCCCCGGTGTGGGGCGTGCAGGAGGCAGCCAATCCATGAGTCTCTCATCACTGATGTTTCTTTTTTTCTTTTAAAAAATTCTTTATTGTTTTAAAGTATTATCTAAGTCTCCTTTTCCCCATTGACCTCTCCCTGGCCACCCCCATCCCCCATCATCATTGATGTTTCTCTCTCTCTCTCCCTTTTCCTTCCTCTCTGAAATCAATGAAAATATGTAAAAAGCCCTAGCTGGTTTGGCTCAGTGGATAGAATGGCAGCCTGTGGACTGAAGGGTTCAGGGTTGGATTCCATCCCAGATTGCAGGTATGATCCCCATTGGCGTGGGGGTGAAGGGGGTCGGGGGGGAGGGTGCAGGAGGCAGTCAATCAATGATTCTCTCATATTGATGTTTCTATCTCTCTCTCTCTCTCTTCCTCTCCAAAGTCAATAAAAATATTTTAAAAAATATATACACATATATATAAAGAATAAAATGTAATCTTAGGTGGAACCCCAATATGTGAAGCGATAGATTCGAGCTGTGTGGCTGAGGTGGGGTGCAGGAGAACAGCATGCAGAGCACACCCTAGGTCAAGGACAGTGGACTGGAGGGATTCAAGGACTCAAGTCCTTGCTGTCCCGGTAAGGAGCTCAGCGGGAGGACCGAGATGTGCTTGCTATCCTGGGGAAGGTCTCCGTCCCTCCCTTTCTGATCTGGATCTCAGCCCGCACAGCCGTTGGCTTCAGCCCAGGAGGACCAGGCCCCGGAGAAGCCCTGCATGTGATCGGCTGGATGGGAGCGAGAACCACATGGAGGTCTTGATCTACAGTTTTCTGAAAAGCAAATCACTCGCATATCTCAGCCCAAGTCCTCAGAGGACATTCCTGAGTTTCAGTGGGAGGAAAAATGAGTTGCTTTCTGAGCGCTTTCAGCAGGTTTCTGGACTGTTGAACGTTACAATATGCTGCAATGTTACAGCCTTATCTGTAAGCGGGGCCTGAGTGTCAAACACAGGCTGTCCCTGAACTCGCCAATGACTGTGATCCAAAAGTTCATTTGTAGGTGAGTTATTTGCAACTTGGTGTGTCTTTCTCTCTGTTCCAGGCTAGAACTCCCAAAGCCTGTTGATTTCTATTGTAAGCAGGGTAGAGCTTGTGGTGGTTCCCTGACCTTGACTCTGGGCCTCACAGAACTCCCAGGCTCTGATCCTTGGGCTCTACTGGGCCTGAGCACAGGACTGGATGGGAGAGGAGGAATGAGGCCTGGAGCATCAGGAGCCAGCAGCCCTCGGCACTGCTGGGGAAGGACAACAGGGCTGGGAAATGAGACGGTCACCGCAGGGGTGACTGCTAAGGGCCACAGGTATCCATGTGTCCAGACATCAGGCCTGGAAGACAAGCCTCCCTGCACTGTTGCTGTCTGACTGTAAGGACTCGGAGGCTATGGATGGGAATGGATTTTGGAAGGTGTATTATGCTATGTAGGACTGCTGTCACAACACTGCATTTTATTCTCTTACGTTCTGAAGGCTGGAATTTGAGGTCAAGGCAGAGCCCTGCTCTCTCTCCTACTCCTAGTTGTCCCTGCAGTCCCTGGGCCAGGCTCATCTTAAGAAGAGACTTGATGGCATGGCTCAGTGGTTGAGCCTCAACATATGAACCAATTCCCGGTCAGGACACATGCCTGGGTTACAGGCTCAATCCCCAGGGTGGGGAGCGGTGGGGGGGAGGTGCAGAAGGCAGCCAATCAGTGGTACTATCTCATCATTGATGTTTCTATCTCTTCCTCTCCCTTCCTCTGTGAAATCAATAAAAATATTTTTTTTTTAAAAGAGACTTCCATGTCCAAATGCTCACAATGCGGGTGTGGTGTGGACAAACACAGAAATCAGTGGGTTAATTTACCACCTGGGATTTGACTATTACACCTTTATTCACATCTAACATTGTATTGAGTTTCCTGTTTTGTTCTGGTTGGTTTTGTTTGCTTTGCAGAGGGCCATAAAACTTACTGGTCAAGCTAGACTGCTGACTTAGATTGAATTTGCAATCACCTGAAATCTGAGCTTTTTCATAACAATTTCTCTTAAAGAACATCTCCCACCTTAGCCAGTTTTGCTCAGTGGATAGAGCATCAGCCTGTGGACTGAGGGTTCCAAGTTCAATTCTAGTCAAAGGCATGTACCTGGGTTACAGGCTCAACTCCCAGCCCTGGTTGGGATGCATGCAGGAGGCGATCAATCTATGTGTCTCTCTCACTTTGGTGTTTCTCTCTCTGTCTCTCCTTCTCCCTTCCACTCCCTCTATTTTTTTTTTTTAATCAATGGAAAAATATTCTCTGGTGAAGATTAGCAAAAAAAATTTTTTTTCAAAGAAAGAAAACATCTCCCACTCGTTACTACATTTTTTCCCATTTGAGCCTCCTGCATATTGATTCCTATTAAATTTCATCTAATTGCTCTCAGTCCTTCCATACAGCTCACTCAGACTCTTGTGAATCCTAATCAGCCATCCCTGCATTAGCCATCCAAACCAAGTCTGGGTCATCTGCCTTCCAGCAGAAAAGAGAAGGGAGAAAGACAACCAATATTTATAGTATTTATTAAGACTCTACTTAGGTGCTCTAGACAGTTGGTTCATTGACGTCAACACGCAGAGAAAATTCCAGAAACATAAATGTACAGTTCAATGAATTATCACAGAGAAAATGCCTGAGTAACCACCCATGTCAAGAAAGAGAACATTAAGCCGGGAATGTTTTAATAAGCATTTTTCTTTTTGAATCCTTAGACCTACTTGGTAATGATTATTAAACCTGGCTTACAGATGATGAAACAGACTCAGAAAGGTGGGTTGGCGTGAGCAGCATCCCACAGCTGAGAAATAATAGAACCAGACTGACTTCCCGCACGGTGCTCTTCTGGACTCGGAGAATGCTGACCCTGGACTCGGAGAATGAGGGATGTGGCCACCTGCCCAGTTGAAGTGCATAGAAAAGCATCCTGGGTAGAAGAAACCAGGAGAACAGGTGGGAGGCATGGACCACGGCAGGTAGTTAACATCCCCAGAGCACAGGATCCTGGGAGGAGAATAGTGGTTGGAAATCGGGCCAGAGCTGGTGGACAGGCTCACAAATCTGGTTGTCCTTCCTCATCAGTGGAAAAGCTACTGAAGCTTTTGAGAACTTTGTTTTAGGATAAAATAACTCATTTTAAACCATGGGATCCTACCAGGACAATCCTGTCAGGTTGGAAGACTATTCAAACTCCTGTTGCACAATCAGGTTTCTGGAAATCTTAGAAAACTGAGACCTGGGACCTCAGGGAATTAGATTTTTTTTAGGGTTAGAAGGAATAGGAGGAAATGACAGGATAAACCCTGAGGAGGCAGCTTACGGGGCTGATTGCCAGGCTGTGCCTCTGGCCAAGAAGAGCATGGCTGTCACAAGTTGAAAAGACGACAGTGTCTCAGCCTTTCAAACAGGTGACTGACGTGGTGCTAGTAAAGTAGAATGTCAACCTCGAGCTACATCACTTCACACTGATACCAACCAGTGAACACGTAAGATTTATTCTAGTCATGTGTGTCTAACACTCAGGCAGGGGACTCCCATAGAGACCATTTCTCTTCAGGTGAGTGTGACTTTCTATGCAGGTTAGAGAACTGATCTAGCAAAGGAAAGAAATAGATGGGCATATCTCTGATGACACAAAAACAGGGACCAGTCACGCAACAGGTCTATGTGTTCAGCAGTTTACAACTTGTGGGAGTGCGTGGAGACCAGCCAAGCGAGAACAGTGAAGGCGATCGATTCAGAGCTCGCTACAGCAGGAGAATGGGCCGCTGTCACTTGCACTTGGCAGAGCCTCAAAGGCAGGGCAAGGAGAGGGAAGGCTTCCGCTGTGCGCTGATGGAGGCTATGGGTATAGAAGCTGGAGGCAGCTACCTACAAGTAGGACGCCCTCTGGGATCGCTTAGGGATGCCTATTTGCCTTCCTCTGGGCGGCCCTAAGTTGGAAGTTGGATAAAAGTTTAAAAAGCTGTCAACGTCCTAAAGGGTTTGATTCCAGGCAAGAGCATGTACCTTGGTTGCAGGCACATCCTCAGTGTGCAGGAGACAGCTGATTGCTGTTTCTCTCTTATCAATGTTTCTAATTCTATCCTTCTCCCTTCCTCTCTATAAAAAATCAATAAAATATTTTTAAAAAGAAGAAGAAGCTGTCAGCTATTAAACAAGTACTGGTCATTTGGGGCCAATTGATACAGAGGTCATTACTTCCTGGATTGTTACTAGAGATAAAAGTTTTGGTGTGACCCAATGGCTGAGCTGCTTATTTTGGATAACAGGTTGATTTTCTGGACAAGGCGCTATAGGTTGTGAGTTCTAGTGTTAGATGTAGTCTGGCCATCATCTGTTTATATATTCAATCTCTCATAATGAACTGGGTGAAGAAGTGATTTTTTAAAAAATGTGAGTGGGCAAAGCAATAAAGGCAGATGAGTGGGGACAGGGAGAAAACTGCATAATGATGGATGGAAACCACCTTTGAGAATAATATAACCATTTAATATATATTATATATATATATATATATATATATATATATATATATATATATATTTAGAGGAAGCAAGGGAGAAGGAGAGAGAGAGAAAAAAAAAACACAATGTAAGAGAAAAACATTGATCAGTTGTTTCTGGTATGCATCTAGACTGGAGATCAAACCCACAACCTGGGCATTGTGCCCTGACCAGGAATCAACCTTTGGTGCACAGGACAATGTTCAACCAACTGAGCCACACTGGTCAAGGTGATAACAGACAACTTTTTAAAAGAAGAGGCAATAATCCTGGAGAAACCAAGATGGCGGCATAGGTAAACACCTGAACTTCACCGCCTCGCACAACAACTTTAAAACTACAACTAAAAGACAAAACAGACATCATCCAGAACCACAGGAAGGCTGGCTGAGTGGAAATTCTACAACTAGAAGGAAAGAGAAAAGCACACTGAGACTCAGAGGAGATACGGAAGGCAGAGGTGCAGAGAGGGAGGCATGCATGCGGAGAGGACTGGCATCTGAGTACACGGCTGGCTTTTTCAAGCCAGAGGGAGACACAGGCTCCTGACTGCTCTGAACTCCAGTTCCGGGCGAGACTCTGGGGCCCCATACTCATACGGGGAGAAACTGGACTGTCTGGAAGCGAGCGAAACTTGAGGCAGCTTTCTCTTGTTGTTGAACTACAAAACGGTGCATACAGCCCACAAAGGGGTGCACCAAGAGTGTCCACCTCAGGTAACTGGGGAGCCTGAGCCACTGGGCCCTATAAGACACCTAGCACACAAAACCACTCTATCAACTTGGGGAAGCAGATAAAATGTGGAGACAAAGAAACAGAGCACACATGAGAGAAATGGAGAAAAGCAAATGACTGGATATAGATTTCAAAACCAGCTATAAGGTTTTTCAAGAACTTTCTAGAAAAGGCCAATAAATTTAGTGAGACTCTTGAGGATATGAAAAAGGACCAACTAGAAATTAAGCATACACTGACTGAAATAAAAAATAATATACAGAGATCCAACAGCAGACTAGAGGATCGCAAGAATCAAGTCAAATATTTGAAATACAAAGAAGCAAAAAACACCCAACTGGAAAAGCAAAAAGAAAAAAGAAACTAAAAATATGAAGACAGTGTTAGGAGCCTCTGGGACAACTTCAAGTGTACCAACAGCTGAACTATTGGGGTGCCAGAAGAAGAGAGAGAGAGCAAGATACTGAAAACCTATTTGAAGAAATAATGACTGAAAACTTCCCTCACCTGATGAAAGAAATAGACTTACAAGTCCAGGAAGTGTAGAGAACCCCAAACAAAAGGAATCCAAATAGGACCACACCAAGACACATCATAATTAAAATGCTAAGAGCAAAAGACAAAGAGAGAATATTAAAAGCAGCAAGAGAAAAACAGTTACCTACAAGGGAGCACCCATATGATTGTCAGCTGATTTCTCAACAGAAACTATGCAAGCCAGATGGGAGTGGAAAGAAGTATTCAAAGTAATGAATAGCAAGAACACACAACCAAGATTATTCTACTAAGCAAAGCTATCATTCAGAATTGAAGGTCAGATAAAGAGCTTCACAGATAAGAAAAAGCTAAAGGAGTTCATCACCATCAAACCAGTATTATATGAAATGCTGAAAGGTATTCTTTAAGAAGAGGAGGAAGAAGAAAAAGGTAAAGATAAAAATTATGAACAACAAATACATATCTATCAACAAGTGAATCTAAAAATCAAGTGAATAAAAAATCTGATGAACAGAATAAACTGGTGAATATAATAGAATCAGGGGCATAGAAAGGTAGTGGACTGACAATCCTTTGGTGGGTGGAAGGGGTGTGAGTGGTGCAGAAAGAGACTGGACAAAAATCATACACCTATGGATGAGCACAGGGGTGGGTGGGTAAGGGCATGAGGTGGGGTGGGGTGGGAATCGGGTGGAGGGGAGCTATGGGGGGAAAAGAGGAACAACTGTAATAATCTGAACAATAAAAATAAAAATAAAAGGCAGCAAAAAAAAGGGGGGGGGGGCAATAATCCTATTTGACCAGAGCACAGGAGCGGATGTGATAAGTGATGGTGATGAAGAGATGAGGTGGGTCATGAAGGGCCTTGAACACAGGACCGAGGAGTTGGGAATTGATGCTGAAGACAAGGGAGAACCACTAAGTGCTTTCAGAGTTACTGGAGGTTCCAAGGTATGATTTTAAAAAGATACATATGGAGAGAAATTTAAAACACCAATCTAAGCATATTATTCCCCTGCTTAACTATCTGGAATGATCTCTCCCTCCCTCCCTTCTCTGTCCAATAAACTAACCTTCATCCTAAATTCAGCATCATTTTCTCCGTGAAGTTTTCTGAGACCTTCTGGAGCCTTAGGGTACTTCCTGTTCTCCTAGTCGCAGCCCCTATCTCACCAGTAGCATTTGGATTCCTGGATGACCCCCCTCATTCAAGGGTTGTCCTGAGAGGAGCCCTGTGCTTTATTCATCTTTGTTCTTCCACTGATCAGCAAAGTGCCTGGGGGAGGAGGCACTCCAGTGCAGGTGCTGCTGTAGTAGTTGGCTGGGCCAGAGGGTGACTTGATGGAGATACTGGATGCAGAGGTGGGTCTGGAGGCAGTTAGGGCTGACCTAGAGTAGTAGTGGTAGGAATAGAGCTATTTAGGACGTCGGCTCCTAAAGCCAGGTAGTCATCAGATCACAGGTTGGGGAATAGGAAGGACTTTAAATGAAGCTCCTCAGGTCACTTCTAGATCTACTGGCTCAGAATCTCCAGGAATGGGACCTCAGGTCTGAATTTACTTAGTTTCCTCAGGGGATTCTGATATTCAGCCCAGTTAGGGAACCACTGACAGAGGTAATACAATAGCTAAAATTCAGATGACTCGCAGAAGGCCCAGATGGAGGGAAAAAGAAAGAGTTGTCTAGGCTAGACTTAGTCATCAGGGAAGATGATAATGCCATTAACTGAGGAACGGAGTATTGGAGAAGGTGGGGGAGGGGGATGTATTAAGTAGTTTTTGCTCAAGTTGGTGTGAGGTTCCCACTTGTATCCAGATGAGGATGTCTGTTTGGAGCTGGGAATTAGGCCTGGTGCTCAGTTGAGCCACCTGTCACTTACAACCTTGAGAATTTGATGTTTGGGTAAAAAAATATATATATTATGCTCCCGTAATCACACTCTTCTCTAGTTTAGCAGAGGGTGATAAAAGTTGCTTTTACTTTCTTTCATTGATTTAGCCAAACAATCAGTACCAACAAATAGAAATAGATAAGTACGTTTAATGTGTTCACTGTAGTCCTGGAGTGAATTAGCATTTGTGGAGTTGCTTATTTCTCATAGTTAAATGAATGCTTTAAAGGACATGAAAGGGAAGATACCTTTGCTAAAATATGGTCTTTAAAAATGGTTGCTTTTAATTGACATTAAAGTCTGTTTTTAGACATAAATTCTGGATGCACAATGAAATATTAGATGCCAACTCCCATCCCAAAAGAACAAAAGTCATGTATGCAAAAACAACGGACCTAATCAATTTTTAGACGAATATAAAATTACTATTAAATTCAGATTTAGTGAATGTCATGAGTCAGTGCTCAGAACACTTAGATTAGCCTACAATTAGGAAGTTATCTTTGAGTTTCATCCACCAGTGAGAGATAACCATCACTGACATCATATTTCAGGCATTCTGTACATATTTGCACATACAGATTTCTGTCTGTAATTTTACATGCATATGGAATCATACCATAAACAGCTTTCCTATAATCCTGCTCTTGGCTGTTTATATTTTCCTTGACTGCCAATTTCACTGCCTAGCCAGGTCTTACTTCCATCTCATTTACTTACTATTCCCAGCGGGGACACCAGTACATGGGCTACATATGCACATGATTAACTAGTAGTTTGTTGTTTTTGTGGTCAACCACATAGCGTGGGCTGACAGAGGGGCTCACTTGGGAGGGCACACCCAAAGCCTGTTATCTCAGCCCTGAAGGAGTCTTGAAAAAGACACACAATTTTGTGAGGAATACATTCATGTTGATTGTATTTACTTAGTCCCTCTCACTTTGGTAACTTCGCTTCAGAAACTTTCTAACTAGGAAAACATGAGACAATGAAGATGGATATTTGGGAGCGATGCTGATCACCCAGTGCAACCCTAACAGCTGAGATCAGTAGTGAGCAGCTACTATGATCCAGGAACAGGGTTAGGCACACAATGACGATGAAGGCCAAGATACATGCCCTTACCCTAGAAGGAAGCTTAAACTTACTCTACATTAAATGAGCTAGGCATTCATCCATGATTCTACCACTCAGAAATACTACTATAAACATTTCAATGCAGGTTATTCCAGATACAATAATCATGAAAGTTGATACTTAGGGATCACTTTTTTTAAATATATGTTTTTACTAGAGGCCCGATGCGCGAAATTCATGCAAGAGTAGGCCTTCCTTCCCCCAGCTGCCTGCACCAGCTTCCCTCTGGCACCCGGGACCTGGGCTTCCCTCACAACCCTGACTTTGTCTGGAAGGTCAGGTCATCTGGTCTAATTAGCATAGTATGCTTTTATTATTATAGATTGATTTTTTCTTTAGAGAGAGCGGAAAGGAGAAGGAGAGAACAATAGAAACATGAATGATGAGAAAGAATAATCAATTGGCTGCCTCCTGCACATCCCCTACTAGGGATCAAACCAGTGACCCTCTTGGTTCATGTGTCAATGTCCAACCATTGAGCCACACCAACTGGGCTAAGGAGCATTTATTGTGTGCTGACTTTGTTCTGAGACTTTTGTTATTTGCAAATAACAATACCATGTAATCCTCAACATAGTATTACAGGCTATTGTTCTTGTTTCTATTGTACAGAGGAAGAAATTGAGGCAAACAAAGATTCTTTTTTAAAAAATACATTTTTTTATTGATTTCAGAGAGGAAGGGAGAGGGAGAGAGAGAGATAGAAACATCAATAATGACAGAGAATCATTGATTGGCTGCCTCCTGCCCACCCCTAACTAGGGATCAAGCCCACAACCCAGGCATGTGTGCTTGATTGGAATTGAACCTGGGACCCTTAAGTCCACAGTCCAACACTCTATCCACTGAGCCAAATCAGCTAGGACACAAAGATTCTTTAACTTGCCTCTGATTATATGGCTACAAAGTGGCAGGGCCAGGATTCAAATCCAGTGTTTCTTAATAGATGATAGATAGATCATAGATAGATAGATGATAGATAGATAGATAGATAGATAGATAGATCATAGATAGGTAGGTGATAGTAGGTGGGTAGATAGATCAGATCACATTGCTTTGGAAACCAGATTTTGAAACGATAATATATAGCATTTATTATGTGCTAAGCACTATTCTAAGTGTTTTACATACATGAGTTTATCCACAAAGCCAGCATGTACCACTTGCTCATCCAGACATTTTTGGTGACTGTGAGGGACCGCAAGGGGCTTAAAGGGTGGGAGATGCCAGGGAGACCTGCGATTGCCCTGCCTTTCATCAGAGCTTCTGTCAGCAAGTTCAAGGGGCTCTCCTCCCCTGAAAGCAAGATGGCTTACCTACAGCTTTTCACATCTCCTTTCTCTACCTCAAATTGCAGGGTCATGTCTGAATGGGTTTAGCTCTGACCCATCTCCAGGATGGCTCAGGCACGACTGATAAATGCCCACACACAGGCGAACAAAGGCCCAGACTTTCAGATGTGCAGGTTCATTCATAGACAGGGAAAAATGTGAACGATTTCTTTCTAAGGCGTGGGGTGGTTTCATGTTAGCAGATTCTCTGCTGGTGAGTAGGAACCTTATAAACCGCAGTTGTAAGTCTCAGGAGAAATGAGGGGGGGCGTGACCGGGCCACAGGAGTCCAAATCCCCCCTGAGCGGCCACTGACGCTCCACCACAGTTAACACGCAGAGGCACCATTTCATTTATTTTTATTTTTTAAATATTTTTATTTATTTCAGAGAGGGGGAGAGAGGTAGAAACATCAATGATGAGAGAGAATCATTGATTGGCTGCAACCTGCGCATGTGCCCTGACCAGGAACTGAACCAGGACTTCCTGGTTCATAGGCCAATGCCCAACCACTGAGCCTCTCGGCTGGGCTGGAGGGACCATTTCAACTTGCTCTCATCTTCTTCCTCCTTTTGGACAAAAATGAATCATAAAGCTGATATTCACACTAGTGTCTACATCTTCAGTATACCTACAAAGCCACAGGCATAATGCATCCAAGATGCCCATGTCAGCCATTCTGCGCGTGAGCTGTGTTTTATGGTTTGGTTCCAGCCTTCTTAGGATTTACAACAGGAACAGACTTCAGACTCCTGAGGAGATAAAAATGATAATAATGAGAAGTCTCTGCCAGGCCTGTGTGACCCAGTGGTTGAGCGTCGGGCTATGAACCCGGAGGTCATGGTTTGATTTCGGGTCAGGGCACATGCCTGGTTTATGGGCTCAATAACCAGTGGGGGTGTGCAGGAGGCAGCCCATCAATGATTCTCTCTCATCATTGATGTTTCTATCTCTCTGTCCCTTCCTCTCTAAAATCGATAACAATATTAAAAAGCAATCATAAGCCAAAACCGGTTTGGCTCAGTGGATAGAGCATTGGCTTGCAGACTGAGGGGTCCTGGGTTCGATTCTGGTCAAGGGCATGTACCTTGGTTACTGGCACATCCCCAGTAGAGGGTGTGCAGGAGGCAGCTGATTGAAGTTTCTCTCTCATCAATGTTTCTGACTTTCTATCTTTCTCCCTCCTCTCTGGAAAAAATCAATAAAATATATATTTTTTAAAATCATAATGGAAGTTTCAAATGACTGCTCTGTTTCAAACACGGTGGTCCTGTAGTAGAATGCCAGAATGTAAGGAACAAAGCAGGCGTGTGCCTGAGGTGACAGGATGGTCCCCGGGGAGCCGCCTCGGCAGGAGGGACTCAGCCTTGCTGCGCTCCTCCGCTGGCCCCGGTGTGCCCGGGACCGTGCCTGGTCCCGAGCACGGGGCCCTGTGCACACGTGTGCATTGCTGGGGACAGCCCCGCCTTGCAGGGGCCTGAGACCCACGTTCTGCCGAGGCCATCTGTGCTCGTTACTGGGGAAAGAGGCGCGGCCTCCCCAGGAATTCCAGCTTGCAAAGAGCCTGGGGAGCTCAGGATTCCCGGAGCTGTTCTAGAAGCTTTCGGTCTCCATCGCCCTCCTCCATGCCCCTCTGGGAGAAGCTCCCACGGGCGGGCAGGGTCTGTTAACGGGAGACCCAGCCCCGATCCACGGCCAGCCATCAGAGCCCGTGTCCTGGCTCCAAAGTGGGGTTCATTTCTATTCCTAGCTGCAGGGCAGTCTGGCCAGTCTGGGGGAGCCTTTCAGGAGGGGGGTCGGGGAGGGGTCACCTCTCAACCTGGCTCTGGCTCTGGGGCTGTCTCCCGAGAGCGGACCGGGTGCGGGCGGCCGGGACACAGGCTCCCCACGCAGACTGTTCCCATGAACTGTGAGGCTCTCTTGTTCCTGTAACATGAGACGAGGTTTCAAAACGCAGAACCCGCGCCGAAACCGCCCGGCCGGCAGCGGCTGTGCTCGGAGCAGACGGAACAAAAGCTGGGTCTCCCGGGTTCCTAGGGTGAGACCAAAGGGCAAGATGTCAATCCGGGACCACCCAGGGAAAATGAAAGACAGATCGCCTTGGACGGCTTGTGTTAACAGAAGGGAGATAGAGTTTTGATCTTGGGGAAAACAAACATCATAAACTTTACCCATAATCACTGGGTATCACATGCCCACCCTAGAGGAGCGAGAACGGCTAGGGAGCCGCAAACACACACGTGGAGGCTTCTGTCACTCAGCCTGCCCTCCGCGGGCTGGGGAGCGAGGTGGACCACCAAAAGGAGCCTCGGGGCTTCCCAGCCCTTGAACAAAGGGGATAACTGGGCCCGACAGGGGTCAACTCTCCTTTCTCAAATGCTGGCTCAGACCAGAGGCCACCCCAGCTTTGTCTTGGAATGAGGGGCAGCCCACCCATCACCTGCCACCCACTACCTGCCACCCCCCACCTGCCACAGGGTTCCCTGTCGCCCTGGGCTCTTCCTCACCTGGGGTTGCAGGTGAACTGAACCTCTCTAACTCCATTTTCTTTTTTTAAATATTTTTATTGTTTTTTTACAGAGAGGAAAGGAGAAGGATAGAGAGTCAGAAACATTGATGAGAAAGAAACATCAATCAGCTGTCTCTTGCACACTTCCTACTGGGGATGTGCCCATAGCCAAGGTACATGCCCTTGACCAGAATCGAACCTGGGATCTTTCAGTCCACAGGCCGACACTCTATCCACTGATCCAAACCGGTTTCGGCTCTAGAATCTCTTTTAGTTGTTATTTCAAAAAGTGTATTATGAACATTTTCACAAATGCAAGTGGAGAGCAGAGTACAACAAGCCACAGATTCTACAGTTATCAAGATTTGCCACGTTTCTTCATCCCATTTCCCCTCTTTACAGCAAGTGCCAGACATTTCATTTTACTCCAACCCCTTATGCTTCAAGAAGCATCTCTAAAAATATAGACACTTTTAACGTCACTGTGATATGTATATTCCATCTATAGCAGATCTGCTCCCCAAGACCCTGAGATGCCCTGCTTGCCAACGCTGCTGAATTCAGCAGCAATGTGAGGTTCCTAGAAACCTAGGACAAGAAGCTTTTCTTAAGTTAGAGAACTAATGACTCAGTCAATCACTTACAGATTTGTTAGGCACCTACCAAGTCCCAGGCATGTTCTATTCAAGAATATAGCAGCAAACAAGGCAGGTGACGTTCTTGGTCTCATGGAATTTATATTCTACTTGGAGGAGACAGAACATTAAAATAATAAGATAATGCCCTAGCTGGTTTGGCTTGGTGGATAGAGCATCAGCCTGCAGACTGAAGGGTCCTGGGTTTGATTCTGATCAAGGGCACATGCCCAGATTGTGGGCTCAATCTCCAGTAGGAGGCATGCAGGAGGCTGCTGATCAATGGTTCTCTCTCATCTATCTCTCTTTTCCTCTCTGAAATCAATAAAAGTATGTATATTAAAAAATAAAAGAATAATACACAAGATAATTGCAGATACTGATAAATTCCAAGGAAGGAAAGAGGGTTGGGACAGCATCTACACTAATAAAAGAGAAGCATGCAAATTGACCATCACTCCGCTATGCCCACCAGCCAATCAGAACAGACATGCAAATTATTCCCACACGTAGAGAGCAGTTAGTTTGCATATGCAGGCATGAATAAAGACTGAAGAGAGCATAGAAGGAAGAGAGAGGGAAAGGGGAAAGTGGGGTAATGGTGGCAGCGGGAGGAAAGCCGCCTCGGTGGGCTTCAATCCCTTCTCTGCTTAGCTCAGGTGAATGGGAAGCCCTGTTCTTGCAGGAATCTTCCTGCAACAGGCCTCTCGTTACTTTAGAAGGTAAAGCAGTTCTTCTCCGAGGAGAAGTCATTTCAGCAGTGACTTAACAGACAAGAAGGAATCAGCTGGATGAACATCTGGGAAAAGGGCCTTGTGGGCAGAAGAAACAGATGGCATGAACATGGGACCTAACTCACTGTGTCACGGGATCAGAGAAAGAAGACCCACTGTACAGCACATTAAGAAAGGGTGAGAGTGCTAGATGATGTCATAGGCGGGCAGGGACCATGCCAGGTTAGCTCTACTAGCCTTGACCAGAGTGTGTCATTTATTTTGACTGCAGCAGGAGGCCACTGGAGGGTTTTAGGCAAGTTTCCGATTTGCAGGATTTTGGTCTATACACCTGAGTAGATAATGCTAACGTTAAAATAAGAGAAGCCTGGCCGGTGTTGCTCAGTGGTTGAGCTCCGACCTATGAACCAGGAGGTCACGTTCGATTCCTGATCAGGACACATGCCTGGGGTCTGAGCCCGATCCCCAGAGTGGGGTGAGCAGGAGGCAGCCGATCAATGATTATCTCTCATTGTTGTTGCTATTCCTCTCTCCCTCTCCCTTCCTCTCTGAAATCAATAACAATATACATATTTTTAAAAATAAAAACAGATGAGACAGGTGAAGGAGGAATACGTTTGCGAGGGGCACAGTTAGGATGAATTAAACTTTCTATTTTAGATCTCCTAAATGTGAGACGTCTATCAAACAGTCCTGCAGAAGTCCAGTAGGCTATTGAATTGATGAGTCTAATGTTCAAGAGGAAGGTCAGAACTAGAGATAGAATTTTGAAAGTCATCAGCATGTAAATCAAATTTATAGCCATGAGGCAAGATGAGATCACCGAGGGCAAAAATACAGAGGGGAAAAGGGGCTTCAAATGTGAGAGCACAGGAGAGAGCCAGCGGGGGAATGGCCCTTGAAGCAGGAGTGAAGCCGGGAGGGGGTGGTGCCGAAGGAGCCGGGAAAAGACGCTGTTTCAAGAGGAAGAGGTGCACGAAGTGCCACAGCGAGACCGAGGGCTGGTCCCTGGTTTGGGCAAACGAGGGTCGCTGGTAATTTGGACACCGTCGTCCGGTTGTGTGGTGGCGATGGATTCCAGAGGCGGAGGCTAGGGACAGAGTGGAGCATCCACATTATAGGCAGCTCTGAGGGGCTTACTGTGCAGAAGAGGAGGGCAAAGAACTGGGGCAGTTGCTGGAGGGGGAGGTTCTTATTTGGGGGCTTGTTTGGTCTGTCTCTTTTGTTTCTGTGATTGTCTTGTTAATCCTCACCTGAGGATGTTTTCCCGTTACTTTTAAAGGAGAGTGGAAGGAGGGATGGGGGAGGGGTCATTGGTTGCCTCTCACACACCTCCAACCAGGGCTGGGCTGGGAAAGCCATTTGGAGAAAAGGAGCCACACAATGGAAGGACGGCAGCTTTCCACAGTTTCCTGCAAACGGCTCTGCTCTGCGGGAAACAGGATGGGCTCCCCTTTAAGGTATGAGAGCATCTCATGATCCAAAAATAACCGTCTCAGCATTGTTTCGGCAAAGTTTTTCTTAAAATAGAACGTTGCTTTCCTTTTAAAATGCTATGATCTGAATGAGTCTATAGCACTTAGTGCAGCTTACACAAACCTTCTTGGAATAAAAGGCAATTTCGGGGCCCAAGAGAAAAATGCAAATTCTTTGTGACTATTTCTGACTCTCTTCTCATTGCAACAAGGCATAAGGACCCCAGGATAAATCCTAGGGTGGGTGAGAGGGCTGGCGGGAGTCGGGAGGCGGGGGCGGGGGAGGGAGGGGGTAAGGCAGGGAGGAGCTGGGACTTAAGTCTCAGAAACAACATCCTCATCCCATAGCTTTCTCTCCGCTGTGTGTTGGTAAATGTGGAGCCCACGGGCCTGGAGGGGGCAGGGCGGAGGGGAAAAAAGCTGCACACACAAGACTCCTCAGCTCACAGTTTCCTGAAGTGCTTGAAGAACAGCAGGTGTAGAACAATGTCTAAAGTTGCATAACACAAACTTGAAGCTCTCTGAGAATTCAGGAAAGAGAAAGTCAGTGTGCTGGAGTGAATGATTAAAGGTTTGAATGAATCCAAATTAGTCTGTAAGTTTGTGACTGTTTAGCTACAAGTTATAGAAACTCAAGCTCACCCTGCTTTTAAAAAGTGGGCTAGCACTGAAACTGGTTTGGCTCAGTGGATAGAGTGTCCGCCTGCGGACTGAACGGTCCCAGGTTCGATTCCGGTCAAGGGCATGTACCTTGGTTGCGGGCACATCCCCAGTAGGGATTGTGCAAGAGGCAGCTGATCGATGTTTCTCTCTCATCGATGTTTCTGACTCTCTATCCCTCTTCCTTCCTCTCTGTAAAAAATCAATAAACTATACACTTAAAAAAAAAAAGTGGGCTAGGAGGGGTGGTGGCTGGGCCATGTCATTAAAGAGGCAAGAAGTGAGCTAGGGAGGCTGGACTAACACCAAGCCATGGCGCCCGGGACGCAGTCTCAGCTCTGCTCTCCTGAGCTCCCTGTGTGATCAGAAGGCTATTATGGTATCTGGAAGCCGAGGACAGAGAGACAGACCAACAGCCTGTGGGCTCCGCGATCCAGGTAGAGATCGGCTCCTTCCCCAGGGCTGCAGGGGAGTCTGCCACCTACCTGCTCCCTGTGATTCCGCCTGTGCAGACCTGGTCTGTTCCCACCGCGGATGGATGGTTAGAGGAGTTAATGGAATCAGTCCCGCCCCGTGGGCATGGATTGAGGTGTCAGAAAGGTTGTTGTTTAGAAGAGAAGTGAGGTGCTATTGGCAGGAGAAGGAAAATGGATATTGGGAAGAATATTGATCAAATTTTAGGGCAGATGCCGAAACCAGTTTGGCTCAGTGGATAGAGCGTTGGCCTGTGGCCTGAAGGGTCCAGGGTTTGATTCCGGTCAGGGGCATGTACCTTGGCTGTGGGCACATCCCCAGTGGGGGGGGGGGGGTGCAGGAGGCAGCTGATCGATGTTTCTCTCTCATCGATGTTTCTGACTTTCTATCCCTCTCCCTTCCTCTCTGTAAAAAATCAATAAAATATATTTTCAAAAAATTTTAGAACAGAGAAGAGGAAAAGCAAAGATGTCCTGTGGGGAGTGAATGGGACAGAGTGAGCTGAATGGAAAAGAAAATTCATGCAGGCAAGACATGTGGGGGCAGGGAACCCCCTCCTGCCTCATTGTGTTCCTTTGCTAGGGCCACGATAACAAACAGATGGTGTAGCAGCGGGGATGTCCATCTCTCAGCTCTGGGGCCAGAGTAACAAGCTGTATTTCCAGTGACAGTCATCTGACCTGTTGACCTTACGACCTCTCAAGTTTTCTATGAATACAGTGTATTTCAAATATTTATTTCAGAGAGGAAGGGAGAGGTAGAGATAGAAATACCAATGAGAGAGAATCATTGATTGGCTGCTTCCTGCACGCAAACTGAGCATGTGCCCTGACCGGGAATCAAACCACGATCTCCTGGTTCATAGGTCAACGCTCAACCACTGAGCGAGGCCAGTCGGGCTGCGCTATATTTTAAATACTGTACACCTTTTAAGAGATGCTCAGTTGAATGTACCAGAAAACTCCATTCAAACCGCCTTCCGCCATAAAGGAGACGTGCTGGGAGTGGAGTCAGGACAGCTGGTGTGTTTCCGTCTCCAGCCACGTCCTCAAGGGCCCGCTGTCTCCCGGCCTTCACTCTCACTCTGCGGTATCAGTTTCCCCTCCCTCCCAGGCCCGCTGGCTTCCTGATTCCAGCGGAAAGGGACCAGGTATCTTCTGGAAGCTGTCTCCGGAGAACGGAGCATTTTGTTCGCAAGAGCGCGGCACATCTGTCTGCAAAATCGGGACGTGTGTCCATCCTTGGCCAGGAATGGGATTATGTTGACTAGGTTAGGCCTGAGCCACATGTTTTCCCGAGAATCTGAGGGTGATTAGCTCACAGGAAGCATGTGAGCTGCATGGGGGGGCGGGGGGTGGACCCTGAGGTATGAGAACAATGAAGGTTTGAGAAAAGAAAGAAGCAGTCCAACCAGCATAGCTCAGTGGTTGAGCATCCGCCTATGAACCAGGAGGTCATGGTTCGATTCCCGGTGAGGGCACATGCCCACATTGTGGGCTTGATCCCCAGCGTGGAGCATGCAAGAGGCAACTAATCAATGAATCTCTCTCTTCATTGATGTTTCTATCTCTTTCTACCTTTCTCTCTGAAATTAATAAAAATATATTAAAATTTTTAAAAGTGATGTTTTGAGATAGGCGGTGGTAGAAGAAGAGGGAAACTATTCACTTGTGCCGAGATAGGATTCTGATGTTGAGATGGCCGTATAAAGAACAAAAGTCATTAAATTTATGCTTTTCATTTCTATCTTACATTTGCCCGTGTTATCTTTGATGGCTGTAAACTCCATGGGGAAAGAGGTCGTAAATTTTTATAGCAGAGTGGTATTTAAAATGTCAAGAAGCAAAGAATAATTAGGGTACCATGGTAGCCTGTGAATTTTAATGCCTGGCCATTGCTTTTCTTCCACAGTTTCTCTCATTGCGCACATACACATAAATATTAGTGACTCCTCCCCACCCACGCACTGCCCCCGCCGCAGGCACACACGTTCAGTCTTAGGAAAGATGTGGTATCAAGCACAATGCTTTACTGAAGCCTCAGAGAAAAGAAGGTTAATGTAGTTACTGTCTACTCTGGAAAGGATAGGACAAAAACATTCATGATGTAGAAAGGTTGGTTGTGATGTGTTTCTTGAAGAAAACATCAGCTTGATTTGTATCTCTCCGCTGCTCTCAACAGAGTAGCATTGCTCCCCTCTCCACAGACACATTCCCAACCCGCAGGCTTCTGTGGATTTATGCTCTTTTCCCTACTTAAACTGCAACCCCGGGAGCCAGCGCCTCCCCACGTCACGCGAAGGAGGCTTTATGAGACATTCTGCATACATCATATTTATTGCCAAATTAGCGATCGTTGCAAGCAAAGGAGAAAAATGATCAAATTCACAAATTATGTTACTGATCAGCCCAACTGTAATTAGTTTTATCATAAGCATTTGGGCTTGATTTTTGCACTTGGTACAAGTGAGATAGGCTATGAAAACAGGACTCGCAAGCAACATTTCATTCGTCACTTCTAACAAAAGCAGAATGAGAAAACAGGTCGGAAAGCCCTTTGTCAATCCTAGGGCATGGTATGGATACTAGTGGCCCAGTGCATGGATTTGTGCACAGGTGGGGTCCTTCAGCCTGGCCAGTGATTGGGGCCAATCGGCTGGGGGCAGGGGGGAAGGACTGTGGGAGGTTGGCCAGCAGTGGGGAGGGACTGTGGGAGGTTGGCTTTGGGAGCACACTGACCACCAGGGGACAGCTCCTGCTTAAGCGTCTGCCCCCTGGTGGTCAGTGTGCATCATAACTACCCGGTGGACCAGTTGTCTGGTCATCCGGTCATGACAGTTGCTTAGGCTTTTCTATATATAGATTGTTATTATTATTATTATTATTATTATTGATTTCATTATTTGTTTAGCTTTATTGAAAGAAAATAAGATTTTTTTAAAAACTACATACATTAGCTTGTTTTCCTCCTTGACTGGCATTCTAAATACATTCGGTGGATCTACTTTATTTTCTAGGTATTTTTTTGAAATATATTTTATTGATATTTTTACAGAGAGGAAGGGAGAGGGATAAAAAGTCAGAAACATCGATGAGAGAGAAACATCAACCAGCTGCCTCTTGCACACCCCCTACTGGGGATGTGCCCAACACCAAGGTACATGCCCTTGACCGGAATTGAACCCGGGACCCTTCAGTCCGCAGGCTGACGGTCTATCCACTGAGCCAAACGGGTTTCAGCTCTAGGTATTTTTAATATGTTCAGGTGGATGAATGCTTTCACAGTTAAAAAGGTGGTCTTCTTTCAATCTAATTTTTTTTTTTAAATGAGCAAAAGACTTGAACAGGCATTTCACAAAAGAGGTCATACACTGGCCCATAAACATGAAAAGTGTCCATGATTGATCACCAAGGAAATGCAAATAAACCCCACCTTTATCTACCAGCACATACCCAACAGACTGGCTAACACTGATAAAAGCTGCCAATACTGAGAACTGGCAAGGAGGTGGAACCCCTGGACTTTCACACACACCCAAAGGGAATGGAAACTCGTACATTTTGAAAAGCTACTGGCAATATCTACTGGGGTGGATTGTATGCACATCTTATGGCCCAACACACCCAAGTACATACCGGTGGGAGGCGGAATAAAACCCATCCCCTCCCACAAAGATATCCATGTCCCAACTGTGTCCCTATTCCCTTCCAGGGCAGAAGGGTCCATTGCAGATGTGATTAATGTTGTAGACGGGGAGATTGTCCTGAAATAAGTGGGTGAACAGTCTAATCACATCAACCTTAAACGCCAAGAGCCTTTCCCCCAGGAGTCAGAGAGAGATGCTACGTGAGGCAACAGTCAGACATGTGAGGGCAGCAGGATTCCAAGCGGCCATTTCTGTGATGATGGAGCGAGTCCTGAGCCAAGGAATGCGAGGCCTCTGGACGCTGGGAGCCGCCCTCTGCCGAAAGCCGGCAGGAAAATGGGACCTCAGTCCCAGAGCAGCAAGAAACTGAACTCAGCAGCAGCCCAAATGAGCCCGGAAATGGATCCTCCCCGAGAGTCCCCAGGAAGGAACACAGTCCTGCTGACGCCCTCGTTTTAGTCTGGTGAGATCCTTGCCCCACTTCGGACCTGCAGAGCTGGCAGATAACCCATGTGTGTTGTTGTTTTTTTGCTTTTTTAAAAATATGTTTTTATTGATGAGAGAGAGAGAGAGGGAGAGAAAGAGGGAGAGAGAGAGAGAGAAGCATCGTTGAGAGTGAAACATCAATTAGCTGCCTCTTGCACACCCCACCCTGGGGATCGAGCCTGCAACCCAGGCATGTGCCCTGACCAGGAATTGAACCAGTGACTCCTGGTCCATGAGGCCATGCTCAATCCACTGAGCCACACCACCTGGGTTAAGTGTGTGTTGTTTTTAGCTGAGAACTCTGTGGTCATTTGTTGTAGCAGCAATAGAAAGCTAATCCCATACCCAGCAGAAGATGTCTACAGTGATGTCCCTGCAGTATTCTTTATGCAGTGTGCTCACAGCAGCACTGTGTGTGAGCCCCTGTGGAAAGCCCAGATGGCCGTTGGCAGGCTAGGTGAGTAAGCTGGCCTGGCCGACAATGGGAGTGCAGAGCGGTGAGATCAGAATGGCTGCAGCCCCTTGATGAGTCTCACAGCGTGGGGGGGGGGGGGGGGGGGGGGGGAGGGAGGGAAAGGGGGAGGAGGGGGCAAAGGACGGGAACAGACTGTGTAGTTCCGTGTTTCTAAAATTCAAAACAAGGTCAGGCAATGGTTGTCTTTGTGGGGAAAGACAGAAGGGAGACTTTTGGGGTGCTCAAAATGTCCTATGTCTCGATCTGGGCAGTGTTTATAGGGTGTGTTTACTGAGATGACGGATGTGCTTTTCAGCAGGCGTGCTATTCTTCAATTAAGAAGTTCAGCCCTCACCGGTTTGGCTCAGTGGATAGAGTGTCAGCCTGCAGACTCAAGGGTCCCGGGTTCGATTCCGGTCAAGGGCATGTACTTTGGTTGCGGGCACATCCCCAGTGGGGAGTGTGCAGGAGGCAGCTGATGGATGTTTCTCTCTCATCGATGTTTCTGGCTCTATCCCTCTCTATAAAAAAAAAATCAATAAAGTATACATTTTTTTTAGAAGTTCACATAATAAAGAGTCTATCTATCTTTCTATCTCTCTCTTTCTCTACCTCTCAATCTCTCTATCTCCAAAAAGCTGATACCTTTCCCCACCCCTCCTTTCTCTGGGCACATGTCCTTCCTTTCCTCCCCTATCTCCAAAATGCTGGTACCTTTCCCCACCCCTCCTTTCTCTGGACATATGTCCTTCCTTTCCTCCCCTATCTCCAGAGTGCTGGTACCTTTCCCCACCCCTCCTTTCTCTGGACATATGTCCTTCCTTTCCTCCCCTATCTCCAGAGTGCTGGTACCTTTCCCCACCCCTCCTTTCTCTGGACATACGTCCTTCCTTTCCTCCCCTATCTCCAAAATGCTGGTACCTTTCCCCACCCCTCCTTTCTCTGGGCACATGTCCTTCCTTTCCTCCCCTATCTCCAGAGTGCTGGTACCTTTCCCCACCCCTCCTTTCTCTGGACATACATCCTTCCTTTCCTCCCCTATCTCCAGAGTGCTGGTACCTTTCCCCACCCCTCCTTTCTCTGGACATACATCCTTCCTTTCCTTCCCTATCTCCAGAGTGCTGGTACCTTTCCCCACCCCTCCTTTCTCTGGACATATGTCCTTCCTTTCCTCCCCTATCTCCAGAATGCTGGTACCTTTCCCCACCCCTCCTTTCTCTGGACATATGTCCTTCCTTTCCTTCCCCTGAAGTTCAAGGGCCCTTCCTTTGTTTGCTTCTATAACTTATTTCCGGAGTTATCAGGAGTGGTCTGTCTGGATTCCTAAGCTTTTTAAAAATCTAAACTAAACATCACTTTATTATGGTGATCTGGTGATTTTTTCCCCCTCTCGTATACTTTTTGGCTACCCTGTGGTTTTCATAACAGAATGTTCCCCTGTGACCAGGAGAATAGAAAAATCCAGAGATGGCTCATCAAACATTGTGGTGCGCTTGGATATAGAAGATGTAAATGTACACTTTCACACGCTCTGCTTGTAAATTTTGTTTATTCATTTATCTGACGACCATCAGTTTCTCCCAGAAGCAACTAGTGCATTGTTACCATTTTTTACATTTCCTTTCACACTGTGTGTGTGTATTATTCTCTTCTTCCCTCCTCCTCCTCCTCCTCCTCCTCCTCCTCCTCCTCCTCCTCCTCCTCCTCCTCCTCCTCCTCCTCCTTCTTCTTCTTCTTCTTCTTCTTCTTCTTCTTCTTCTTCTTTTTACATAGTGATAACAAACTATACATATGGGTCTGTACTTGCATTTACCACCATAATTTTAATAGCTCAGTAGACATGGAACCAGATAGAGTCATTGGACTAATTTCCCTATTGGTGGACATTCAAGTTGTTACCAGTCTTATGCTATTGTAAACAATGCAGCCATACATATGCTTAAATAGCTATCGTTTTGCACAATCATAAGTTACTTTTCAGTAATTTATTTCAGATCAATGGGCATTTACTTGACGATATGGTGGATATTAACTTCATTTTCATTTTGGAAATGGACTATCTCATGAGAGGAATACTCTTAGTAATGAACTTATTTATCCAAAGATACTTTGGTGCCTATCTTAGGTTAGACAAAGCCTAAACAATAGAAGTTATCCTATGTCTATAAAGGATGCATTTTTTAAAAGGATCCAATTAGTTTTCTAGGGCTGCTATAGCAAAGTACCACCAACTAGATGGCTTAAGTCATGTCTTTTCTTATCATTGGGAAGGCAGGTATTATGTGTTTATTTCTTGTCTGCAGAGGCACGATTTTTTAAAGAAAAGAAACGGGAAAAGATATTAGATACAGAGGCAAAGAAGCATGGAACAGACTGTCAAACTACAGTGGGAAGGCAGGGGAGGTTGGAGGTGGGGGCGCTGTAAGAGATCAACCGAAGGATTTGTAAGCATGCATGTAAGCATAACCAATGGATAAAAGACACTGGGGAGGGGGGGCACATGAGGGCATGTACTGGGGGGTAGGGAAGGCCTGGGGGAGGTCAATGGGGGGAAAAAGGAGACATATATACTACTATTTGTAATACTTTAAACAATAAAAAATAGTTAAAATTAATTAATTAAGGCAGGAAGTCCAAAATTCAAGTATGGACAGAGCCACACTCTTCCAATGGCTCCAGGGAAGAATCCATCCTTGCCTCTTCCAACTCCCGTGGTTCCCAACAATCTTTGGCATTTCTTGGCTTGTAGATACATCACTCCAGGGGAGGGGAAAATTCAAGGAGAAAAGTATATTGTCTCAGAAAGGTAATTGGGGCCCTGGCCAGCATAGCTCAGTTGGTTGGGTGTTGTCCCTTGCACCTACAGGTTGCATGTTCAATTCAGCAGGCTTTGCTCCTACATCAACCTCTCTCCCTCTCCCTTCCCCTCTCTCCCTATCTGTAAAAATCAATTTTTAAAACATTTTTAAAAAAGAAAGTTAAGCGAGATGCAAACCGATTAGTGACCACTGGATTTGGCAATTAGGAGGTTTTTGCTGACGTCCGAAGTCAAATTCCAGCGAATAGAGAAATGAATGGTAAGTGAGTAATTAGGATAATATTATCTAAAAGGAAAACAAACTTCATCTTCTGTCTCTTATAAGACATTTCAGGTTGATAAGTCACGGTGCTGACCTCTTTTCCCTTTTACTGTGCAGAAATGGCTGGGCCCTCGTTTAGCAGTTCCTGCTCCACCTTTCTAATGCCCTTCAATACATGTTGTGGTGGCCCCCCACCATGAAATTGTTTTCGTTGCTACTTCATAACTGTAATTTTTCACTGTTATGAATCGTAATGTAAATATCTGTGTTTTCCAATGGTCTTAGGCGACCCTGCTGGCGGTTCTCAGCCTGTTATGAAAATAATTTTATGGTTGGGAATCACCACAACATGAGGAACTGTACGAAAGGGTCGCGGTATTAGGAAGGTTGAGAACCACTGTGCTGGAGGATGCTGGCCTTCCAGTCTGTCCAGCAAGCCCAGCACTAAGCTGATCTCTGCTCTTCAAATGCCTTTCCCTTCACGGGTTCAAATACTACTCAGTCCCCGTCCAAACACTATCTCCTCCTGAAAGTCTTCCCTAGTCTTCCCAACGGCAAGTTCTCTTTCCTCTGCTGAATTTCTACAACAGTTACCTGTGCACCTCCTCAACTACTTTCTGTTTTACATCTCTATTCCTTTTATTATAATCATTGTTTTAATAGTATCATTGTTTTTCGTCTTTTCTTCTCTCTTACTAAAACCTTCTGACAGGATCTATGGCTGATTGTCCTTGCCATTCCCAAGGACATCGTATTTCTTCATACTTACACTAGATATTAATACTTAGTACACTCTGGCTGTTCAATAAATATTTGTTCAGGAAATTAATAAAGGGAGACTAACTGGACCCAATAGGTAACATAAAATAGAGTCGGACAATGTGGTATAACGCGCCTCTCTTTAGATTAAATGCTCTTTGCTCGTAACAGGAATTTTGAAGTCGGCAGAAACAAAAGAGTTAAATGCCAAACATCTAACCCCATCCAAAACATCCGAAATCCAGGAGGTAATATAAACATCAGCCAGGAGTGGGGCTGCTATAATAAATCCAGATTCATCTGTTGGAACCTTAACCCCCAAATACCTCAGAATGCAACTATATTTGGAGAAGGACCTTTAAAGAAGCGCCCGAGTTACGACGAGGCCATTAGGGTGAGCCCTAACCCGCTGTGGTGTCCTCATAAGAGGAGGAGATTGCACGCGGAGTGACGGGACGAATGCAAGTGCATGGAGCAGGGACATCTGTGGACCAGAGAGAGAGAGATAGCGCTTGCAAGCCAGAGGCCTCAGGAGAAACCCAACCTGCTGACGCCTTGGTCTCGGACAATTGGCCTACAGATCTGTGAGAGAATAAATATCTGTTGTTGAAGCCACCGAGTCTGTGGCATTTTGTTATGGCAGCCAGGACAGATTAGCATTGAGCCATGTTGTACAGAGAAGAAGGGATGGCTTTGCAGTGGGACAGACCAAGACTTTATCTGTTATCTTCTACATGATTTTGAGTAAGGAGCATTGCCTCTCCAAGCCACTAATACATCAGTGATTGTTATGGGAAATATTATACATATATATCCTGAAACAGAAGGTGCACTTGATAAAAAGATAAGTCTTAGCTATCATGGCAATGAGATGGAATATTATACAAGCATTAAAAGGGTTAGTCTGATGTGTTGTTCCATATTACTATATTAAATATGATATTTTTACTAATTAGTTATGGCTAATTTGTAATTTAAGATATTTAATGTGTTAAATATAAAATTTGTAATGTATTAAAATTAAAAATATACTAGTAAATGAGGAAAAACAAAATAAAAATTATATAAAACTCTACCACTTGCAACTCTCTAAGAAATTATGCATACTTGTTGACAAAATTGAAGGGCAATGAATAAGTAACAATATAGTTTCTAACGTTGGATCAGTTAGGACTCCGTTATGGGGGGAACTTGAAATAATTTAGTCCAAAACTGGCATTTATATGCCTCCAGATCCCAGGAAGGGCTGAGCAGCGGAGCTGTGACAGGTTAGGGACACAGCCGGCCCTGCGGGACATTCGCTCCAGGACTTTCAGCGTCGTCAGTGTCTCTTTTGATCTCCGGATCCTGCTGCTGGCCTCATTCCTGCTCGTTATCATTGACTTTGTGTACATGCAGAAAACTGGGCCTCCCCAGTCACCCTGAACCATGTCTGCCTCCAAACAGGGACCCCCTGTACTCCCTGGTCTCAATCAAGGCTGCTGTTCAGCCAGCAGCACTGATTATGGATAGTGACAGTCATTCCTGGAATCGGGTTCTGATCCCCGAGAAGGGAAGCATCGGTGTTGCCTTTCATTCAGTCCACCACAGGCAGGGAGCCAGGGCACGTAAGAGCAGAGTCACGCTCACAGGAGTCGTAGATTTGCAGAGATGGAAGCAGCAGTTCCCAAGAATAAGATTTGGTCTGGGAGGAAAAAAAATGTCAACAACAACAACAACAAAAAACCCTCTGCTCTATGTATAGTTGTACCATTTATTTTCCTAACTGTTAAAATGTAATAACTTTTAAAGGGAAAAAACATTATTAGTATTAAAAGTTAGCTTTCAGTCTCAGTTTTACTTCTATCTTTTTGTTGTTGCTGTTAATCCTCACTCAAGGATATTTTTTCCATTGATTCTTTTTTAAAAATATATATTTTATTGATTTTTTACAGAGAGGAAGGGAAAGGGATAGAAAGTCAGAAACATCGATGAGAGAGAAACATCAATCAGCTGCCTCCTGCACACTCCCTCCTGGGGATGTGTCCGCAACCAAAGTACATGCCCATGACCGGAATCGAACCTGGGACCTTTCAGTCCACAGGCTGACACTCTATCCACTGAGCCAAACCGGTTTCAGCTTTCCATTGATTCTTAGAGAACATGGAAGGCAGGGGAAGAGACAGAAGGAGAAGTATCGATGTGAGAGAGACACATCGATTAGTTGCCTTCCGCATGCACCCGGGAGATCGAACCTGCAACCGAGGTCCATGCCCTTGACTAGAATCAAACCCTGGACCCTTCAGTCCGCAGGCCAATGCTCTGTCCATGAAGCCAAATGAGCTGCGGCCTGCTCTGTCTTCATTAGAATGCGACTCAGCATCTCTGTTCAGTCTGTGGAGCCACACGGTCGGCAAGTATTGGAAGTCCTTGCAGAAATGGGGGACTGATGGCCAGTGTAGTGTTGTCCTCACCTCTTTCCTGGTTGAGCACCAAACTAGCTCACTTGTTTGATGTTAGAACAGGTTTATATTTGATATTACCAGCATGTTCAGCATTTGGGTTAAATTTTATTCAGTTATTCCCACGCTTTAATCCCCTTAAGGCACTAACCAAAAAAAACAAAACAAAACACTCCCCCACACGTTGCCACACAGACACACCGAGACATCCTCATCTTTTACCTCAGTATATGTAGATTAAAGTTTTACAGAATAAAGTTGCATATAAATCTAAAGAATCTATCTCAGGGTCTTGTGTCAAGTCTTTTAGAGAGAGCTTCCAAATTCTTATTCTTGAGTATCTCCTAGTGACAGGAGCTCACTTGACTGCTGACGTGTCGCCCGCCGAACAGATGAGAAAGAAATCATTAATTTCCAGGCATATTTCATTTCCTAGAATCTTAGACGCATAACTGAGTGGTTGATTCCCAGTTCTTCCAGGTGCAGCCGCGCCATGGAGAAACGATTGTAACAGAGGAAGGTTTCGTGAGGGCTTAATAACATGTGCAGGCCCGCTCTCAAGAGGGCCTCAATGTGCTGCATACCATTAAAGAGCAGCACGGGTCCCGTGGTTGGAATGCTCTGGGGTGCACCTGGGGACACACATGATTGTACAACACGATAGGGTCTGCCTCCAGCGTCCACATAGCAAGCAAACAAATATGGAAATGACCAACAGCCTAACGGGTCCATGATCCAAAGTAAGCCCCTGCCACGGGGACCAAAGTCGCAGACACTTCCAGAGGAGCTCAGGGCAGGTGCTCCAGGAGACACTCCTGGGTTCCCCGAGGTTGTCTTCTTTCCCTGGCTCCTGGTCTCTGCGCTGGGGCTGCCTTCCCGGGCTCCAGGGTCTTTCCAAAAAGGCACTGGCAAAGCGCTGTGCCAGCCTGGAGTGCAAAGCACGGCAGCCAGAACCCCCTATTGCCTTTTGCTAGTTTTAAATGAAGGCTGTCCTCATAAACTAACCAGGAAGCAAAAGCTCAAAGCTGCCCAGTCCAACCTGCCAGAGAAGGGGGACCATAAATGTAATTAAAAAAAAAAAACTCTGTATTGGGATCATTTTTATAAACACAGGTTCAAACTTTGACTCATGGAGAACTAATCCTAGAGTTCATTCTGGTTTCTTCCATTATTATTATTATTTTTTTTACGTGGTAGTGGCACCTGCCTAATTCTTCTCGGGCAAAGGTGGTTTGATCTTTTATGAGATGAAAAGCGCAGCCAGCAGAAATTTCCTATCAGCACTCCAGAAGGCTGCCCCCACACTTTAATTCCCTACGTGTTTGGAAATTAAAGTCATTAATCTTGTTCTTCCTTATTGTTTTTAACCCACGGGCCCTGCTGGCATAGTGATTAGTAATTTGCCCTTGAAAGGGAAAGAAAGAAAGAAAGAAAAGAAAGCAAGAAAGAAAGAAAGAAAGAAAGAAAGAAAGAAAGAAAGAAAGAAAGAAGAAAGAAAGAAAGAAAGAAAGAGAGAAAGAGAGAAAGAAAGAAAGAAAGAGAAAAGAAAAAAGAAAGAGAGGGAGAGAGGGAGGGAGAAAGAAAGAGAGAGAGACAGAGAGATAGAGGAAGAGAGAATGTAGAACAGAGGCAAGAAAACAGGCAAACAGAACAGCTGGAAGACCTGGTTTCTTTGCTTTCCATTTAGTTGGCAAAACGAAATTCCCTTTCAGAAAGAATTTGCCTCCTACCCACTTCGCTGTAGTCACTGCACGTATCCTCTCTCTTTCCTGTATCTTTTTATTTTTTTAAATATATTTTATTGATTTTTTACAGAGAGGAAGGGAGAGGGATAGAAAGTCAGAAACATCGATGAGAGAGAAACATCAATCAGCTGCCTCCTGCACTCCCCCTACTGGGGATGTGCCCACAGCCAAGGTACATGCTCTTGACCGGAATCGAACCTGGGACCCTTGAGTCTGAAGGCCGACGCTCTATCCACTAAGCAAAACCGGTTAGGGCTCTCCTGTATCTTTTTTTTTATTTAATTGATTTCAGAGAGGAAGGGAGAGGGAGAGATAGAAACATCAATGATGAGAGAATCGTTGATCGGCTGCCTCCTGCATGCCCCCCACTGGGGATCAAGCCCACTACCTGGGCATGTGCCCTTGCCGGAATCGAACCCGGGACCCTTCTGTCCACAGGCCGACGCTCTATCCACCGAGCCAAACCGGCTAGGGCTTTCCTGTATCTTTTTATTCGTGTTTTCTTTCCTTAAGGCTGCTGGCTTTTCATGCCCTGGGCAATTCCTCATTGTTTCATTCCCTAAGATGCACGGCGTGCCTGGTACATGAGAGGCACTCCGCTAGGCACAGATTAATTCATCACGAGTGCCGACATCAAAAGGTTTATTATCCCGGGAGAGGATGTGACCGGTACATAAATAAGTATAATTGAAAGGAAAAGGTGGTAAGTGACAAAATAAATATCAAGTGACACAGAAACGCAGACAGAGAGTCATTCCAGCTTGAGAGTTCAGTGAAAGTTCGCAGAGGAGGTGTGTGGATGAAGGGCGTTCTGTGGAGAGGAAATGGCGTGAGCAGAGGCAGGGAGGCGGGAGGCGTGACAGTCGTTTCTAAAGAGCATGAGGGACTGGGTTTGACTAGAGAGGCAGTTCTCGGTGTGGGGTGTGGTCCTCAGAAAAGGCAGGGTTGGGGCCCCTCTGCATTGATTTGGTCATCCCCTAGTCAGAATCAACTCAAGACCATGTTCCCAACTAATATGGTGGCAAGACCATCAGTTTTAGGGTAACTAAAGATAACTCGGTCTAAATCCAGCCATGCCACTCACTACATTTTCCCCAGAAAGTCCCTTAATATCACTGATCCTCAGTTTACTTATCTCTAAAACATAGGCAATAATATGGACCTCGAGAGTGCCTAAAAATTTGAAGTAATAAATGTATTTGAAGTGCCCAGTATATTAGTATACTGCCATCCCTTGGTTCTTGACAATAATTAGCCTATATAATAAAAGGCTAATATGCAAATCAACCAAACAATGAAATGACCAGTCACTATGTCACGCACTGTCCACCAGGGGGCAGACACTCAGTGCAGGAGCTGCCCCTGGTGGTCAGTGCACTCCCCCGCTGCTCAGCCACAGCCACCTGATGGCTGGTGAGCGCAGCAGCGGTGGCGGGAGCCTCTACCGCCTCCACAGCAGTGCTAAGATGTCCTGATGGCTTAACCCACTCCCCTAAGACGTCAATTGGACATCCCCTGAGGGATCCCGACTGCTAAAGAGCACAGGCTGGGCTGAGGGAACCTGCCCCCACCTCTAAGTGCATGAATGTCATGCACCGGGCTTCTAGTGAGAATTATAACTGCATGCCTTGTATATAATGAGCACTTGAGAATAATAACTATGCCTCAACATTATCCTGGAAAAGGGACCTATATAGCCTTGTCCATAATCTTTTTCTTTATTATACTCACTCCGTGAAGTTCTTTATATCTAACCTAAATTCCAGACTATATTTAACTCCTTTGTTTTGGCCCTAGATTGGGGATCTTGCTACAGCCTGATCCTTTGCAGCCTGTTTTAAAGCTATCCATTGGCTGTGGAAGCATCCATCCAGGTTTCTTTGTTCAGTCCGCTCAGCTCCCAGGCCCTTTATTCCTCCTTTAATGGGTCTTTGACCTCTTTTGTGCTTCTCTTTCTTTCATCTCTTCCATGTGCATCAGTAGGTGAATTTTGTAGGTCAATGTGCTATGAAGGTCAAGGTCTGTGTGTCTGGGCTTGGATTCAGCTGTCAGCCCTCTGCCTCCAAGAGGATTTGAGACACAGCTAAAGGCACGTGGAGGTAGAGGGGCTCCAAGAGAAACAAAGGCTACATTTGATGGGCAGCTGGGATAGTTGGAAACCACTGAGGCCACGTCTTTAAAAACTCAGGGAGCCGAAACCGGTTTGGCTCAGAGCCTTCGGACTGAAGGGGACCCAGGTTCGATTCCAGTCAAGGGCATGTACCTTGGCTGTGGGCAAATCCCCAGTAGGGGTATATAGGAGACAGCTAATCAATATTTCTCTCCCATCGCTGTTTCTGACTTGCTATCCCTCTCCCTTCCTTTCTGTAAAAAAATCAATAAAATATATTTTTTAAAAATAAAGATAAAAACTCAGGGAGTGGTGTAGGTAGAGTGTTCAGGGGTAACTATAAACACCCTCCTCTCACACACAGAAAACACTGGTCAGGAAGTACTGGGCCTATTTCATTGTTTTTCCCAAATGGTTCTCTCAATGTCTTCAGTTTCCTTGATAAACAGATGCTTGTCCTACATTCTCTTCATTTGCTCTTCCTTCGCTTGTTTATTTTCCATTATCTCCCCTACACGATTTATTAGGCACTTAATTGTCATATTTTCTTGCTGGTTCCCTTGGCATTTTTCTGCCTGGCCACTCCCGTCCTCATTACAGATCTTGCAAGGCCGTTTATTTGCTATAAAGGAAGGAATGAAATTTGGAATCTGACGACTCGGCCTCTGGGAGATGCACAACCTTGAACAAGGAACAGTGGGCCTATTTCCAGTGACTTCCCCCAGTTGTTAGAGAGATGAGAAATGTGTGTGCATGTGCAAGCCTGGGGCACAGAACTCAAAAGGCGTAGTAGCTATTGTTACTGGTTTTAAAACTTGTGCTTTTAAATGTGTCTATGTTTTCGTATCGGGTGCAGTGGGGTTATTTGGCCATAAATAAGGACAAATCGCCCCTGGCCAGAGGGGTCTGTTGTTGGAGTGGTTTTTTTCAAGAATAAGAGTGAGCTAGACTGAGTCATTCATACTCTATTTTCCTCAGGACCAATGACCGGCATTTGTGAGGATAAGGATTTAGACTGTGTCTATGGCAAAAATTGAAAGAGGTAACCCTGTTTCCCCAGGTTCTGCTGTGTGTGTGTGTGTGTGTGTGTGTGTGTGTGTGTGTGTGTGTGTGTGTGGTGTGTTTAAAATACCTCATTCCTGCTGAAGCTGGTTTGGCTCAGTGGATAGAGTGTTGGCCTGCAGACTGAAAAGTTCCAGATTTGATTCCGGTCAAGGGCATGTACCTTGGTTGCGGACACACCCCCAGGCACATCCCCAGTAGGGGGTGTGCTAGAGGCAGCTAGCTGATTGATGTTCCCTTCCCCTCTGTAAAAAATTAATAAAAAATATATATTTTTTTAAAATATATTTTACTGACTTTTCACAGAGAGGAAGAGAGAGGGATAGAAAGTCAGAAACATCGATGAGAGAGAAACATCGATCAGCTGCCTCCTGCACACCCTCCACTGGGGATGTGCCCGCAGCCACAGCACATGCCCTTGACCGGAATCGAACCTGGGACCCTTCAGTCCACAGGCTGACGCTCTATCCACTGAGCCAAACCAGCTTCGGCAATAAAATATATTTTTAAAAAGAAAAAGAGGGACTTATCTTTTAAATAAATAAATAGATAGATAGATAGATAGATAGATAGATAGATAAATAAAATACCTTATTCCCAAAGAGCCCATGACTTTGGTCTGTGGTGAGGCTCAGTTATCTGGATCTTCAAAAGGTCCCTGAGTGATCCTATTGCTTAGTCAGCTTTCCCAAGTTCATGACTCAGCAACCAGATGGTAGGTCTCAGCCCACCCTCCGTGCAGGCGTTCCCAGTAATCTGAAGTTTAGACAAACTGGTTATCTCATGCAGAACGCCCGCTCCTAATACCAGAGAGGTAAACAGCCCTTTCTTCCAGTTAATATTTGCATGAACTTGCATCAGTAGTTGTACAAACAGGGATTTTTCCTCAAGAGAAAGAGCTTGCCTTAAGTCTTAAGCCGCTTCCTCCTTCAGAGAGCCAGCCCTGACAGCCCAGGTTCAGCTAAGGGTCCCTCCTGGGCGCTTGGGACGTTCCCACTGCACACCTGGCTCAGTGCTTCTCGGTGACAGTAACAGGACATGCTTACAGATAGGACTCTTCAGGCAGGTGGCTGTGTCTTGTTCATCCTTGTGCCTGCAGCACCAGCCCAGTGCCTGGCACACGCACGGTTCCCAGCAAGCTGTCCTTGTTTGAGCCCTTGCTGTGGGGCAGGAGCTGTACCCATTTCCATCCATCCATGAAAGACTTTAAAAAAAAAAAAACACTAGAATTTTCTTTTTTCTTAAAATATATTTTTTTACAGAGAGGAAGGAAGAGGGATAGAAAGTTAGAAACATCCATCAGCTGCCTCTTGCACACCCCCTACTGGGGATGTGCCTGCAGCCAAGGTACATGCCCTTGACCGGAATCAAACAGGGGACCTTTCAGGCCACAGGCCAACACTCCATCCACTGAACCAAACCGGTTTCGGCCCATGAAGGACTTTCATAGCAAGGCCAACTCTGGGCCTCTGATTCCATTGGTATCATGCCCTTCTTTCTGAACTCTCTACCCGGTAATGCCACTCACCTTCCAAACCAGAAACCTAAGCTTCATCCCAGACTTTCCTCCCTCCCTCTGTCGGGGGTGGCAAGACCAATACCAGGTGTCAGGGCAGTGGATTAGACCCAAACTGGGCTCAGCATCTGGGGTGCTTAAGTCAGTCTGGTCAGGAAAGAATTCAGAACCAAGACTCAAACTATAAGAGAACTTTTATTTGGAATATCACAAAGGAATTGCTAAGAAGTAATTCATAGACTAAACAGGCTTGGGAAACAAGTTACAGAGGCAAAGGAAGGGCTCTTGGAGCTTAGCAGTGAGGAAGGTAAAGGTGGGGGAGGGGAGAGAAAAGGGGGAAGGCTCTGGCTTGCTCCCGGGAGAGAGAGTCTCTGGGCCCTCTGTCCTTAGGGTATTAAAAGTGGATATTTCATTTTTTATTTTTATTTTTTTTATTGTCTAAAGTATTACAAATAGTAGTACATATGTCTCCTTTTTTCCCCCCATTGACCTCCCCCTGGCCTCCTCTACCACCCAGCATATGCCCTCACCTGCCCTCCCCCCCTCCCCCCCAGTGTCTTGTATCCATTGGTTATGCTTTTATGCATGTGTACAAGTCCTTCGGTTGATCTCTTGCAGCCCCCGCCCCCCTCCTCTGCCCCCCTCAACCTCAGAGGAGGGCCCAGGGGACAATCTTAATAGAATATTCAGCAGCTTTCCTGGGTTGGAACCTGCCACCTTGCATCTTATATCTCATGGAATCCTTTTAACAGTCTCGTGCAAATTGAGTTTCTCACACAGGAGGAAACAGAAAAGGAAGATTTAGAGACATTTGGCAATTCCTCACTTGAGGGTAGGGAAGAGAAGGCAGGGCAGAACAGGACAGACCTGTGTGCCAGGCTGGGAGTTAGGACTTCACTTTGCAAGTTGGGGGGAGGGGGAAGAGGGAGGGGTACAGGGAAAAGACCTTAAGTCCCTCCAGGTTGCACAATACTGTAAAAGCCACAAGGCCAAAGCTCTATGACAGACACAGGAAAACAGTCACGTGTGTGTGTGTGTGTGTGTGTGTGTGTGTGTGTGTGGTGTGTGTGTGTGTGTGTGGTGTGTGTGTGTGTGTGGTGTGGTGTGGTGTGTGTGTGAGTGTGTGTGTGAGTGTGTGAGTGTGTGTGTGAGTGTGTGTGTGTGTGTGGTGTGTTGTGAGTGTGAGTGTGTGTGTGTGTGAGTGTGTGTGTGTGTGTGTGAGTGTGTATGTGTGTGTGTGTGTGGTGTGTGTGTGTGTGTGTGTGTGTGTGGTATGGTGTGGTGTGTGTGTGAGTATGTGAGTGTGTGTGTGTGTGTGGTGTGTTGTGGTGTGTGTGTGAGTGTGTGAGTGTGTGTGTGTGTGAGAGTGTGTGTGTGTGTGGTGTGTTGTGTGTGTGGTGTGTGTGTGTGAGTGTGTGTGTGTGTGTGTGTGTGGTGTGTGTGTGTGGTGTGTGTGTGTGTGTGTGGTGTGTGTGTGTGTGTGTGTGTGTGGTGTGTGTGTGTGTGTGTGGTGTGGTGTGGTGTGTGTGTGAGTGTGTGAGTGTGTGTGTGAGTGTGTGTGTGTGTGGTGTGTTGTGAGTGTGAGTGTGTGTGTGTGTGAGTGTGTGTGTGTGTGTGAGTGTGTATGTGTGTGTGTGTGTGTGTGTGGTATGGTGTGGTGTGTGTGTGAGTATGTGAGTGTGTGTGTGTGTGTGGTGTGGTGTGGTGTGTGTGTGAGTGTGTGAGTGTGTGTGTGTGTGAGAGTGTGTGTGTGTGTGGTGTGTTGTGTGTGTGGTGTGTGTGTGTGAGTGTGAGTGTGTGTGTGTGTGTGTGTGTGGTGTGTGTGTGGGGGTATGTGTGTGGGGGGTGGTGTTTGTGTGTGAGTGTGTGAGTGTGTGTGTATGTGTATGTGTGTGTGGTGTATGTATGTGTGTGTGTGTAATGTGTGTGTGTGTGGTGTGTGTGTGTGTGGGGTGTGTGTGTGTGTGTGTGTGTGTGTCTGTGTGTGTGTGTGTGTAGTTCTGGTTCTTTGCCCACTGGGGGTTGAGGTGCCCCACGGGACCAGTCTTTCCTCATGGGCAGTGTTCTGAGGCAGGAAGGCAGCAGTCCTGTGGAATGTTGGGGGGGGGGGGTGCATCACTAGATTCTAGGATTTCTGGACCGAAGGAGCCATTCTGAAGGTGTAAGGCTGATTTTTACACCCCCTCATACAAGAGGGGAAGTGCCTGTGTAATTCTCAGTAGCCCCTTGTCCTGATCACCATATTCCCCACTAAAAGAGATCTTTAGCCCTGGCCGGTGTGGCTCTGCTGGTTGGCTGTCATCCTGTACAGCAGGATCTTGGTCAAGATCACATGCCCAGGCTGTGGGTTTGATCCCCAGTAGGGGGCGTGCAGGAGGCAGCTGATTGGTGTTGAGCTCTCACATTGATGTTTCTCTCTCTCCCTCTTTCTTGCTCTCTCTCTAAATATCAATAAACCATTATTTTAATTAAAGAAAAGGATTTTTAACATCCCTTGTTCTACTCAATAGATCCTCTAGTGCCGATTAAATCAAAAATTTAAAGTGCGTTTTGGGAGCTGACTTCTGATGAGGCTCTTTTTTTTTTTTACTCACCTTTTAAAATTGTGTTTAAATATACAAATACAATTGGCCATTTAGCCATTCATAACCATGCATGGCATTAAGTATTTCACAGTGTTGTGCAACCTTCACCACTGTCCATTTTCTGAACTTTTCATCACCCCAAATAGACACTCTGCACCCACTTAAACAATAACTTTCCATCTTCTCACACCCTACACCCCAGCCCCTGGCAACCACCAACTTTATTTTCTGTCGCTATGAATTTGACTATTTTAGACACTTCGTGTAAGTAGAATCATGCAATTTGTGTCCGTATCTGGCTGATTTCACTCAGCATTATGTTTTCCATGTCAGGATTTCATTCCTTCTTGAAGTTAAATATTATGGCCAGGGTCTTGTCAAGGTCAACAAACCGCTCCTCTCGTGTAGATTAAAGTCAACTTGCGCAACACCCACATGTCAGTCTGTGCTGAAGATGTAAAATAGGACAGATGCCCGCTAGTTGGCTCAGTGGAGCGGGTGTTCGGTTCGGGTCAAGGGCCCATGCCTAGGTTGCAGGCTCAATCCCCAATATGCAAGCTGATCAATGATTCTCTCTCATCATTGATGTTTCTCTCTCTGTGTCTGTCTGTCTCTCTCTCTTCCTCTCTGAAATCAATAAAAAATATATTTTAAAAATAAAATAGGCCCTAACTGGTTTGGCTCAGTGGATAGAGTGTTGGCCTGTGGACTGAAGGGTCCCAGGTTCAATTCCGGTCAAGGGCATGTACCTTGGTTGCGGGCACAAATCCAATAGGAGGTGTGCAGGAGGCAGCTGATTGATGTTTCTCATCAATGTTTCTAACTATCCCTCTCCCTTTGCTTTTCCCTCTCTGTAAAAAATCAATCAATAAACTATATTTAAAAAATAAATTAACTAAAGTAAAGTAGGACAGGGTAACAAGGGAGAGTAAGAAGACCCAAACGATGAGGGCGGTAGCAGTGAACATGGGTGGAGGGGAGCAAGCACGCAGAGTGTTCAGAAGAAAGCATTAAGTTCAAGTCTGCCCGCTGGCTAAGGAGATGAGGGACAGCGGGAATGGGAATTCTGCATGACTCAAAGCGCTCTGGTCTGATGAGTCAGCGAGATAGGAGAGACAGAGAGGGCGAGAGATTTTAGGAAAGGGAAGCCAGTTCATGTTGGCGTTCTCAAAAGGCAGTTGGATGGTCTGTTCTGGATCATGATAAAAGCCGGGCTAAGGGACACCATGGGACATTCCGGGCAAATCCAAGGCCAGGAAAGCCGTGGGTGGGCTGGGCTGGGCTGGGCTGGGCTGGGGAAGGAAGGAGAGCGAGTGGGAGACAGGCAGTAGAGGACAGAAGAGGGCCGGGATTGGGGCTGGAGGAGACCACCGTGAAGGAAAGACTCTGTCTGAGCAGAGGGCAGTGGCCTGAGACCCAGGAACGGCTGGGAGCCTCAGAGGGTTAGCTGAGGCCACTGGCCCGCAGTGTGGCACTGAGGGTGGGAATGGAGACAGAGGCTGGTCCCCGGGACAAGCAGGGAGCAGCCTGCGGAGCGAGTGGTGGGGACAGGCGCCAGATGGCAGAGAATGGAGGAGCGGCCGGGCGTAAGGTGCTATGGAGGCTGCTCTTCCAAGAAACCTGATTGTGAAAGAAAGGCAGCCTCTAGGGGCATTGAGCAAAGTCTCGTGGTTGTTTATTTTTAAATCCAAGAGAGATCTAAACATTTGTATGAAAGGAAAAGTCAGCAGAGGAAGAGAGCCAAGATATGCCATGAGCGAGGGGAGGGACACCCTCCGTGGGGCCCACGAGTGGCATCGGGCCCGTGTGTCTCTGTCATTCTGTCATCTCTGTCTGCTGGCTATGCGCCGCTGCCGGAGGAGAGAAGAGGGGCTCACCCCAACCAAGAGTGAGGCTCAGCAGCAAGGAAGGGTATGGGAATCCCTTTTACGTCCCGCATGATTCAGGGTTCGGGTTTCCGGAGAAGGCTGCACACAAGTGAATAGAGATTAGAAAAGTATTAATTTGGAAATGGGGACCAGGCAGTAGTCCAACTCTAGTGGGAGGACTACTACCTGCTCTGGCTTTTATTAATATTAAGATCATAAGATACATCCCTTTTATTAATATTAAGATCATAAGATAGACCCATATCCCCCAGACAATAAAAGCCAATCATTGAATCTACTTAGGACTAATTGGTGGGGGCTGCTTCAACTACCAATATCTAGTCATTAGCTCCGACCCTTCAGAGCAATTAAGGTTGACCAGCCCTCCGGATTCCCTGTCCACAGCTCTCCATCATTAAAACAATGATCGGCTTCCAGCAGAAAGGCAGGACATGTGCTGTGAGGGCCACACAAGTGTGGGAACCCCCAAGTGGCTATTTCCCAGCACAGGAACGGTCTTCACTGGGGAGATGCCGCCTGGACACACTCAGAGGCAGGAGCTTCCTTAGGCGGATGGTGGCCGGGAGGGGCAGGGCACAGAGGACACGGGACAATGGCCTCTTGGTCCCGGCTCTCTGTGGTGGAGGACGCGCTGGTGAAACGTGAGATAAGAACACAGGCTCCACCTTCACAAATGAAAGTAACAGTTCCACATCAAAGGGCTACTGTTCCATCTGGCTATGAGAATTTTTTTTTTATTGATTTCAGAGAGAGAGATAGAAACATCAAATGATGGGAGAGAATCATTGATCCGCTGCCTCCTGCGTGCCTCACACGGGGGACTGAGCCCGCAAACCTGGCATCTGCCCTTGGCCTGGAATCGAACCTGGGACCCTACAGTGTGCAGGTTGATGCTCTATCCACCGAGCCAAACCAGCTAGGGTGAGACATTTTTCAATGGGGCCAGCTATTCTTCAAGATCCCAGTGCTTCCCTGACCGGTGTGGCTCAGTGGATAGGGTGTCAGCCTGCGGACCGAAAGGATCCCAGGTTCGATTCCGGTCAAGGGCATGTACCTTGGTTGCGGGCACATCCCCAGTAGGGGGTGTGCAGGAGGCAGCTGAATCGGTGTTTCTCTCTCGTCGATATTTCTGACTTCCTATCCCTGTCCCTTCCTCTCTGTAACAAAATCAATAAAGTACATTTTTAAAAATTTACATGTATTTGCACTCCACCACTCGGTCTGAAAACAGGGATCGTCTTTGGCATCATCTTATAAAACTGGAGCCTCTCACGCAGCCCTGAGGGTAAGGGAAGGCCACGGGGCCTATGGTCCCGTCCAAATGGCTTCGCATTGAGCACCTCCCGGCTTCCCTGCCTCTGTGGCCGCTGCGCGGGCCTTCTGGTGGCGCCGTCTGGTTGGGAGGCCGGTGGCTCTGCCTGCCCTTTGGTGACTCACTGCCTAGCCGTGCCCCTGCGCCTGGCTTTACCCGGATCTGGTTTGGAAATGAAACGGCGTAGCAGCTTGGCAGAGGTGGCTGTCACCAAACTGGGGCACGACAAGCACCGGGGCCTCGGCTCGGACAGGCCTAGCGGCCACTGGGAATAAGATCTCCTAACACTCGGAGGACTCCACCACCTTCTTCTTTTAGACGCAGCTGCAAGTCCTGGGGCTTGCAAATTCCCAGGGAGTTTGTTTGTCCTTGAAACAAACACGTGGTGTTTTTAAACACCTTAACGCAGCCAATGATTGTTTCTGCGCAGTTTCTGGGGATCAGGACCCCGAAAATGGTGGGGCTGAGTGCCGCTGGCCGGGGGTCTCTCCGAGGTGGCCTTCAAGCTGTGGGGCAGGGTTGCAGTCGTCTCTGGGCTTGTGGGGCTGAAGAGCCCACCTCCCAGCTCCCTCTCATCGTGTTTGGTGGTCCCAGTTCCCAGCTGGCTCTTGGCAGAAGGTTTTAGTCCCTCCCCACATGGGCCTCCCCATCGGCTGCTCACAAGATGGCAGCCTGTTTTTCTCAGAGAGAGGGAGAGGGAGAGGGAGGGGGAGGGGGAGGGGAAGAAAGAGAGGAAGAGCTAGAGCTAGAGGTAGAGCTGGGGCTAAGGCTAGAGGTAGAGCTAGAGAGAGAAAGATAGATAGATGATAGATAGATGATAGATAGATAGATAGATAGATGATAGATAGATAATGAACAAGAGTGAGAAAGTGTTCATCCAAGATGGAAGTCCACCCCTGGTAAAATAACACTTTGCTTTGTAGTGCTAATGCTCAAAGGTGTGGATTAATAGTAAGAATAAGAATGTATAAAAAATAATGTATGCAAATATTAAACCAGAATGCTCTTTTCTTTTTCTTTCTTTCTCTCTCTTTCTTTTTCTTTCTTCTTGTCTTCTTTCTTTCTTTCTTTCTTTCTTTCTTTCTTGATGGAGTCTATAGTTAAAAAGGCTGGAGAAGGAGAAATCCTGCTTCAGGAATATTTCCTAAGTGCCAGGCACTGTTCTCAGCCCTTTAAATGTCTTCTCAGAATTCCTCCTCACTGTCTTGTGAGGAAGGCATGACTGTTATGTTAATCTTGTACAGAAGAACAAACCAAAGGAGTGGGAGGTGAAGCCACTTGCCCGAAGCCACACAGCTACCACGTGGCTGACCACGACTCCAATCCAGATAAACCAACTTAATACAGTGCCTCTCCACTCCGCTCCACCCCTGTGTACAATCAGGTTCACCCTCCATTCACAATTCTCTTACAGGCTCAAGGGAAACAAATGTGTACAAAAAGGGGTCCCATGCTTGAGGAGTTGTGTGATTTGTAAAAGAGTTTGACGCCAGGCCCGAATTTCTGGTTACGAAACACAGACAGTTTCTGTGGTCTTTGCCTTTAGCAAAGTGCTCTCCGGGCTTTGGATTGCATGCCATCAGTTATTTTAAACTGAGCATTCAGACCCAAAGTGCACATTTACATTTATAAATACTATACTTGTATTCTTACAGCACTTCCATGTTAGGTATGCAGGTAATACACTCAGATTGGTCATCTAGATAGAATGAGATTACATGCATATATACACAGCAGTGTCCCTGCTTCCTTCCTGCCCCTCAGCGTCCTCTGAGAACCTGCTCCTGAGGGGCAGCCCTTTAAAAGCACGTTTGTGGCCACTCCGAATGGTGGCTTCTGAGAAATTCCTGGAGCTTCTCAGCCTCAGAAGTCTGCGGTACAGGGGAGCCGTAATAGGCCTGGAGGGCAACTGGAAGAGAGAATCCAAAATAAAGGTGCTTTAATGATCATACCCACATGATTATTTTCAAAGCAAATAGTTCTCATGTTCTTGGTTTCAAGGACAGATTAAGTCCAATTGTTTCCACCAAAACCTCCTCTGGAAAAGTTCCCCAAGTGTCTAAGTCTGTAATTTGAAACGATCTCACCTCTTATTTGTCAGCTATTGCTCCACAGACAAAATGCTCACCTACAAAAATATTTTTATTGACTTCAGAGAGGAAAGAGAGGGAGAGAGAGACAGAGACAGCAACGATGAAAGAGAATCATTGATTGGCTGCTTCCTGCATGCCCCACACTGGGGATCAATCCCAAAACCCAGGCATGTGGCCCCGACCAGAAACCAAGCCATGACTTCCTGGTTCATACTTGAGCCACACCCCTGGGGCAAGACATCATTTTTTGACCCCACAATGGCTGGTGAAATAAATCACATTTTAAATTTTCCTAATTCATAGTCTTAAAGGAAAAACAAAACCACACACACAAAGAAAACAGAAAAACCAACGAGCCAGTCTAAAATGAGTGAGACTTATTGAGAGTAAGTTCCCTGTCCTTGCGAACTGCCCCAGACAAGACCCACCTCCTCTCTCACACCCCGTAACCCCCTGACCTCCAAGAAAACCATCACTGTGCTCCCTTTCCAGGAATCGGGGTGACTCAGGCTGCCAGAGGGGCCAGGAAGAGCGAGGAGGCCCTGGGTGAGCTCCCCACTGAGGATTCCCTCCTCCATGCTGGGATCCGGGGCTGGGAGGTGAATGCAGGAAAATGCGGGAGAGGGGAGCGGGAGAGTGGGGACAGAGAAGGGACTTCTGCCTGAACAGCAGTTTCCTAAACCAAGGTATGAACCACCTCAAAATAAAGAGGCAGTAACAGAGGGCAAACTGGAACTTTGCAGCTTTAGGAAGGAAGAACGCAAATGGGGGCCAAAGCCAAGGCCAACCAACCTTTTTTTACCTCCAAACACTGTCCTGAATTTTAAATGTGGGCTTGGGTGGGAGGGAAGGGACTTTCATTTCATTATCTATAAGGTTTGGAATTCTGGGGTGATAATACAGTTAAAGGAAGTTGCTTTTGCAACTTGTGCTGAAAAAATTAAAAAGAAACAAACAAAAAAACCAATCATTTCTCAACTAAGTTGCTAGTTTGTTCAGACCAAGGATATCAAAGAAACCTTGTTCTACTTAAGTCTCTGGAAATCCTTGACCTGTTCTCTGGGCACCGAAGTGAGGCCTGCCATGATATTGAAGAAACTGAAATGGAGTTTTCTCTGCATATCTCCAACGTGTCTAGAACCCATTTTACTTGAATTCAATGACTGTGGGAAATAAAAATCTCTCAGGTGGACATTTTGGGGAAAAGTGTCGCTCCTCTGCTAGAACCTGTCATACTCTGTTCAAAAAATTAGCTTCTAATATTGGTGGCCAGTGTGTGCTGGCCAAGGGCTTCATCATTATCACATGTTTTAAAAAATATGGTTATAGCCCTAACCGGTTTGACTCAGTAGATAGAGCATAGGCCTGTGGACTCAAGGGTCCCAGGTTCAATTCAGGTCAAGGGCATGTACCTTGGTTGTGGGCACAGAGGCAGCTGATTGATGTTTCTCTCTCATCAATATTTCTAACTCTCTCTCCTTCTCCCTTCCTCTCTGTAAAAAATCAATAGAATATATATATTTTTTAAAATAAAAAATATGATTATAGAGGCCCTGGCCAGGTGGCTCAGTTGATTAGAGCATCACCCTGATACACCAAGGTTGCAGGTGATAGCTCTGAACAGGGGACATATAAGTAGTAACCAACGAATGATTAAATAAGTAGAACAACAAATTAATGTCCCAATGTTATGCCCAGCTTTCATGATCCCCAAAGACCACCAGGGAGCGAGTCCGATGCAAAAGCAAAAGAGCCTTTATTCAAGCTAGCTTGGCCCTTCGCCCCCACCGACACAGCGGCAGGACCCAAAACAAGAGCGAATTTTCAAAACCAATGATTTTATACGGAGGTGGGGCCAGACTCGAACCACTGAGTTGGCCGATTCGGATTGGTTGGGTGAGGGCTGGGGCTAGTGATGCAAAGGCAGGGTGCGGCCAGGGTCTGGCTACACAAAGACAGGATGTGACCAGCATACCCCTGCATTCCCATTGGCTGAATTAAGGGTGGGCTGAGCAACTGACACACCCCATGGTTTAGGACATGGTAGTCAATCCCGCTCTGCCCTTTCGCCACCTCTTCTTCACCCCCTTTCTAGAAAGATAAATAATTGTTTAAAATTTTAAAATATATTATTATAGAATGTATTAATCTTGGGCAAGGCCTTGCTGCATTGCCTTGAATATTGCAAATGTTTATAGATAAGCAACTATATAATAGTTATTAAATATAGGCCAAAGAAGGATATGGACTTTAAAAAATCCAGAACATATAAACCGGGTTCAATTCTGTTCAAGTTAAATTTGCCCAAGGACAGTGGTCAGCAAACCGAGGCTTGCGAGCCACATGTGGCTCTTTGGCCCCTTGAGTGTGGCTCTTCCACAAAATACCACGGCCTGGGCGAGTCTGTTTTGAAGAAGTGGTGTTAGAAGAAGTTTAAGTTTAAAAATTTTGTCTGTCAAAAGAAATTTCAATCGTTGTACTGTTGATATTAGGCTCTGTTGACTAACGAGTTTGCCGACCACTGCCCTAGGAAATTAGTATTTAAAACACCAAACCACGCCTTCCATATCTTCTTTTCTTTATCTATGTGATATGATATTTGTATTTTGCTAACTGAATTGATGCTAAATGTTGGTGATCAGAGAAGCAGGCAGGCAGGGGCTTTGCGGAAACTGCCCCTGAGTTTAAGATGCTCCTCTAAGTGGGTCCCACTGTGCTGGCCCTGGCTTCGTTTCCAGTTTGACCTGCTGGTCCTGTGGAACCCTACGCAAGCAGGAGCATTTGATAGTGATGCTGGCCGGGATTATAGCTGAGCCCACTCCTTCACCAGCAGACCAGATATATTTTAAAATTTGATGATAGAGCCAAGAGTTAAGAGTGGTTTTCCCCAGCAGGGCAGTGCCGGAGACGCTGTGGCTTTATTTTATCAAGTCTGACAGTACTTGATAAAATAAAGCAAGCTTAAAAGCAAAACAAGATACCAACCGGTTAACACTGTGTTGACATCCAATTTGGCTTCATTTTCATTTTAAAGGATCATTTCAAGGACTCTGGAAAATCGAGGAGCCTGTCATTGCACAAAAACTTGTATCTTGGATCTTTATTTTAGCTCACCTGAGATTATACTTTGTGTTTGTTTGTTTGTTTGTTTGTTTTTTAAATCCTAACCCGGGGATATTTTTACAGTGAATTTTAGAGAGTGGAAGGGAGAGGGAGAGACAGAGAGAGAGAGAAACATCAATGTGAGAGACACATCCATTGGGAGATGCCTCCCACATGCGCCTGACCTGGACCAGGAATGGGACTTGCAGCCAGTGTGCATGCTCTTGACAGGAACTGAACTTGGAGCCCTCCAGCCTGAGCCATGCCAGCTGGGGCCATACCCTGTTCTTTTTTAAAAAATTAAACTTTCTCCCCAGTTAATTGTGGACTTGCATGTCCTTGTAAGAAATAATAGAGAGAGAGCCCTCATACCCTTCCCCCAGTTTCCCTCTTGGTAACATCTTGCAACGTTACCGTGTACATATCTCAGTTGGGACAGCCACATGGATACAGCCAAGGTACAAAACATTCCCATCACACAATGATCCCTTTTGTGCTTCTTTTTTGTCCTACCTTCACCCTCCTCTCCACCCTTCCTTAACCCTTGGCTACCACCAATCTCTCCTCCATTTCTAGAATCCTGTCATTTCATGACCATCGTGGAAAGAAGAGTAGGGTCCAGTTACTGAGTAGAGGGGATGGGGGTTGAGAAATAATAGAAAAGAATAGACGACACAGAAGTAGAAATAAAGCTGGAGCTAGGTGGAATCTCTGCTCTCTGATGGAGAGACAGAGAATTCCAACCCAAACGCAGCGTGTTTGTTTATACTAAAATAGAAAGGGGTTTCACATGAAAAGACTTAAAATCAAAGGAGCTTAAATGGGTCCAGGCCCCACTCATTCCCTCATTCCCGGGGCTCCACTAAATTTACATTTAAAGGGCCCTCCCCCCAAACACCTGGAGCAAATTAAAGTCAGTACTGAGTAAGGAATCCAGCCCTTTTGGTAGATGCATTTCCAAGATGTGGCTTTGCCTGGCACCTTGGATTCGGCTGACACTGATTTAAAAAAAAATGCTCAGGTGCCTTCCCTGGGGTCCAGCCCTCTACAATTTCAAGAATGGAATCGTACAGTGTATGATCTTTGGGGATTGGTAGTTTTCTTTCAGCCACTGAGGTTCATCCAGTGTGTTGCATGGACCAGCAGTTTGTTGCATTTTATTGTTGGAAAGGATGTCAGGTACAGACGTGCCATCATTTGCTTAACCCATTCAACAAGTTGAGGGCATCTGGGTTGTTTCTCCTATGGGGCCATTACAAATAAAGCTGCTATAAACACGGGCGTACAGGTGTTTGTGTTAACAGAATCTATAAAGGTCCAAGAATGTGATTGCTCAGTCAGATGGTAATTGCATGTTTAGCTGTGTGTGTTTTTTTAATATATCTTTATTGATTTCAGGGAGGAAAAAAGAGGGAGAGAGAGATAGAAACATGAATGATGAAAGAGAATCATTGATTGGCTGCCTCCTGCATGTCCCCTACTAGGGATCAAGCCGGCAAACCAGGCATGTGCCCTTGATCAGAATCGAACCTGGGACACTTACGTCCGCAGGCTGACGCTCTATCCACTGAGCCAAACCAGCTAGGGCACCCGTTTAGTTTTAAGAAGCTGCCGGACAGTTTTCCAGAGTGGCTACCCCATCTCACGTTCTTACCAGCCATGTGTGAGTGCTCCAGCGTTCAGCATCCTTGCCAGCATTGGGTGTTGTCACTGGTTTTATTTCAGTTATCCCGACGGTTGTGCAGTGACAGCTCATCATGGTTTTAATTTGCCATCTGCATATCCTCTTTAGTGAAATGTCTCTTCAAGTCTTTTGCCCATTACCTGCTTGATTTGTTGTTTTCCAATGTGGAGATTTGAGAATTCCCTATATATCTAGATATGAGTCCTATTTTCGTTGGGTGGTTTGCAAACATTTTCTCCCGATCTGTAGCTTATCTTTTCATTCTTTTAACTGGGTCCTTTACAGAACAAATGTTTTACATTTCTTTTTAAATAAATTTTATTGAGCTGAGACCGGTTTTGGCTCAGTGGATAGAGCGTCGGACTGCGGACTTAAGGGTTCTGGGTTCGATTTCAGTCAAGGGCATGTACCTTGGCTGAGGGCACATCCCCAGTAGGAGGCGTGCAAGAGACAGCTAATCGATGTTTCTCATTGATATTTCTGACTTTCTATCCCTCTCCCTTCCGCTCTGTAAAAAATCAATAAAATATATTTTAAAAATAAATAAATAAATAAATTTTATTGACTTTTACAGAGAGGAGGAACGAGGGATAGAGAGCTAGAAACATCAATCAGCTGCCTCCCACATACTCCCCATTGGGGACATGCCTGCAACCAAGGTTGACCAGAACTGAACCTGGGACCCTTCAGTTCCCAGGCTGACGCTCTATCCACTGAGCCAAACCGGTTTCAGTAAAAATTTTAAATTTTGATGAAGCACAATTTAGCAGTTTTTCTTCTTATGGAACATGCTTTTCATATCAAGCTTGAACTTTTTGCCTAGGCCTAGGTGCCTCAGATTTGCTCTTGTGTCTCTTATCTAAAAGTTTTATATTTATAATGAAGTGCTTGCTCCATTTCCATGTAATGTCTTTATAAGGGGTGAGATTTAGGTCAAAGTTAATTTTTTGGCCTTTGGGGGTATCTGGTTAGTTGTTCCAGCGCCATTTGTTGGAAAGGCTGTCTTCCCTCCATTGAATTACTTTTGCACCTTTGTGAAAAATCAGTTGTGAACATTGTATTGAAATTATTACAAAATTACTTTACATTTATGTTTAAAGACTTTAGCAAGTCATTTTAAAGCAATCAAAAAAATTTTTAGATCAACCCCTCCGTCTTCTTCAATGTATTCCTAGTAAAGATGTTTATCAGTTCACACCGACTCCATCCATGACTGAAGGCATGTGGGTTTTGGCTGACCAAATATTTTCTATAGCGATTAAATTTTATACTTAGGAGCAAATACTCAGTATCTCACAACCTAATAGCTTTCTGCCAGTGAAGAGGAGAAGCAGTATATAATTGGATATGGATAATTTTATATTCATCTGTAACTATAGGCTGGGATAACCGTGTTCTTTGGCATGATATTTGAAAACAGCCTCCTGATAAGCTACTCCCGCTGTAAAACAGAATTCATTATGCCGGGTAGGCCTTATGCTGGACCCCTTCCCGGTGGAGTGATCGCCTGGGGAGGACCAGATTGGATCCACGTAATGATGATTCCAGAACGACAGAATTCCCCCTCCCCTCGTATCATTTAAAACCTGTGCTAAAAGGAAATTGCTTTTCTTCCATATCCTGGCTTGGTTGGCTGTTAATTCCCATCAGGAAGCCAGGCATCATCAGGAAGGTCAGTTCAGGCTCCAGGCCCTCGAACGGTGGTTCGCAGCCTGGGCCGCACAGTTAGTGTCACCGGGGGAGCTCTCACAGCCCAGTCCAGGCTTCCGCCCGGGCCAATTAGGTCCGGGTCTCTGGGCCTGGGACGCAGGCACTAGACTTTGTTAAAACTCCCGGGTTATTCGGTACGCAGCCAAGTTTGAGAACGGCTGCTCCAAGTGGAGGTCTCCTGTCTTGTTTACTTTCTTAGGAAACTTATTAATGCTCCTGTAATTTATCACTTCAGACTGTGAATACAAGGTACTGGGTTGTCATAACATATTATAGAAACGTATCTTTCAGGTTAAACCTAGCTATCTTCCTTGAATGATTAACATATGCCTAACATTCTTTTCATTCTTCTGACAAGAGTTACACATGTCCACCTTGGCTGGGTAGCTCAGTTGGTTAGAGCAGTGGTCGACAAACTGCGGCTCTTCGGCCCCTTGAGTTTTTAGCAAAGGCCAGCTTAGGAGTGCCCTAATTAAGTTAATAGCAATGTACCTACCTATATAGTTTAAGTTTAAAAAATTTGGCTCTTGCGGAAACTGGTTTGGCTCCGTGGATAAAGTGTCGGCCTGTGGACTGAAGGGTCCTGGGTTTGATTCCGGTCAGGGGCATGTACCTTGGTTGCGGGCACATCCCCAGTGGGGGATGTGCAAGAGGCAGCTGATCGATGTTTCTCTCTCAGTGATGTTTCTGACTTTCTATCTCCCTTCCTCTCTGTAAAAAATCAATAAAATATATATATTTTTAAATGTGGCTCTGAAAAGAAATTTCAATCGTTATACTGTTGATATTTGGCTCTGTTTTCTAATGAGTTTGCCAACCACTGGGTTAGAGCATTGTCCCCATACACCAGGGGTGCACCATTGATCCCCAGTCAGTGTACATACAAGAAGCAATGGAGGGAGAGGTCAACCAAAGGACTTGTATGCATGCATATACACATAACCAATGGAAACAGACACCAGGGGCGTGAGGGCATGAGCAGTGGTGGGGTGGAGGGACTATCGGGGGATAAGGACACATATGTAATACCTTAATCAATAAAGAAAAATAAATAAATTACACACATAAAAAAAAGCAATTGATGAATGCATAAATAAGTGGAACAACAAACCGATGTTTCTTTCTTTTTCTCTCCCTTTGCTCTCTCTCAAATCAATAAATAAGATTTTAAAAGATTTATAGATGTCAATTGTCGAAAACTAGAGGAAAAAGCAGGCAAACATAATGAAAGGGAAAAGGTCATTTTATTTTTTGGTTAATCCTCACCTCTGGATATTTTTCTATTGATTTTTAGAGAGTGGAAGGGAAGGGGAGCAACTGAGAGAGAGAAACATCAATGAGAGAGAGAGAGAGAGAAAGAGAGAGAGACATCCATTGGTTGCCTCCCACAGGCCTCTGGGCTGGGGATGGAGCCTGCCACTGAGGTACCAGAATCAAACCCAGAACCCTTCAGTCTCCTTTCTTGTCCTTTTTTTTTTTTTTTTTTTTTTTTTTAGCCCAATCAGTTACTGTGGTAATGGTTCCAAGGATGCATACATTTGTCAAAACTCATCAAATAGTACACTTTAAATGTTTGTAGTTCTTTCTATGCCAAATATATACTTCAATGAAGGTGTCAAAAAAATACATACTCAGGGACTGTTGGCAACCTCCAATCGTGGAATTTGTTCTGTCAGGTGTTGCTTGAAATACTGGATATTACAATCACTTACTGGATATTATTTTCACCAACCAATTATTTTTTACTCAGGACAATAATTTCATACTCTGAAATAGTCAGTGTTTCAAGTTTTCCCATAGAAAGTAAAATTCAAATATTTCACCACAATTTCTTCCACAGAATTCTCAAAAGCACAATACCATTCAGAACAACATGTCCAAAGCATTACTCCACTTTCCCGAGTTTTCATTGATTTAGTAGCAGGAGCAGTTGCAGATCTCGCAATCTTTTTATGTAATTAATTATGCTCCCAATGAAGTTGTTATTGGGGAGAGAAAAGGAAGGCGAAGTGGATCTAGTTTCACCATTGATTTTCTATCTTTCATGGTGATTTATCACAGTTACCCTTTGAATAGATGCTGCATTTGTTGGAGTGACAAGAAGTGATTTAAAAAAAAAAAGCGGCTGATGAAATTGAGGTAATTCCTTGGGAATATAGAATCCCACCAAGACATCAACTGAGATTTGGATGGGAGTTCTAGAAAAATGGGGAAAAAAATAGTCAAACTCCCTTGTGTATAATTTTAGTAACTTCCAGGTCAAGCATTGGCCTTTTTATTGGGTTCTTAATTACAGGCAAAAGATAAGTGAAATATATTTTGATGTCATAGACACCATCTAGCAGATCTGAGATTAAAATTCATAAGTGCTTCAAGTTGATTGAGGAATATTAAAACCTCTCCATGGTTTACAATGCATGTCTCTATAATGTCCTTTTTTTCAGTAAGCAATGTTGACTTATAAAACCACAGTTCTAGCTTTGACAAGTCCCAAGTGTTTTGGCTGACACTTAACTCAATAAAAATTTATTGAATTAATATGTTAATATATATATATATATATTAATGGTTGGTTACTTACAAAACTCCTTTAGAATTTGTGAAAGTATTTGAAATTCTGAGGGTTACCATAACGTGCTCTGCCTTGGACTGTAGAAACCTTCCAGATGCCTTCAGGTACCCCCCAAAAGTGTGTCCTGGGGAATTCTCACTCCATACTGGGCAAATCATTTGCCATGTCTTTTTTTTAATATAACAAAAAATATTTATTTTAGGGAGAGAAAGGAAGGGAGAGAAACATATATGTGAGAGAGAGAAACATCGATCAATTGCTTCTAGCACATGCCCCAACTGTGGATCAAACCCGCAACCTGGGCATGCACCCTGACCCCCTCTGGAGTACAGGGAGGAGCTCCAACCTGGGCATGCACCCTGACCCCCTCTGGAGTACAGGGAAGAGCTCCAACCTGGGCATGCACCCTGACCCTCTGGAGTACAGGGAGGAGCTCCAACCTGGGCATGCACCCTGACCCTCTGGAGTACAGGAAGGAGCTCCATCCACCTGAACCACACCGGCTACGGCTCATTTGCCAGATCTTGGTTCCCATCATAAGTGGGTGTAGAGCAGCCTAACTCTAGAAAAATGAGGAGCCAGAGCGATACTGCCTTATTGGCGAATGCCTTTCAATTGCATTCATTCATCCGTTTGTTTATATTTAGACAATCTTGAACGAAGTGGCAGCAGTAATGTTAAATTAGTTCTCTGTGAATAATTATTTCTGTAAAGGCTTTCACAGTGGCTAGAAAAATATAATGAAAATGTATATAAATACAAATGAAAGGATTAATTCCCCTGGGCTCATAATCTTAGATTTGAGTCAGCAGCCAATTTTTTATTTGATTTTAAGATTAGTGTATAAAGAGCATGTCAAACTCAAAGGCTAAAGCAGGCCAAATAAACAAGGTTTAAGTTGTATGGGGGCCGCAAAAAAAAACAAAAGCTTCAATTTTCCTAGAAATGTAGGTTTATTTCGCTAGAGACATGCTGAATACAAAGGGCTGAATAAATGAGCAATCATTAACATAAAATAATAGAACATTTTAATAAAAATTTATTTTTTTCCTGAACATTAACTTACCAGACACTGAATAACTGCACAAATTAATAAGTGTAACGCAAATAAGCCTATTTTTCTTGTTCTCTGAAAGCAAAATATTTCTTGATGTGCACACCAAACAAGTCAGTGCAAGACTAATGACGTGGCCATCGGCTGCTAAAATATTCGCTGCTGGTATTAGTGGAGAGAAATGTGCCTGAAAGGGAAATGAATGCAGCACGATTATAGTGATCATTTATTACAAACATTGTAGTTCATTATTAACAATTATGCATAACAGGATATTGTAAGAATTAAGTTACAAATTTTTAATGAAACCATTTATTACACACTGTTATATTTGCTGGACCACAAAAATATTCGTTGTGGGCCGAGAGTTTGACATGCTTGATATATAACTCTATAACACATAATCTGTATATTGTATTTTATGTTCACCATCCCAAGTCAAGTCTCCTTTTAAATCTTGACAAATGAAGTTTGTTAATGTAAAACAAACAAAACACATTGAAACCTGTTAAGAATTTTTGTAAGCTTATTTGAGCCAAACTGTCAACATATGCCAGGAAGCAGAACCTCAAGGAATTGAGACAATGCTCCGGAGAATGGCGGGTTACATTTGTGTTTATACATCGCAATCAAAGGGGGGACATAGGTGGGTTACATGGAATTCACTGGTGATAGATTAAGGAGGTGGGATGAAGCAAAGCAGGGGGAGGGGAAAGAGGAGGGAACGCCTGGGATTGGATAAAAAGTAAAATGATGGACACAGCCAAAACCGGTTTAGCTCAATGGATAGAGCGTTGGCCTGCGGACTGAAAGGTCCCAGGTTCGATTCCGGTCAAGGGCATGTACCATGGCTGTGGGCACATCCCCAGTAAAGAGTGTGCAGGAGGCAGCTGATTGCGATGTTTCTCTCTCATCGATGTTTCTGACTTTCTATCCCTATCCCTTTCTCTCTGTGAAAAATCAATAAAGTATATTTAAACAAAAATGATGGACACATACTTAGGTGGGTGCAGGAACAATTAACATGATAATGAAGGAATTAGTGGTATCTGTCTTGGTGCCTACCGCATCTGGTTGTGCCCCAGGGGCTCCAGAAAAAGGGAAGTTACAAGTTACCCAGATACTTCAAGGGCATGTTATCATAGATGCAAAAGACAGACGGGCTCAGTTAAGGTAAAGGTTGACCTTGTCAGTGAAGATACCAGCCTAGGATATAACTGCCCACCAAAACTGCGTTTAGTTAAAGTTTAATCTCAGACCATTCTTTGTGGTTACTTTAGGTCTCAGTTTGCAGGACTGCCATGCAGGCCTCCCCTGAGCTTGTGAGGTCAGCATGTGGCCCCTTTCGTCCACAAGTTGATACACAAATGGTTGTCTTTATAGTTGATCACAAAGCAATACATTCCTTAAAAGATAGGATAGTATTGCATACACACTATACATTGAGCAGCCTGATTGTTATGACCACCTGACGTTTGTAGGCAGATTAGCAGTGCCCTGCATCGTACGGGAAATGGGAACCGAAGGCCTGTTCAAACACCTCTGCTGTCTGCAGTCACCAAGATAAAATGTCTCCAATTCGCACAGGAACACAAGGATTAGACAATCGAGCACTGGAAAACAGTCATGTGGTCCGATGAATTACGTTTTCAGTTAAATCACACATATGGCAGAGTGAGAATTTCATGAAAACAGCATGAAAGCATGCACCCCAAATGCACGAGTACAACCCTTCAAGCTGGTGGGGGCAGTGTTGTGGTTTGGGGCATGTTTTCCTGGCATTATTTGGGCCCTTCAATTCGTGTGGAACCATGTCTGAAAAGCACAACATATCTAAGTATCGCTGCTGATCAAGTTCATCCTAGCATGTCGATGGCGTATCCCATTGGAGATGGCTTCTTCCAACAAGACAATGCGCCATGCCATGGTGCTAGTATTGTGCAGGAGTGGTTTCAAGAACATGAAGGAGACTTGACCTTGCTTAAGTGGTCCCCAGAATCACCAGGTCTCAATCCAATCGAGCATTTGTGGGACGAAATAAAAGAGCCATCAGGCAGCTGGTTCCACAACCAACAAATCTTACAGAACTGGACAGTGCTACTCATCAGGCATGGTGTCCGATTCCTCACATCACCTTTCAACATCTCATGGAGTCAAATGCAAGAATCGCCGCAGTATTGAAGGCAGAAGGTGGCCCAACAAAGTACTGATGGGGTGGTCATAATAATATGGCCACTCAGTGTATATATGCATATATACTGTATATATAGTGTATATCTATATGGTGTATATCTATGGATAAAGTGAATAACAGGGCCTGTGTCAGAGGGTAGTTGTTGTAAGATTAAATGTGATTATATACACAGAGTGCTTTGCATCATTATGTGCTTGTACAGAATAAGTAATGATGGTTGGCTTTTGAACTTTATTTCTATAATGACTTTTTCTATAGTTTCTATATGAATGTTGGAATATTAGTTACACATGAACTGAATAAAATTGCTAATTCTTCTAGTTATTTTTCCTTATAATTAGTCAATGCAGGAGAGGAAAGTAGGAAGAAGTTGTGTTCTTACATGACTTAGGTGTCTGGAGGTAAATAATTGGTTCCAAAAAGTAGGCTCTTTATTTAGAGAAAACAAAGAAGTGATAAGTGGTAGTTTCAAGGGTGAAGAGTTGATAGTTTTCAGTGAAAATGCCTGAAGGTTTTGTAGCGAGGTGTAGAGTTAAGCGTTGCTTTTAAATTCTGTTGTAATAATCATTAATTATTATTGCTCCTTCAAGGTGTGGTATCAACACAGTTGTGAAATGTTTTGAGTTTGTGAATTCATTTAAAACATATTTTTAAATGTCTTGGTGCACGTATACAGTGTCCAGCTACGACTCCAAATGTGATGGGTGAATCTCACGTGACCTGTCGTTCTGGAGAAGTTAGCGTAACACAAAACACGTTCAGCCTGCTATTCGGAAACACATATTTGTTGTTGAGAAATCACCAGCTGTTTTTGTGAGAACCTTAATTCTCTCAGGGAAACAGTTCTACCACCAGCTGCCCCCCGGGAGACCATGTGCTGGTACACCTGCGGCCTGTGTTTGAAGGAAAGGCTGCTGAGAACTGAGGGCAACGGACAGCCTCGCCCTGAGAAGTGGAAAACAGATACAGCTGCCTCCCTCTCAGTCCCTGACACTAAGGCAAGCAGTTCTACCCGAAGGAGTCTCCAACACCTTCGAAGAGAAAGCGGGGGTGACTTGATTTAGAGCCTGGAGCGTGTGCTTGGCACATAATAGGCACTCAATAGGTATGTGTTGAAAGAATGAATGAGTGAATGAATGAATGAATGAATGAACGAACGAACTTTGTAATGTGATGAAGCACTAACAGAATACCCAAAAGAGTTGGGACATCTCATTGCTGGGCATAATGAATAAAGTAACCACTTTTCTTAACCAAAATAACTCAACCAAGTAACTCCCGTCTGTAAGTCTGATGGAAGCGATTCTTTGGTCAGGCTAGAAACCAAAGACAGTTACGTGTGTGCTTGTGTGAATCTACAAAGGAGCCCATTATTCATTATTCCTTTGTTAAAAAATATATATTTTATGGATTTTTTATAGCGAGGAAGGGAGAGGGATAGAAAGTCAGAAACACCAATGAGAGAGAAACATCGATCAGCTGCCTCCTGCACACCCGCTACTGGGGATGAGCCCGCAACCAAGGTGCATGCCCTTGATGGGAATCAAACCTGGGACCGCAGCTCTATCCACTGAGCCAAACCGGTTTCAGCAGGAGCCCATTATTTTTAACACCTTATCATGGAGCTGTTTCAGGCAGAAAAGAAAGTACTAGGATGTGCACATTTTTAAACGTAAGATTTTGCTTTAAAGAATAAGAACAGCCCTAGACGGTTTTGCTCCGTGGGTAGAGCGTCGGCCTGTGGACCAAAGGGTCCCGGGCTCCATCCAGGAAAGCTTTGTTACGAATTTTCTGAGAACAGAATAAATGTAATCTCATGGAATGGGAAAGGTTGATGATATTTGTACTTCTTACAGATACATTTTCAGATGGGCTGACTTAATCATTCTCGGGCTTTAACAGTGTTTCTAGCTCTGAACATCCGAGCGAGGTCTAAATTCGACTTTGCGCTGACAATTCTGAGAAGAGAGGACCGGTTGGAGTAAAAGGTGTAGTGGTTCCGGGTGGGACAGCTCCTCACAATTCCCTCTCCCCGTGGCCAAGCCTTGAGCAGAGGATTTAATTTCTCTGAGCCTACTTTCTCCCTCTGATTGATCAAGGGAATAACAGGACCTGTGTCAGAGGGTGGTTGTCTTAAGGATTAAATGTGATCATATACACAGGGTGCTTTGCATAGTGCCTGTGCAGAGTAAGTAATGCTTCCTAAATAGTCAAAGTTTAAGTGGAAATGAGCAAAATGCTTAAAAATGCCGAAAACCAACCATTTGGCAAATATACTGCTTCTTAAGGCGTCAAATTCCAGAGAACGTGGCCTTTATGTATTCCTTCAAATAAAACTGATAAATTCAGAAAAGTTTTATTCCCGATAACTAACACATAATTAATTAGACACAAAATATTCCAGTACTGAACTGCCGCTGACATCAACTCTATTAAATTGTATTAAATCTGGGTCTGGGATACTTATCGGGCATCTAATGACAATATTCCAACTATTTATGAAAAACGAAGGCATTTAATTTGCTTGTTAAAACTGGGCTAATTCCTCTTGCAGCCCCACCGCCTTCATGCTTTCGTGTCAAATAATCCAGTTCAGAGTGTCATGCGGTTCAAATAGGTATTGCCTGCCCGCTGTAGTCACATAACAAACAGCTGTCCCAAAGGAGGGAGGGGGAGAAAGCCAGCCGCTTAGGCAGATGCTGTGGAGCCTCTCTCTGGGGGAGACAGGCTGATGGAAATGAAGAGCTCTCCATCCTGGCCGGCATGGCGCAGGCCGAAGCAGTCTGGACCTCCGGCGTCAGGCCCTCCTTTCCAGTAACCCGTCTCCTTTCCCGGCGTGGCCGGTGACACCGCCTGACATCACCGTTCCGGATCGCCGGGGAGCCCCCCGCATGGGTGGCCTGACGGCGTTCACCTCTCCGCGCCCCGCGCCCGCCACGTGAGGTGCCCTAATATGGTCCGACCGGCGGGAAGCCGGGGAGCGCTCGCCCGGCGGCGGTTCGCGGGGCGGGGGCCCGGCACCGGCCTTCGGAGTCACCCAGCTTCTGCGGGAGAGCGCGCGGGGCTCTGGGGTCGCTTCGGGGCGAGCTGAGCGTCAGCTGCGGCAGCGGCGCCCGCCGTGGGTAGCTGTCCTCTCATCCGCCCGGCGGATCCCGTGTCCCCGGGGGCTTCCTGCCCTCCCCTCTGTCTCCATCTCCCCTCACCGTGCGCAATCCTGGGGCCTCCCCCAGCTCAGGTCCTCCTTCCCGACCCGGAGGCGCCCTGGGGGCCTGGGGGCGGCTCTCCGGGGGAGGCGTGGGGGGAGACCCGGGCCGGCGACTCGCTGCGCCTCGGGCCCCAGCAGCCTGGGGGGGGGGGGGGTTTGGGGGGCAGATGCTGCTGCAAGGCGTGTCTGGGCGGCGCTCATGTGATGAAGCCGGGGGGAGGGGGGGAACAAGGGGGAGGAGGAGGCAAAGAGGTGGCTCTCTCTCTCTCTCTCTCTCTTTTTTCTTTTAAGGAGTTTGCCGGGAGCGCGTCTCCTCCATTCGCAGTGCGGGCGCGTCGGGAGGCGGAGCGGCAGGGGAAGGCGCTCTCGGGAGCCGGCGGGCGCTCGGCTCCTCACTCTGCCCCGCGGGCCTGCGATCTGCGGAGGGCGTGACCCGGCGGCTGGGCGCGGGGAGAACCGCGGAGAAGAAGCCCCGAGAAGCCATGGGCGCTGGGAGCTCCACCGAGCAGCGGAGCCCGGAGCAGCCGGAGGCGGGGAGCGGCGCGCCGGCCGAGCCCGAGCCCAGCGGCGGCAGCCCGGCGGCGGCGGCGGAGGAGGAGGCGGCGGCGGCGCCGGGAGCTCCGGGGGACCCCGACATCGGGGCTGCGGACCCCGCCACCAAGGTACGCGAGCGCCGGGCCACCTGCCGCGGGGAGCGGAGAGGGGGTGGGTGGGTGGGGATCGCTCTGATTTCCGCGAGAACTTCCCGTCCGTCCAGCGCCTCCGCAGACTCGGGCGCACGAACCCCTCTTTTCAGGGTGGTTTTGGTGTGTGTGTGTGTGTGTGTGTGTGTGTGTGTGTGTGTGTGTGTGTTGCGCCGGGGCGGGACCCGAGCAGCAGCCGGCGCGGCCGGGGGCTCGCACCTTTGTGGCGGGTCTCCAAGGCGGGACGACTGCGCCATCCGCAGCCAGAAACGCCGAGCCTTTCTGCACTCTCTTCCGGGGCGGCCACCCAGCTCCAGGCGCCGGGATGTGGGGGAATCCGTGGGGGGTTTGACCCCCGGGGGCTCGGAGTCTGGAGCCTCTTGGGCCCCGGCTCTCCCAGATGCGCAAAGTCAGCTGCATGGCCGGGGCGCGTGTGGCCAGCCCTGGGTCCCACGCCGCCTCCGCCCCGGTTTCTGGCTGTGCCTGGAGCCGCCTGGGTTTGGTACCCGGTCCCCCTGCGGCAGCGGCCGGAGCAGACACCGCCTTCCCGCCGCAGAGAAAGCCCGGGGTGCGGCGCGCCCGGAGCCAAAGGAAACCCGGGCGGACGCCGCGTTTCCCGAGGGAATGAATGACAGGTTTCGAAACGGGAGGCCGCGTCTTCCTTTCCGCTCAGCGCGCGGCCCGCGGACGCGGTTGTGGATGAACGGACCCCGGAGGCGCGGTTAGAAGTTTGCAGAGGATGCGGTCTGTGCGCGGGGCTCCGAAGGCATCCGTGAACCTGGCCGGAGTTTCGCATTGTATGGTCCGGAGGCTTCGAGGCCGAAATGAATACCCTTGGCCGCTCCCGCAGCCGAGTCTGCACCCAGGTCCCGCCATTGGCTGGGCGATCTGTCTCCCGCGTGTGCGTCCCTTTGCAGAGCTGCGCCCAGCCCGGCCTGTGATGCCCGCAGAGGACGATGATGTGGTCAAAAACAAACAAATCCAGCGCCGAAACTGAGGGTGCAGATCACATGAGGACCTCAGAGTGATCTGGGCAGGGGTCTGGACGTGTAGTGCGTGTCTGATGCCCACATGGGTCAATACGTGGGAGAGGTGTTTTTATGGGAAGAAGAAGCTGAAACCCAGGTGCATGTCACAGAACGATGGCCTCATTGTCTTGACCTCTTTAGATGCCCCCGTCTGGTTTGGGCTGAGACTGCCCTTAACTAGACTGACTACCTTCCGTCTTTAACCCTCAAATCCTTGTGGAACCCACGGCCCCTGTAGTTGGAGGTATCAACCAGTTCTAACCGCCTGGGACAGCTAGGTTTTGTAAGGTGCCCAAGCCTTGGCCTAAGGACTGGACTGCCCCTTGGAGATCTGAGTCCCATCTTAATACTTACTGTACATCCCTTTTTAATGCCAACTACTGTCAACCGGTTGCACAACCCGTATTTAGAGCCCGGTAATGAACGTGATGTTAATGTGTAATTGCTGGAGCTTTTAGTCAGGTGCATTTTTTCCCGTGGCTTTTACTCCTCCTCGGGTTCTCCTGTGAACACTTCACCCTGAAATATGGTACTTATTCCCTTCCCAATAAATTCTAATTTGTTCATGTAAAAATATCCTATTTTCTGATTCCCTTCTCTTTATATCTTCTTCTCCAGAATCTTCGTCTTCTCCCTCTCTCCTGGTCACCACCATCTTGAAACAGCCAAACCCTGTCCTTTAAAAAAAAAAAAAATGACTTAAATGATGTCCAGAATATCACTTGACCTTTTTGGCGTTCTGCCCAGCTATCAATTTGGAGGCAATCAATACACTTACATGTATCCTTGGAAAACGTGTAGTTTTTCATTTCAATGAGCAAAATGTATTTCTCAGGTTTTGAAGACCTAAGTCTTTTCTAAAGAACCCTAATTAACAGTGACTCAGCACACGATGCCATGGACCCTTCTTCCTCGCAGTGTCCACATTTGTGGGTTTAGTGACTTGACTAATGTTTTGGGGGGTTTTTTGGTGTTTTTTTGAAAAGCGTTTCTGAATGTTCCACAAGGGCAGGAACCATGTCTGTTGATAACAGGTGTGCCCCCAGGTGTTGCCTGCTGTCTGGCACGCAGTGGGCTCTCAGGAAGGGATGGTACTGGCTCCCTGGCTTTGATGAGAGCCAGCCAAGTTGGGCAATCCCCTGCTCATCTGATGTTTCTACAGTTTAACCTCTGACCCTCTCACCATGATCCATCTCACGTAGCAGACAGTGATTACGTCAAGTCAGTCTGGTTATTAATAGATCTAATGAATATCTTGGCAAAAATTCAGATTTGGGGACTTTGGTTTCTGTTTCTCTTGAAAGAGGGGCATGCGAGGCACTTTCGAATTGCCTTTGATATCAGACAGACCCATATCTGAGCCACAAGAATGCAAGTGGCTCAGATGCGCTCACTTAAGTGCACTGAGTAGTTAGGAATTGCATCTCGAGCTTTCTAGTTCGGGTCTGTGGACATTGGGGCAGGTTTAGACTAAATACATCATTCCCTTCCCACCAGTAGAATGTTGATGATTAACTAAAGGCTGTTAGCAGATTCCCCCCCCCCCCCCCCCCCCCGCCGCCCCACCTAAAAGGATATTCATATCATGTGCATATTGCCTATTTAGCAATCCAGTTTACTTTCCCTTTTTTCTGCTAATTTCAGTTACCAGTTGCTCACTGAGTAAGTGCTCACACATCAAAAGATGTTACACTCATCGCGTTGTTACTCCTGTCAAGGTCAAGCTTGATTGCCCAAGCTTAAGTTAGATGCCCTGAGGCAGAAGTCTCGGTTTTATCTGTGGTATTTTTCAATAAATGGAAGGAATCTTCTCTTCTAGTCAATTTTTTACAGTCTTCATATGGAAATTCTGGGAGAAAATGGCTTGATCAGTTATTTTCCAGGTTTAATTTTGGGACTTGGCTATTTTGGCTACCCCAGGGGCAGGAATATTAAGACTGCCAAACACAAAATATTTAATACGAGGGGTAAATAAAACCTCGTATTAATCCTCCGTCGTCTGTTTTAAAAATTTGTCTTCAAAGAGTGTTTTTAAATCCGGTGGCAATCTAGAGTGGAGTAAATGGCATATAAATGACAAGTTTCCTTCCAGGACTCTGGCAAATCTTGATTCTGAAGCCAAGCTCCAGGCTAAGTCCGGACAGCCCCCGTCCTCCACATCAGCCTTTCTGTATTTTCTGCTTAATCGGTGACTTCAGAAGCAGAAATGGAACAGTGGTCAGTTGCCACAGCGAGAGGCCCTTGGGAAGGTGGGGACTCCGGTCAGTCCTTCAAGTTGTGGTTCCATTTGATCACAAGAGCTGAATCACCAAAACATAAACTTGTGTTCCATTAGAAGGATCCATTATCTGATCAGCAGATTGAAGGGTGTCTTTGCCTTTCGTGCATTAAAACAGACCATTGAGTTGACTAAGTGCCTTTCCTGATGCCTCTTCCAGCCGAAGGTGGTGGTGTGCTCTCTCTCCCTTGCCCTCTGTTTCACAAAACGGGGAGGGAGACTGAAGATGGCCTTGATGGCATTATGTCACCCGGGTTACACTCAAAGGGCTGGAATTGAGGACGACTAGGCAAGAGTTATATGTTTGTTAGTAGAGTGGTGTTTCTTTTTCGTTTTCTTTTACAAACCCTTGTGACTAGAGTGGTGTTTTTATGTCTTGTGGATTTTAGCCAGATTACAAAAGGTGCTACTGTCTGATTGGACCACAGCCCTGACATTGGAGATGTGATGCGAGGAGGATGGTCATTGAGGATAGCTGTGGCCTGCGGAGGCAGCGGCCCCACCCTTGACTCTCCTGCAGCTGTTTAGGCTGGTAGGTGTACGCCGTCAGTGGAGATGTCCACTGGAAATACCTCACTCAGTCTCAGTGTCCATCCTTTTGCATTCATTGGGGTTGACTGAACTCTGTGCCTGGACAGCTTTAAACTGATAGTGTAAGGATCATTCTTGTTTGGTGTCTCACAGGATGATGAGTAAAATGGAAATAAAATGTCTTATGTTAAAAGCTATTTTTACAAAGTTGGGTTTTTTCCTTCTTTATCAGCTTGAACACATATTCAGTATTGTAGAACACAAAGAAAGGAAAATCAAATTAAATGGTGCTTATCCTTGACCTCTGTAACCCTATGTGCTGTAGTCGTTCATGAAGTGAGAAATTAGTATTTATAGCACTTTGGATTCTATGAGAAAAATATAGTCAGTACTTTTAACTCATGAAAAAAAAACCTTAAGTGTCCTCCAAGCCAATTCTTAGTGCTCTTACAATTCAGGAGAACTTTGATTTAATTTTGAAAGAATTCAGTGGAAAAAATATGGGGGGAAAGCTGGGTTCCAGAACGGAGAACTACTATATGTAAGCATATTTTCAATAAATTCTTGAAAAATCTGTAATTATAATTATTTGTTTTGTCTAATTGGATTTCGGGCCATTTTCCTGAAAATTGGCACCATATTACTAAATATAAGGGTAGGATTAAAAAATATATGTTTTTATTGATTCCAGGGAGAAGAAGGGAGAGCGAAAGATAGGAACATCAATGATGAGAGAGAATCATTGACGGGCTGCTCCTGTGCACCCCCCTTTCGGGGCATGTGCCCTGGCCCGGATGGAGCCAGGACCTGGTTCACGGGTCAGCTGATGAGCACACGGGCTGGGACAAGGGTAGGATTTTGTACTTGTGACCATCTTTCTGTGTCCTTCGCATTAGTACATATAATAAAAGGATTGGGGTGTTAAAATAGTCGAATAATTTCTTTTTTAAAAAAATATACTTTATTGATTTTTTTACAGAGCAGAAGGGAGAGGGATAGAAAGTCAGAAACATCGATGAGAGACATCGATCAGCTGCCTCTTGCACGCCCCCTACTGGGGATGTGCCTGCAACCAAGATACATGCCCTCAACCGGAATCGAACCCGGGACCCTTCAGTCCGCAGTCCGACGCTCTATCCACTGAGCCAAACCGGTCTCGGCTAGTCGAATAATTTCAATCATACATGCCTTCATATCTCTTACCATGAATAATTGAGCTTACTTAAAGCTGACTGTAGATCTCATATCAGTTTTTAATTGTAAAAGCTTTATAGGATGATCCAAAGCATTTGTTTACTTTTATTAAAATGACTTAGTTAAAGGCACTGCATAACAGGATTTGTTTAATGTTTATGTTTTTTAAGTGTTCTAGTCGAGAACCTCAATTTGTAGAATGTGGTAAAAAGCGAAAGTCACCTATTCTTTTCAACCCCTCAAATACTCATTGTTTGAAATCGTTATTGGTGGTTTCTTGCTTATTCTTTCAAAAACTTTATGCACAGGCAAAGATATAAATAAAAATAGTCTCATCTTTAACAAATAAGATCTTACTACATAATAAAAGGCTAACATGCAAATCAACCAAATGGCTGAATGACCAGTTGCTATGACGTGCACTGACCGCCAGGGGGCAGACGCTCAATACAGAAGCTGCCCCCCGGTGGTCCGTGTGCTCCCACAGGGGGAGCACTGCTCAACCAGAAACCGAGTTCATGGCTGGCAAGCGCAGCGGGAGCCTTTCCTGCCTCCTCAGCAACGCTAAGGATGTCCAACTGATGGCTGAGGCCCACTCCCCGTGAGAGGGCGCTGGCCAGGCTGAGGGATCCCCCCACAAGTGCATGAACTTCATGCGCCAGGCCTCTAGTATTATATATAGTCTGTTACTTTAGGTGTTGGATATCTTTTCCTATCAGGACATAAATATCTACCCCTATTCTTATTAATGACTACATATATAAATTTCTCCTTTATGGGTTGAAGTACCATAGTGATTTAACCAATCCCCTGTTTTTATATTTATACTCTCCTCATCTTTTGCTATATTAACTTGATGGAAGGAATATCCTAGTTCAGATAAAGTGTGCAAGTGTATCTTTAGGGTAGATTTCTGAAATGGAATTGCTGGATTAGAGGATTGATATTCACTTTAAAAGAGATTCTTCCACTTTGCATCCCTATTGTCTAGAAGATCAGCACTCGCTTTCCAAAGCCTTTGTTTTGCCTCAATACATCACAGATTTTCTAATACTGGTCGGTCTGTACCTCAATTGGCACTTGAATTTCCTTGGTGCATTTTTAAAATAATATATTTTATTGATTTTTTGCAGAGAGTAAAGGAGAGAGATAGAAAGTTAGACACATCAATGAAAGAGAAACATTGATCAGCTGCCTCCTGCACACCCCTCACTGGGATGTGTCCACAACCAAGGTACATGCCCTTTACTGGAATCCACTGAGCCAAACTGGTTTCGGCTCCTTGACGCATTTTTAATGATGAGGTTGAGTGTCTTGTCATGTATATTGGCCACCCAGGCAAGACTGGCTTTCAGAGCATTAAATAAAAGGCTATAGTTTATTTTACAGTGAGTTAATTTTTAAAGACTTTCCTTCTGGAAATTACTCAAAATAGGGCAAGTTTAAGAGCAAAAAAGGCGGCTGAGGGACTACTCTTCTTGCCTCCTTTTTCTTCCCAAGTTAGTAAACTGTCTTTAATTTTATTTGCTTAGACAATGACCTACTTTTGAGGCTATCAATTTAAAAATGTCCCCTCTGGGAACAATCTAAAATCCAGTTGCCAGAAATTTCTTCATACTTCTCATCCATGACATACATGTTGGAAACAGGGATTGAGGGTCACAGAAATGCAGTTCCCCTGGGCTTTGTCCCTTCTCATTCTCTTAACAGACGATGGCCTGGCTTGGTTAACTGGAAGAAATGTTTTCCCAGAAAGCCGTAGGTGTTCCAAGCTCTGGAAACTTCAGGATCTTTCCCAGACACGGTTGCTTCTCTTACTACAAGTTTTCATTCTAGTTCAATAATTCTATAGTTTCTCCATGATGTTTAAAAAAAAAGGGCAGGGGGGGAAGGGGGGAAGAAACCCTGCCATTGTATTCTGTTTAACTGTAACCAGTTATAATAAAAGGTCAGGTTTATTCGATTAGGAAGTGAGACCAGCCACAGTTAAGAGGTTGGAGTGGAGGGCGGGGGGGTCACTACAACTGGTTGGCCAGTCTTCTGTCTGTTATATGCAGACATTGTAAACTGTGAGAGTGCTGAGAGGTTATATTTTCCCAGTTCCCAAACCTAGTTGTTCAGTTGAACCCCCGGGGAGCTTTTGAAAGACCCCCTGGGTCCATTCTAGATGCATTGAATCAGAAAGCCTGCCCAGCGGAGGACTGAGATTCTGTAGTCTTAATGCTCTCCCATATTCTGATTTGCTTGTTGTGGCGACCATTGTCTTAAGAAGGAATGTGGGTGGGGGGAGTGGGGGGAGGAGCTGATGGAGGGCCAGGGCCATGTGGTCCAGGCCAGGATGACCACAGCACAGACTGACTGAGGTTGGAACTAGTGTGGGTGGGAGAGGGAGGGTTGCAGATGATGTTGGAAGAGTTGTTAGGTGTTTCCCTTGTCACATAAACAAAGGAAAATACTCCTCCTACATTATTTCATTCCTTTATTCTCTTGTATAGAAGCTAGTGTGCTGTTGTTGGTAGAGGGTTTTCTAAAAAGAATGTGCTGCCAGAACCGGTTTGGCTCAGTGGATAGAGCGTTGGCTTGCAGACTGAGGGGTCCTGGGTTCGATTCTGGTCAAGGGCATGTACCTTGGTTGCGGGCACATCCCCAGTAGAGGGTGTGCAGGAGGCAGCTGACAGATGTCTCTCTCCCGTCGATGTTTCTGACTTTCTATCCCTCTCCCTTCCTCTCTGTAAAAAATCAATAAAATATATTGGAAATAAATAAATAAATAAAAAGAACGTGCTGCTCAGGGCAAATAAGTGTGGAGTCAAATGCTATTATCCCTCTTGAGCCAAAAGCACCGACTTGCCGCTGTTGTCGGCTTCCGTTTCCATCTGCCTGCCTCTTAAGCCTTTTCCCTCGTTGATTAATTCTAAACTTCCTTTTTGCCAGATAAGTCGACAGCAGCCGATGGCTTGCTTTTTGGCCTTTGGCGGCTCCAGAAATCTGTGACAAAATCTTAAAACCTAAGCAAGTCCTTGCAGATCAGAGTAGGGTCTGGCTTTCCCCATGGTTATTGCTCTTCGATCTTGATTCCATAAACACTTCTTGGCTGGTGTCTGTGCTCAGGGACTGTGCTGGGAGCTGCCGAGACAAAGGGAGAATGCCAGAGCTCAGGCCTAAAACATTAATGTTGCCGAAACCGGTGTAGCTCGGTAGATAGAGGGTCGGCCTGCGGACTGAAGGGTCCCAGGTTCGATTCCAGTCAAGGGCATGTGCCTTGGTTGCGGCACGAGGCGGCTGATCGATGTTTCTCTCTCATCAATGTTTGTAACTTTCTATCCCTCTCCCTTCCTCTCTGTAAAAAATCAGTAACATATATTTTAAAAAATTAATGTTTTCCCTTTCATATACTGAGCTCTTTCATCCACTAGAAATGTGATGACTTTATGTCTGGAGGGAGAGGTCTAACTTTTTTTTCTCTATGGGTATCTGTTGTTCCATTGATTAAAAGTTCCATTGATTAAAAGTTCTTCCTGTTGCCGAGACCGGTTTGGCTCAGTGGATAGAGCGTGGGACTGCGGACTGAAGGGTCCCGGGTTCGATTCCGGCAAGGGCATGTACCTTGGCTGCGGGCACATCCCCAGTAGGGGGCGTGCAAGAGGCAGCTGATCGATGTCTCTCTCTCATCGATGTTTCTGACTTTCTATCCCTCTCCCTTCTGCTCTGTAAAAAAATCAATAAAATATATTAAAAAAAAAAAAGAAACTTAAAAAAAAAGTTCTTCCTGTTAAAATTTGAGTTTCCGTATATGTATAAACCTATTTATTGATTTCATTTTATTTCTAAAGTTTCCCTGCTGTCTTTTTGTACACTGAGTTTCAAGCATTAAGGAACTGGCTACAAATCTAGTCAATCATAATAGCAAGTCTGTGGTTTAAAATACTTTCATATCCTACATCTGAGGCGTCACCCTGGTCTCTGATGATACACTTATATCTACGTGAATGTAAAAAAGTGGGAAGCAGGTGTTATCTTATCAGCTTAATTTGTTTTCTTGGTGTGTATTAACATTATGCATTACAATAGTCCATTAAATATCTCTTGACCACTTCACCATATAAAAGGCAGTGGACTAGATTCTTTGAGAAATAACAAAATAAGACCACATAGCATGACCCTTGTGCACCTCATAATCTAGGTCAGTGGTCGGCAAACTCATTAGTCAACAAAGCCAAATATCAACAGTACAAATGATGGAAATTTCTTTTGAGCCAAAAACCGACTTTTGCGCATGGACCACGAGGTTTCAATCGCACTGTCTGTGCGCGCCCGCACGTGGTGTTTTGTGGAAGAGCCACACTCAAGAGGCCAAAGAGCCGCATGTGGCTCGCGAGCCACAGTTTGCCAACCACTGATCTAGGTAATTTGAGAGGGTTCCGCTAGAGGAAATAATCAATAACCAACATTGAAATAACTGAAGGGCCAATAGAAAAAATAGCTATTAGTTGGTACTGTCTTCTGAGTGAGTGGTCCAAATAACGGCTATAAAAAGAACACTTCGGGATGTTGCAGGCAGATAAAAGGCCAGTTAGCTGGGAGGCCAGAAAGCACATGACATGTTATGGGGCTGAATGCTTATCCTATATAATAAAAGAGAAACATGCAAATTTGACCATACCTTCGCTCCTGATTGGCCATGCTACCAGCCAATCAGGAGTGGGGGCGGGGCCAAGCGGCCCCGGGTGTGGAGATGAAATGGCGGTGGCAGCCAGCGCCCAGCCCCTGGGCGCTGTGAGGGGAAGTGGCGGCGGCAGCAGCAGTGGTGGTGGTGGTGGCAGTGGCAGGGAGCACCTGGCCCCCCGGCGCTGTGAGCAGAAGTGGCGGCTAGTGCCTAAGGCTTTAGGCCTTGGTCAGGCTGGGGATGAGCCATCAGTGGACATCCCCTGAGGGCTCCCAGTGTGTGAGAGGGGGCAGGTTGGGTTGAGGGACCACCCACCCCTAGTGCACGAATTTTGTGCACCGGGCCCCTAGTAAGGGAATAACAGAGAGAAGATGAAAAATAAGAGTTGCACCGAAACCAGTTTGGCTCAGTGGATAGAGCGTCGGCCTGTGGACTGAAGGGTCCCAGGTTTGATTCCAGTCAACAGCATGTACCTTGGTTGCGGGCACATCCCCAGTAGGGTGTGTGCAGGAGGCAGCTGATGGATGTTTCTCTGTCATCGATGTTTCTAACTCTCTATCCCTCTCCCTTCCTCTCTGTAAAAAAATCAATAAAAATACATTTAAAGAAAAAAAAAGAAAAAGAAGAATTGCAACCAGTCATTGTAAGAGTTGCACAGGCAACAGAGAGCCAGGGAAGGTTCCTGATGGGAAATAACGCACAGTTGCAGACATGCCACCTGCGTGGCTGATGGGCTTCCGGGAGGTCAGCTCACACAGGATGGAGAGGACCTCCGCCGGCGAGGGGGGCATGTGAGACTGGAGCGGGTGACCGGGGGGGGGGGGGGTATTTCCACAATATGGCCGACGTGTGTATCAGACATGATTGGCAGGGGCAGTGGGGTTGGGGGCAGGGAATATACCCTGGCCTGGGGGGCAGTCAGAAATACCGAGGTCTCCAGACTTGGATATGGAGAGCCTCAGTTTCCCCAATAGTCAGACAAGAGCACCCCCCTCATGAGGTCCGCTTCAGTTGCCTATCACTGTGCCAACAGTGGTTTCTCTTTAGAAGGGAGACCATCGCTTGTAGTAGCAACTTAAGACTTGGAAGAAGAAGAGTTTGCAGCAGATTCTGCAGGTGATAGCGTGAGATCGGTGCCATTTCCCTAATAGCGGGCTGTGTCAGGGCAGAGACCCCAGCATCGGGCATCCGGGCAGTCCGGGCTGAGAGGGTCGTGGGGGTGGGATCCGAGCGGAAGGTCCGGTATCACAGACTAAGAGATGATGACACTGATGGAGCTGTTGGTATGTAATAAGATTACGCATTAAAAATAGTTAAGCCGAAACTGGTTTGGCTCAGTGGACAGAGCTTTGGTCTGTGGACTGAAGGGTCCCGGGTTTGATTCCGGTCGAGGGCATGTATCTTGGTTGCAGGCACATCCCCAGTAGAGGGTGTGCAAGAAGCAGCTGATCGATGTCTCTCTCTCATCGATGTTTCTGACTTTCTATCCCTCTCCCTCTCTGTAAAAAATCAGTAAAATATGTTTAAAAAAAATAAAAATAGGCAGTTAAGATCTCCTAACCACTTACCATATGAAAGGGGTCTATGGAGAAGGGGAAACCAACAGTGAATACTAGTGAACGACCCCACACCGGTCACCACCGGGTTGAACAGCGGTTGGATCTGCTTCATCAGGCAACTGGCCATCCCCCCTCCCCCCCAGCACCTCTGTGTCCACCTGCACATGGAGGAACCTGCTGGCTGCCTTGCACTGCATTTGTAGGCAAAGAAAGCAGGCGAATGTTTATCTTTATTTCTCTTTCTTCTTTGTCATTCTTCCCGTCTCTGCCGTGTGCCCTTTGTCTGCTGTTCAGAGGACGGTTTATGGTTTGTTATTTTCCTTCATGTCAGACACACCTGTGATTTCTTGTGGAACGGAGCCACCCCGGGCTCTGGGCTTTGCCTCACTTTTCTATCGTCACTCCCCGGTGCCGGCCATCCTTCCGGAAGGCATGCTTCTTTCCCCCCTTGATGGTGTGCCTTCCTCTCTGAACTACGCAGTGCTGGGAGGCATTGAATAAATAAGATCGTTGACAGGTTTGATGGTTTTTAGTGCTTTTCTAAGACTTTCATTCAGGATGATAATTTTTCATACTGCACGTAGAATACCTCTTAAGAAACTTTTGTTTGAAATGACTCCTCCCTTGGGTATATATAAAAAAGGGTGTTGTGTGTGTGTGTGTGTGTGTGTGTACACTAGAGGCCCGCTGCATGACGATTCATGCAATAGGCTTTCCTTCCCCTGCTGCTAGGACCAGTTTTCCTCTGGAACCCGGGACCCAGGCCTTCCCTCCGGCTGTTGCCTTCCGTTTTTGCTTTGGCCGCTGGAACTTCCAGCCGAAGCCTGCAGTCTTCTCTGCTCTGGCGGGAGTGCCATGCTGCCCCCGCCTTGTCTCTACCCCCCGAGGGCGGGCGCTCGCTGCCACCACCTTGTCTCCGAGCCCAGGGGAGGGGGGGGGGCAGGCATTCGCCCCCGCAGCTTTGTCTCTGCTGGCCATCTTGTGGTGGCCATCTTGTGACCACATGGGGGCAGCCTTCTTGTGTGTTGGAGTGATGGTCAATCTGCAAATTACTCTTTTATTCGATAGGATATGTAAAACAGTGTTGTATATATGTATGTATGTAAAACAGGGTTGTATATATGTATATGTGTGAAACAGTGTTGCTCAGGCCTGTAACATACAGAATGCTAGGCATAGTTCAATTATAGTTGTGGTATGCACAACTATAAACTGGAGGGAGGGGGGTGGGATTATAATATACAAGAGATTGCTAAAATTAGGCAGTCTCTCTACAATGAATTTTTCTGAATTATTTCAGAAATGGCACCTGTAACCAGTATTTAGACATGAGTCCCCTGACTCCTATAGCGGTGATGTAAATATTTAAATGGAAAATTTTGTTCTTATTCTGCTCTTAACTTATAGGAATTAAGTTACTGAAAAGCAGTAAAAAATGTCACCACTAAAACCAGTCCTGATTATCAAGATGTTTTCTCCAATCCTGACAAAGACAGTGCATAAAAAATTTTTTAAATACATTTTTATTGATTTCAGAGAGGAAGGGAGAGATAGAAACATCGATGATGAGAGAGAATCTTTGATTGGCTGCCTCCTGCATTCCCCTCACTGGGTATCGAGCCTGCAACCCAGGCATTCACGCCCCTCACCAGAATCGAACCCGGGACCCTTCAATCTGCAGGCTGACGCTCTATCCACTGAGCAAAGCTGGCTAGGGCGATAGTGTATCAAATTTAAACAAAAGATAGTTCACAGTCAGTAATGCGGCCAAAACCCAGCTGATGGGTTTGAATATCTGATTTTTTAAATCTCTGTAAAGCCTTCCGGAGTTGAAGTTCGGTCGGATGAAGCTGTAGATCTGGTTTTGTTTTTTCACAATGGACACAATTGGTCTCACGTGGTTATCCATGTGATGCTCATGACAGACACATGAGGTCCTCGGAGTGTTCGAGAGGCTCTGTCCTGTGGGGACATTCCGTGGTGACCAGGCAGGTCCTGCCGGGCTGTCGGGCTGAAACGGTGCCGTGCTGGAACCGGCTCCCGGCTCCCAGCCCTCCGGACGGAGGAATGCGGGGAATGCGGGAAGTAGGTCATGGTTGAAAGTCCCCAGCCGTCGGAGCGCCTTTCCCAGGCAGTGGCTGCGGCCCGGGGTCCGGGTGCGGAGTCCTGAGCAGATTCGGGGCCGGGACCCAGTCCAGCCTCTGGCAGGGCTGACCTACAGTGACAGATCCCCGCATGGGCCGCACTCCCCCCGCCAGAAATAAATGAAAAGGCCAGGCTACAGAACAGTGACCAGCAAACCATAAGTCTGAGAAGTGTTTTTTCTTAACTGCATGATCTTAGAATAAAAATTCATTTAAAGCCGAAACCGATTTGGCTCAGTGGATAGAGCGTCGGCCTGTGGACTGAAGGGTCCCGGATTCGATTCCGGTCAAGGACATGTACCTTGGTTGTGGGCACACACCAGTGGAGGGTGTGCAGGAGGCAGCTGATCTGTGTTTCTCTCTCATCGATGTTTCTAGCTTTCTGTCCCTCTCCCTTCCTCTCTGTAAAAAGTCAATAACATATATTTTTAAAAAATATATAAAAAATGAACTTAAAGAGTAAATAGGAAGAAAAGGAAAAGTAGAAATTTTCTTTTAAATGAACTGGGGGTCTTTTTTATTTTTTGCAGACTAGTGTTAAGAGCTACAAGGTACCCAGGGAGTTCCCTATAACTATCTTTGACCTTAATGCTCACAGCCTATTGTGGATTTAACTTTTAGAAATTATTATTATTGATCTTAGAGGAGAGAGAGAGAGAGAGAGAGAGAGAGAGAGAGAGAGAGAGAACGGAAGAGTGGGAGAGAATGTGAGAGAGAAACATCAATTTATTGCTTCGCTTATTTATACATTCGCTGTTTGATTCCTGCATGTGCCCTGACCGGGGATTGAACCCACAACCCTGGCATATGGTTGGTGATGTTCTAACCCCCTGAGCCACCCAGCCAGGCTGGAAGCCATATTTTGCTGTGAGATGTAGCTAAGTGCTGAGCAAGAGGCACAAACATGGCAGGCCCCAAAGGCGAGAGACCACACGCTGGTGCGCCAGGAGAGGTGGCAGGAGGGTGCTGTACACCGGATGCTGGCAACTCCCCCGCCCCCCAATGCATCTGCTGAAACTCTTATCCTCACTGTTAGCATCAGGAGATGGGTCTTTGGAAGGTGATTAGGTCATGAGGATGGATTATAAGGACAGTCATGGGATTCGTGTCCTTAATAAGGAAAGACACAAAAGAACTTTTCCTATAATCGAGAAAAGGCTTCAGCACACCAGGAGGGAGCTCTCACCAGGAACCAGCTCAGCCCCGGAACCCCCTAAGTGCTGCCTAGGTCACCAGGCCACGGCAGTTTGTCACAGTAGCCCGAGCTAAGACGGAGGGAATGGAATTCATGAGGAATTTTTGAAGAATGAGATACTGGAGAGGAATCAAAAAATAATATTTAAGATAACGAAAATGCGAGCCTCGTTCTATTAGGAGAGATGCTGAGTAAGAAAGAGTCTCGGGAAAGTTTCAACCGCAGGACTTTTCAGAACCTTCACAATGGTTTCATACCTTCAGTTGCATCAACATTTGAGGAGGGGTGAGAGGAAGAAGTAGAAAGTTGAGGCATCCATGAAGGATGGTTAAAATTTGGGGATAGCATACACTTGGAATTCGTTTCATTGTTCAATAATGTAGATAACAGCCGCTGAAACCGGTTTGGCTCAGTGGATAGAGTGTCGGCCTGCAGACTGAAGGGTCCCAGGTTCGATTCCGGTCAAGGGCATGTACCTTGGTTGCGGGCACATCCCCAGTTGGGGGGGTGGGGGTGCAGGAGGCAGCTGATAGATGTTTCTCTCTCATCGATGTTTCTAACTTTCTATCCCTCTCCCTTTCTCTCTGTAAAAAAATCAATAAAATGGATATTTTTAAAAAATAATGCAGTAGGTCCTCGGGTTACATGGGAGATCCGTTCCTATGGCGACGTAACTCGATTTTCACCGTAAGTCAGAACCCATCTCCATGAGCACCTGTGTCACTCACATGGGGCACATACACAACAGGGATGAAGGGACACAGTGGAAAACATTTAAAAGAAAGGTAACTATTCTGACCTTTACTTGTGATAAATAATAATGAAAAACGTAAAGCACATATGTACATACGTCAAAATGACGGAACTTTTTTTTTATAAATAAATTAATGGGAGATGGCGACGTAACCACGAAACGGTGTACGTCGAGTCCGACGTAACCCGAGGACGGCCTGTGACTGCATCAGGCTGACTTGTGTTTTCAGTCTGCAGTGAGTCCAATAACTGTTTATAGACTCAATTTCTATGGTACTTAATTAAGTGCTCTTAGGGCTAAACATCCCAGCGCACGCCACATGATGCCTTCAAACTTTCCCTTAACCGTAGTTTCTGGGGCCAGAGACAATTAGACTACTGTGGAGTTAAATGCTGCAAATTATTGTGTTCCCCAAGCCATTTCCAGCTCCTGCAGTGAAGACTGGAGGTATTGTAACTGTACGTGAACTTGAACGAAGATTGAGGGGTGGGGTTGGGGGAGGGGAGGTCAAAGCAGAGCCTTCTTGAATGGAGTTGCAAATTCTTCCTCTGGCAAATAAGAGTAAAAGGAAATGTCACCCGTTCGTTGCTTTTTATGGTCATGAAGAAGGAAAAATCCCCAAAGCTTATGATTCCTTTGCTATGAGCTGACCAGCTGGCTTATTTCGGCTTCGGATAAGAAGCTGAGACACTGGTGTATTTTTTTTTTTCCCTGAGCCTGATCAAAGCAAATAACTCTATTCTCGGATTATAACTCAGCTAAATTTTTAAGAAAGTTGCTTCTTTGTAAAAACCTAAAAAATCAGGGTAGGGCTTGTCTTTTAAGATTGCTTTAGGCCATATAAACAGAAGCAACTCAATGTAGGCATAAGGTATTGATTCCTCAAGGTAGGCATAAGGTAATTGATTTATAATACATATTTACTAAAATTTTTTATTTTAAAAATTAGCACAGATATACACAGAAAGTTTAATATGCCCACTTATTGAATCCTTTTTAAAAATATACTTTTATTAATTTCAAAGAGGAAGGGAGGGAGAGAGAGATAGAAACATCAATGATGAGGAGGAACACCAAGATGGCGGCATAGGTAAACGCCTATTGTTCTGCCCCGCGCAACGATTTAAGAACTACAACATAACAACAAAACAAAAATCACCCAGAATCACCAGAAAGCTGGCTGAATGAAAACTCCACTAATAAGAGTAAAGGTGGGATGCTGAGACTCAGGAGCGGCGGGAGCACAGCCTTTCAGACGGAAACAGGTTAGGAGCCGTCCCCGTCGCGCGCACGGGCTGGGGCTGGGGCTGGAGCAGCAACCCCGGCCGGATTTCGCCAAACGGGGAGGGCGGAGACATCCCACTACACGGACTCCCCAGCGCCAGGCGAGGTCCGAGACCCGGGGTATGTGGAGATGTCCCACTGCACAGATTCCACAGTGCCAGCTGAGGTCCAGGGGACACACCCTGGAAGAAAGGAGCAGCAGAGGCTCCTAATCTGCAAGAAACCCGTAGGCGGCGAAAAGAAGTTTCCTCGCAAGGGTCGCGCAAACCCGAGACTTGCCCCCTGGAAACTTGTCTCCTGGTTCCGGAAACCATCTATTTTACAACCCTGGGCTAGACTTTTGGTGTGCAGGCACATTTGGGGAAAGGCAGAGTTGTCTGGCAAGGGGAAGAGACTAGCGACTTTCTCTTGGAGGTGTCTGCAGCCATCCCCATCCAACAGAGACCCGCGCGCGCGAGCGCCGCATAGGAGCATAGGATGTAGCTGACACTGAGGCTGCCTGCGCAGCTCAGAGACTCCGCCCATCCAACCTGAACACAGTCTCCCTTCACAGCCAATTGGCCTGGAGGTCAAACCCTCCTAGGGCTAACAACAACAAGCTGGGTTTAAATTCAAAAATACTGTACAACCCATAAAGGATTGCAGTAAGAGCACCCACCTCGGGTAACTGGGGAGGCTGAGCCACTGTCCCTTTGAGGATATCCACCACATAAAGCAGCCACCATGCAGAGATATGGAAAGAAATCAGTTGTGAAAGAAATGGAGGAGAAAAGACGACAGGACATAGAGTTCAAAACTACGGTTATAAGGCTTTTCAAGAGGCTCCTACAAAAGGCCGAAGAACTTAATGAGAACTACGAGAAAATAAACCAGATCAACAAGGAAATAAACAAGACCAACCAGGAAATGAATGAGACTTACAAGGAAATGAATGAGACCCTCAAGGAAATGAACAAGATCTCTGAGGATACAAACCAGACCCTCACGGATAAAAAAAAGGACCAACTAGAAATCAAGCATACACAGACTGAAATAAAAAATATTACACAAAGTCCTAAAAGCAGTCCAGAGGGCCACAAGAACCAAGTCAAATATTTGAAATACAAAGAAGCAAAATCTACTCAGCTGGAAAAGCAAGAAACAAAAAGAATTCAGATAATTGAAGATAGCGTAAGGGGCCTCTGGGACAACCTCAAGCATGCCAACATCCGAATTATTGGGATGCCAGAAAAAGAGAGAGAGCAAGTTAATGAAAACCTACTTAAAGAAATAGTGACTGAAAACTTCCCCCACCTGGTGAAAGAAACTGACTTAAAAGCCCAAGAAGTACACAGAACCCCAAAATATAGGAATCTAAAGAGGACCACACCAAGACATATCAAAATTAAAATGCCAAGAGCAAAAGATAAAGAGAGAATATTAAAAGCAGCAAGAGAAAAACAGTTGGTTACCTACAGGGGAGCACCCATACGATTGTCAGCGGATTTCTCAACAGAAACGATGCAGGCCAGACGGGAGTGGCAAGAAATATTCAAAGTGATGAAGAGCAAGAATCTACAACCAAGATTACTCTATCCAGCAAAGCTATCATTCAGAATTGAAGGTCAGATGAAGTGCTTCGCAGATAAGAAAAAGCTAAAGGAGTTCATCACCACCAAACCAGTATTATATGAAATGCTGAAAGATAATCTTTAAGAAGAGGAAGAAGAAAAAGGTAAAAATATAAATTATGAACAACAAATACACATCTATCAACAAATGAACATAAAAATCAAGTGAATTGATAGGCTGATGAACAAGATAAACTGGTGAATATAACAGAAACATGGACATAGAGAGGGAATGGACTGACAATTCTTGGGGAGAAAAGGGTTGTGGGAAGTACAGCAAGAGATTGGACAAAAATCTTGCAACAATGGGAGAGGACATTGGGGAGGGGGAGGTGAGGGTGGAGGGTGGGATAGGTACAGGGTGGAGAGGAGATATAGGGGGATAAAAAAGGGGAAACAATGTAATTAATAAACTGAACAATAAAGAAAAAAATAAAAATAATAAAAATAAAAATAAAAAAAGAAGAAAAAAAAAAGAAACATCAATGATGAGAGAGAATCACTGACTGGCTGCCTCCTGCATGCCCCCAACCCGGGCGTATGCCCTTGACCAAGAATCAAACCCCGGACCTTTCGGTCTGCAGACCGATGCTCTATCCACTGAGCCAGACTGGTGAGGGCTTGACTCCTTTCTTCAGTGTCACTCCTGGTGCTTATTCTCAGACGAAGCATTAGCTTGACAGGAGTGAGAGAGGGGCGGGTGTGTGGGTTTTGTGTGCTGCGCCTGTGTCTCTGTTGATTGTAGGTGGAAATCTGTAGAGAATGAACTACTAAGCACTCTTTGGGCCTGGAGGCAGGTCAAAACCCTAAATGAAAACCAATACCTCATTTTTCTCCTTTATCTGGTGTCCCTGAATGCCAGGCCCTACAATGACCATGTTTTCCCCTCCCGTTTTGCTCTGCTCTCCAGACCTCTAGTTCCATCATCCATCCTATGTGCACTTGTTGAACTCCATTCCATTTTTTTAAAAAAATATTTCGATTTTTTTACAGAGAGGAAGGGAGAGGGATAGAGAACTAGAAACATTGATGAGAGAGAAATATTGACCAGCTGCCTCCTGCACACCCTCTACTGGGGATGTGCCCGCAACCAAGGTACATGCCCTTGACCGGAATCGAACCTGGACCTCTTCAGTCCGAAGGCCAGTGCTCTGTCCACTGAGCCAAACAGGTTAGGGCTGAACTCCATTCCATTTTAAATACCTTTCCTCCCTAAGGTCATCTCCCAGCTGATGTGCCAGCTGAGCTCAAGGCATTGTGGATAGGGGACTTTGTCCTCGCCCAGGATTTTAACACTCAGTCATATTCACCAAGTGACAGAACCACGTACACATCTATGTGTGGGACAGGTTTCTCTTAAGAACAGCATTTCTCTAACCCTAAACCTAACTCTAGCCATAACTCTAACCATCGACCTAGTCCTAGCGGTAGTCCTAATCCTTGCCCTAACACTAACACTAACACTAACCCTAGCCCTAAACCTAACCCTAAACCTAGGCCTAGCCCTAGCTGTCGACCTAACCCTAACCTGAACCCTAGCCCTAGCCCTAGCCCTAGCCCTAACCCTAATCCTAATCCTAACCCTAACCCTAACCATAAACATAAATCTCACCCTAACCCTAACATTAGCTCTAACCCTAACCCTAACATTAGCTCTAACCCTAACCCTAAAATCCTGAATGAACAGCAGCTTTGAGCTTTCTCCAGCTCAGACCCCTAGTAGCCTCTATCCGTGCAGAGTTGCTCTTTGGAGCGTCATTTCACAAATATTAAATTCCTTCCGTGGGTATCTGTCTTTTTACCCCACAAGCTCTCCTGAGATGCCTCATCCACTATCCAGGCTTCCATGACATCGCAGGCTGTTGCCTCCTGAGATTACCTACCTCTCCTCTGGGGCACCTCTAGTTCATTGTCTTCTGCCCTTGCCCTTGAGGGCACCTATCTCAGGTCCATACCTTCTGTTCTCTTCCCTGTTTCCAGCCTCACCAGGTGGAGAGGAGGTGAAGTATGGTAGCAATCATCTCAGGTAGAAACTGCTGTTTGGGTTCTGTACTTATTTGTTTGCTAAAACAATAGAAAGTTATTTTGATTTTCTGAACTTACGTATGATTGAATCCTCCATGGATGACGGTTTGAATGTCCCATTGACTGTGACCTCACTGGTCATTGAAGCACATTCCTCTGGGAACCAGGACAGGGCAATTATCCTAAATTGCCTCAGTAGCTACAGATAACTGAGTTTCAGTTGACTCAGTGATCCCAGAAATAGAACAGACCCTAAATTGTCTCAGTAGCTACAGATAGTGCATTCCTGTTGACTCCGTGGTCCCAGAATCTGGACAGCACAATTATTCTAAATTGCCCAGGTGGTCCCAGATAATGTGTTTCTGTTGATTCAGTGATTCGTAGATACTTTAGGTAACTGACTTGCTCAATTTTTGCTTCTGTAAATAAGTGCTTTTCGCAAAACAGGTTCCTCATTCCAGACCCAAAGATGTAATCAATACTTTGGTGATATTCCGCCAACATAAGCCAGATGTGTTGAGCTGTTCGGGGCTGCGAGGTTTGGAGTGCTTTTGCTCCAGACTTCATATGCCGCCGGCTTTTAGTAAATGACTCCATAATTCGACTTTTTGAGGCGTCCTCTGTGAAATGGGGGTACACTACAACAGAGGCTGCTCTCTGAGGACGCTAGTGGCATACAGAAGGGGGTGGATGACAGAGGGGAAGGCAATGGAGACATCAGCATGGAGCATGGCCCAGTAGTCTGGAGAGCCAAGCTGACAGATGGAGCAGGATGTGGCCCGGAAGGAGGCTGGGATGGACTGCTGACACTGGAGGACAAGGGACAGAAACCTATTAGCGCCTGAATGCTTCATGTTTACAACAGTTTACTATCTTGCTTGCTAACATTGTAAAAGGAGACGTATGCTTAATGTAAAATCCTTGGTGGGTCTTTTGCCCATAAATTCTACATGAAGATAGCATGATACCCAAATGCATGTTCAGGATACATGTTTAGCCCTGGCTGGTAGGGCTAAGTTCCTTGAGGGTTGAAAGGTTGTTGGTTCAATTCCCAACAGGTGTACAGGAGGCAACCAATCAATGTTTTCTCTCTCTCTCCCTTCCTCTCTAAAATCAATAAGAGCATCTTTTAAAAAAGGATACAATTTAATATAATATAAACGTGTATGTAATATTCCTTGTTAAGAAACAATTTAGTTTCAAAAACCTTATTGGATGACGTTGACTGAATGTAAATCTGTAGGAAAGTGGAATTTGTCTAAAAGCTTACGTGTTAGGGACAAAGTTAAATTTATACGTGTACATTAAAGCAGCCTTTTCTTTTTTGCAAGTTTTGTTGATAGATAAAGCACGTAACATACAGTTCGCCCATGGAAAATGTATAATTGAATGGGTCTTAGTAATCAAAACATGAACTGAGAAAAAGTTACGGAAAACTGGAGGCAGGTGACATTGTTGGCTGATCTGAGTTAGAGTCTGATTAGGTGCTTAAAACTTTTCCATCACAAGTATTCAGGGGCCCTTCTAAAATATGTTTGAAAATCCAAGTCTGGAAAGGGAGCTGGTTGCTTTTTGAACTTTAAATAATCATCAGGGGATTTCATGACCCATTCAGTCACTTAGCGAAACCAACTTTATCCACTGGAATAAATCAGCTATATTAATTTAAAATATAGCAGAGGAAAAAAAAACTTGAAAAAATACAGCCAAAGAAACTGAACTTGAATATATTAACTTTCTGGAAGAAAGGATCACTTAGTTTAAAATATAAGGATAATAATGCATGTTAAAAATCTAACAGTGCATTCAGAGGTATATAAAGGCATTCTTTCTCCTTACCTCTCCATCCCTCATCGGTCTCCCTCGGTCAAAAGGAATATCATCATCATCATCATCATCTCCATCACCATCATCCTTCCCAGCCTAGGTTACTCGACAGATGTGTTGAGGGGAAAAATTGGTGATCCCTAGGAGTCTGCTTGGGTTTGCTCAGAACAAACCCAACAATCATATTGATTTAATTTTCTTTTTTGTCCTTTCTTTTTTGGTCTTCTTCGTTGATTTGATTTCTGGGTTGATAGTGATTTTGATTACATCAAAGAGATAGCTACTTTCTATCTCTAAAGATTTGCCTGTTCTGGACATTTCACATAAATGAAATTAAAAACTCTGTGGCCTTTGAGTCTGGCCTTTTCCACTTGGTGTAATGTTTGCAAGGCTCATCCATGTTGTATTGTATCAGTCCTTCATTTCTTTTTATTACCAAACTAGAGGCTCAATGCACGAAATTCATGCAAGGGGCTCGGCCCTCCCAGCAGCCTAGCTGCATCTGGAAGGTCAAACGGAAGGACGTCCAGAAGGTCATTCGGCTGTCCAGTCGAATTAGCAAATTATGCTCTTAATAGTATAGATAATGTTGCATTGTATGCATATACCTCACATTTTATGTATCCATGGACAGTTAATAAAATAACGGCATGGCTAAGTCATTATTATTAGACTGGTTAAGAGAGCAGTGGGGTCAAGATGGTCACCCTGAGGACCCCAGGGGTGAGAGGTGATGCGCAGGAACGGGGTGCTGGGGGCGGAGGGGAGAGCAAAGAGTGGCTTACTACAATAGCAGATCTTCACTTTTTAAAAAATATATTTTATTGATATCTCACAGAGAGGAATGGAGAGGGATAGAAAGCTAGAAACATCAATGAGAGAGAGAAACATCGATCAGTTGCCTCCGGCACACGCCCTGCTGGGGATGTGCCCGCAACCAAGGTACATGCCCTTGACCGGAATTGCACCCTTGACACCTCAGTCCACAGGCTGGCTATCTACTGAGCCAAACCGGTTTGGACTCTTCATGTCTTTTTTAAAATATGTTTTCATTGATTTCAGAGAGAAAGGCGAAGGGTGCGAGAGGTAGAAACATCAGTGATGAGAGGAGAATCATTGATCGGCTGCCTCCTGCACTGGGGATCCAGCTCACTCCCCGGGCATGTGCCCTGACTGGGAATGGAACCGTGACCTCCTGGTCCATGGTCAGTGCTCAACCACTGAGCCACACCGGCTGGGCACAGCTCAATTTCTTTAGTGCGTCAGAAATATCTTGTGAGAAATGTTGATTTTTCTCCCTGAAGGAAGTTATGAATTATTTGATAAAACAAAACAAAATAAAGTCCTGTTCCAAATCAGGTGTGTGTGTGTGTGGGGGGGGTCCTTTAACCATTTTTAATTATGGAAATTAGAAAGATCAAAAAGTGGTGGGGAAAAATAGGGAGTTTCCACTTAACATAACCATTATCGCTTTTTATATATTCTTAGGAAAAAGGAACGAATGTGACTTAGTGTCGGTCAGTACACAATTTTATAGTGTCTAGCTTCAAAAGCATTAAATTTGCACACACACACAACTCCGGTTGATAGAAGCAATGGTATGGACAGGGAGGTATGAATTCTAAGCCAGTTTTCACAACCTGTCTCACCTGTTCTAGTATACTAGGGGCCCGGTGCACAAAATTCACGCACTGGGGGTGGGTGGTCCTTCAACCCAACCTGTCCCCTCTTACATACTGGGAGCCCTCAGGGGATGTCCAGCTGATGGCTCACCCCCAGCCTGCCCAAGGCCTAAAGCCGGCCTTGGGCACCCCTCAGTCCCAGCTGCCTGTGACCACCCAGCTCCAGGGACTGGGAGCTCACTGCCACTTCCGCGCAGCGCCTGGGGGCCGGGCCTCGCCCTGCCGCTCCCCTGTGATGCTCCCAGCCACCACCCCTGCCCAGCCGCCTCCACGCACAGCACATGGGAGCCGCAGGGAACTCCCCCTGCCGACCACCTCTGTGCACAGCGCACGAGGGCCACGGGGTGCTCCCAGCTGCCGTCCTTGCCCAGCCGCCTTCGGGCACAGTGCGCAGGGGTTGCGGGGCACGCCCAGCTGCCTCCACACACACCTAGGGCGGCCAGGGCACCCTGGCACTGGCGCTGCTACTGCTTCCTCTCCACCCCCAGGGCCTCGCCGCTCGGGCCCGCCCCCTGCTTCTGATTGGCTGGTAGTATAGCCAATCAGGAGCCATGGTATGGTCACATTTGCATATTACTCTTTTATTAGATAGGATGGTGAGCCTCCGAAGCTGATTGCATTATCTCAGCGATTGTCAGCCAGTTTGCTGCATCACTGTTTCCTCTTGGGCACTGACCTCTTTCTCCTGAAATTGTCAAATAAAAAATGACAGCAGGGCCTGGCCAGGGTGGCTCAGTGGTTGAGCGTTGACCTATGAACCAGGAGGTTACTGGCTCGATTCCTGGTCAGGGTCATGCCCGGGTTTCGGGCTCCATCCCCAGTTTGGGGATGTGCAGGAGGCACATCAGGGATTCTCATCATTGATGTTTCTCTCTCTTTCCCTCTCCCTACCTCTCTGAAATCAATTTGAAAAAACCATATAAAAATAATGGCCAACAGCCAACCCAACAAACCTGCACAACAGGATTTTGAAAAATGAATTTATCCTCCAAGAAGGCGATAAGACAGCTTCACTGAGACCTTCCCTGAGAAACCCTGTCTAGGAGACATCACATTTCTAAAACACACCTTTTGTCGTAGAAGACATTTGAAGGAATCCTTCCTGTGTTTTGAAAGCCACGATACTCCATTGTGTAGTGACTTAGTCATTTGAATGCTGAACGCACATCTTACGCTGAGCCCGTGGCTGGCAGGAGCCGGATTTCACAGGTACCTTCCTGCCATCTGTCAGGGCGGACCCCCTGCGATTTGTCTCCTGCGCCAAGTTGTGCATCTGTAGGTTTTGCACTCCAGCCTCGGGTTGCAGGAGGGCTGCTGTCCATTCTGATTTTTGCCGGGAGGACCGGATGTAAATCGAACCCACAGAAGACTGCCTTGGCTTGGAAAACCGTTCCTGTAATCTAGACATCAGAACTGATTTGGTTGAATTGTTTCGCATTCATCTTTGCAGGAAAAAATAGCTCCCCGCTAATAAAAATGACACTGAACAGAATTATTTCGTGATGACACCGCTGAGCATGTGTGTTGGCCTAACCACGGTTGGCTAACAAAGTGTTCCCACTGGAATTTTGTGTGTAAATGAAATTAGGATTAAAATATATTAGGATTGCCCTGACCCGTTTGGCTCAGTGGATAGAGCAATGGCCTGCAGACTGAAGGGTCCCCGGGTTCAATTCCGGTCAAGAGCATGTATGTACCTTGGTTGCTGGCCCATCCCCGGTGGCGGGTGTGCAGGAGGCAGCTGATCGATGTTTCTCTCTCATCGATGTTTCTAACTCTCTATCCCTCTCCCTTCCTCTTTGTGAAAAAATCAATAAAATATATTTTTAAAAATATATTAGGATTGAGCCTAAGAGCTTGAAATGCAGTGATCAGCATAGCACAATAAATCTTGTGTTCCTTTTATCCTTCTACACACGTTCCTGGACACTTCTTTTAACTGCAAACAAGATGTAAACGTACCAAAAAGCAAAACCGGTCAAAGTCACGGTGAAGAGCATGGTGGTTCGAGTCATGGTTGCAAGCTCCTTGAGTTGCCTGAATTGAACATGTAGTCCCCAGGGGTTGGCTTCGTGTTAAAAGTGATGAAGACATTTCCTAAGGTGCCAGGACATTCAGTGGCAGGTTTCTGTTTCGGTTCAGGGCTTGAGTGGAACCGAGAAGGGGTGGCCGATGGACCTGAGTTAGCTGAGTTAGCCTGGTCAGCATGCTGGGAAGTTGGGGGGGGGGAGGGGATCTGTGGCTCCCAGCTCTGCATGTGTCCCCACAGCTTGTCTCCCCCAGCCTCACACAAAGGGAAGCGGCAGCACTGGGCGTGGCTCTGGGGGGACCTGCCACTTGGAGGAATTTATGTTTTCATCCCCCTTTCACCCCCACCCCCCATTGGGTTTCATCATCATCATACGCTTTTCTGCAAGGTTTAGCCAGCCCTTGGTGCCATTGTCCCTTTATTGATTTATCTATGCAATAAGAAAAACGAAAGAGACGCATCTTTTAGAGATAAACTCCAGGACTGCGTTTTTTCTTGGCAGCGGCGAGGTGGGATTCTGTGTGCAGGCGTTTGCATAGGCACGTACTCGGTTTCGGCCATGGAAAGCCAGTCTTGCTCTGGCACATGTAGTTCAAAGAAAACAAGCCAGCCTAAAAGCCGGGGCAGCACCTTATGAAATCTGGAGGAAAAGGAATCCGCTCTTTCCTAGGGGTCATGACCTCTGCAGCTGTTTAAAGGTGGGTTCCCCCAGGCGGGCCCTGAGGCAGATGGAGAGGCTGAGCCAAGGTCTGAGGAGGCTGTTAATGGATGGGGCTGCCAGGAAAGTGTGTCAGATACAAATGTTCCCGGAGGCGGGGATGCCTGGCTAAGCAGAACCTGAGCTCCTCCTCCTCGTTTAAAAGAAAGCCTGGAACTGATCTCTTCAGGGTGGAGATGATAATCACGCCCCTACAGATAAGACTCACTTTCTGGACTTGTAGGCCTTTAAAGAGATGTTTTAAGATGCAAAATGAATGCAAAGAGGGTTCCTGGGTGTACTGTTTTTAACCATTGAGATGTTTACAATGGGAGAACTTTCTAGAATTGAAGTAATTTGAAAATAATACTCCTTTGCCTTAAAATGTTATGCTTAATAAGTAATAGACGTTCAATAGATGTGTGTTGAATGAGTTCATAGATCTAAAAACCAACCAGGCTCCTTAACAAAATAGGAAGACTCGCCAAAACCGGTTTGGCTCAGTGGATAGAGTGTCGGCCTGCGGACTGAAGGGTCCCAGGTTTGATTCCGGTCAAGGGCATGTACCTTGGTGTGGGCACATCGCACCCCCCGGGGGGGGGGGGGTGTGCAGGAGGCAGCTGATCGATGTTTCTCTCTCATCGATGTTTCTAGCTGTCTATTCTCTCCCTTCCTCTCCGTAAACAAACAAAAAAACAAAATAGGAAGACAGAAACCCACAAGTAGACTGTTGCCTCCTATTTAACCGTTTTCTTCGGTGTACCATATTTAAACAGGGCTGGAAATCCAGGGTCTTCTTGAGCTTTGTTATTTTTGAACAAACAGAAAAAGGCATTTTATTTTATTTTTTTAATATATTTTATTGATTTTTTTACAGAGAGGAAGGGAAATGGATAGACAGTCAGAAACATCGAGGAGAGAGAAACATCAGTCAGCTGCCTCTTGCACACCCCCTACTGGGCATGTGCCCCTGACTGGAATCGAACCTGGGACCTTTCAGTCCCCAGGCCGATGCTCTATCCACTGAGCCAAACCAGTTTCGGCAGAAAAAGGCATTTTAAATGATAATAAGAATATACATAGGAACACATTTTAGAGTAATGTGTGACTTTTGTAAGAATTTATTTTTCAACTGTATTGGTTCACTTGGCCCAGGGTGTTTTTCCCAATATTAAGTAAAGCATTAGTCTTCAAAATAGATGAGCCATGTTAAGTCTTATTCTTAGGGAATAGCTAATAGGGGTGTGTGTGTGTGTGTGTGTGTGTGTGTGTGTGTGTGTGTGTTTCTTAGCAAGCATGAAACATTTCTGTTACTCTTATGGAAGAGGGATAGTAGGATTTATTCATCTTTTGCATTTGATTTAAAACCTACAATGATGAGATGTAGGTTTTCATCCCAACATAATATTTGAAAAGCTCACGGATTAATTGTATGTTAACGTCTGTGTTGGAAGTAATTTTGGGGTCCATGCTGTAGGAATGGGAGAGACAGTGAAGGAGGAGCCAAGTGTAGTTCCTTATTATCAAAGAAGAATCATACATCTGGTTGGGCCTGGGGTTTTGGAAAGGCCCACGCTTTGGACACGGTTTGGTTAGAGGCCACTCTATGCTGTGGTGTTTTTGGTGTTCGTTATTAAACAATCCTGACTCGTTCATGACTTAGCTTAGGACAGCGAGACTTAAAGTGTTCATCAAAACTCACCTCATTGTCTCTGAATTCCTTGAATACATTTTTAAGCAAACAGAATAGATTTGAAACTGAGAACAGCAAACCTTGAGTGCCATCCGTACCGGACTTACCTCAGTGGCCGAGGATGGTCACACCCAGAACCTTTCCTGACTCGGGAAAACCAAAGTGGTTGTATTGAGATTGTATTCCCTGGTGTTATTATTGAATTTTTTTTAAAATATATTTTACTGCTTTTCCACAGAGAGGAAGGGAGAGGGATAGAGTTAGAAACATTGATCAGCTGCCTCTTGCACATCCCCTGCTGGGGATGTGCCCGCAACCAAGGTACAAGCCCTTGACCGGTATTAAACCTGGGACCCTTCAGTCCGCAGGCCGACACTCTCCACTGAGCCAAACCAGTTTAGGCTCCGGTGTTATCATAGTACATGGTGCTTACTGTGGTCCAGGGGTTGTTGAAGGCCCTTTACAGATATTAACCCCTGTAATCCTCTCAATAACCTATGAGGTTTCGGTACTGTTCAATGACGTGTCATATCTTCCTATCTTGGCACCTAAACCTTCGAAATGACCTAGCAGTCCAGGCTGAGGTTAGAATTCATAGACCCGAGGTCCTCTGTGTCAGAATGCGGTGATTCAGACAGCGCCAGCCTCAGCCTGTCCTCTCCCCTCTCCTGTCCCCTCCGACACCTTATGGAGCCGCCTGCACATGCATGTGATTGCCCAGCCCACTGTCCAAGTTCTGCCCCTCCCGCATCCTCCACCATAGCAGATGCCCGTTGGCTGCCCCCCTGGCCTAGGGATGCCCCTGGAACTGGAGTCTTGGGTCACAAGGCAGGGGAGATGTTAATATCTGGTAGGTTTGCATCTTGGTTCCTGAAGGGGAGGGGGAGGCTAGTAGAGGAGGGCCAGAATTGGGGTTCTCTAAAATGAGGGGCTTGTGGCCGGGGGTCTCACGGTGTTAGCACACCCATGGGGGTTCTCTGAAGCAGCTGCTTTCCCCCTGATGCCTCCTCTCTGATGACTTGATCCATTAATCCCGGGAGGGAGCTGGAGCAGGAGCCCCCTTGTTAGGACCGGAGAGATGGTGAACTCTGCCTGGACAGGGAAAGCCAGAGGAAATCCTGGTGGAGACCCGTAACGGTCCTGACTGCAAACTGGTGGTCGGACCTGGGTACAGGGGTGAAAGATGATTGAAGCATCCTATGGCTGGTTCCCTCCACCAGAAATCGAATTGCCTGGCATCTTGGTCTTGAACGTCCCATCCTCCAGAACTGAGAAGTAAATGTCTGTTGTTGAAACCACCCAGTCTGTAGTTTTTTGTTATGGCAGCTGGAGCAGGCCCATTCAGACACATGAGGGTGTAGTGGTCTAGCTGGCAGGATTCTGCGACTTCAAGATCAGATAGCGTCAAGACCGTCATTTATGAAGCAAAAGAATGGGATGAATGGGATCCACAAAGACTCATTCCATCATGAAAACTTATATCTGAAAGCAAAATGCTGGCCCCTACTCTTCAGGGGCAATAAATGGAAACAGTTTTACAGGACGTTTGCTGATGTAATTGGCATCAAAACTTTCTGATCTTAAAACTACTTGTCCAACCAAATCTGGTTTGGCTCACTGGATAGAGCATCGGCCTGCGGATTGAAGGGTCCTGGGTTCGATTCCAGTCAGGGGCATATACCTTGGTTGTGGACACATCCCCGGGGGGGGTGGGGGGGAGCGGGTGCAGGAGGCAAGCTGATCGATGTTTCTAGCTCTCTATCTCTTTCTCTTCCTCTCTGTAAAAAATCAATAAAATATATATTTTTTAAAACCCTGTTATCATAGGAAATGGGTAGAACCCAATCATGTTTTTCTGTCTTGGCAGAGACTCACATTGCTGAGTTTGCCATCGAACTATTTTTTCCTTGCTAGGAGGTGATTGATCTTAGACATCAGAGAACTGTATTTCTTTCCAAACTACTGATGACCAGAAAGCTTGCAATCCTCAGTGGAGAGTTTATGGAAAAGATGAAAAGAGAAGGATTTTTCAGAAGTGAGAGACAGATGTGTATTCAAACAAAGCTCTTTTCTGCAGTAACTTCTCCAGTCATAACCCCTGCTTGTTTCAGAAGAACAACAACAACAAGACCAGTTTCATGCAAAAAAAAAAAAAAAAGAAGAAGAATAAGGGGTGGGGGGGGGTAGCTGGTGTAGATTGTGTAAAGAAAACAAAAAATATTCAGTGTATTACAGTTTACCACGTGGGTGAATTTTGGGGGGAGGGGAAATCATCTGTGCATTCTGTGATGAATTTTTCAGTTTCTGTGAATTTAAAGCAAATCGTTTCCTGTAAGTTCGCGTTTGGTTCCCAAAGAGCAGAGAGGCCTTGTCATCATTCACACCTATAACAGGATCATCTGCTGGAGGTGATCCTTTACAAAGAAGATTAAGATGACGGTTTTGAGAATGGGTCATTGATAGGACGCTTGTTTAGGGACATCTCTTTCTCCTGAGGAAGCGAGCTTGCTGTGGGGATCGCATGCAGTCGAAAGGGTTTTGTGCGTATTTCAAATCAAGTCAGCAGGGAGGTCTGGCACCTGTCTTCCCAGCTCTGTGTTCTGAATCCAGATAGTTTCTCCCTGGCTTGCTCTCCAACAGAGTTCAGATCTCCAGCAGCCCACGGCCCCGCCACCACCCCAATAGAGCAGGTGTTGGCTTGCGCCTTAAAAAACAAAAACACCCGGCCGTGTGACTCCAGGCCGGGCGGTGCCCCTGCACTGAAGCGTTGCCGGTTTGATTCTGGTCAGGACAGATGGCCGGTGGTGGGCTCGATCTCCCAGCGGCAGACATGCAGGAGCCAGCGAACCCATGTTTCTCTCTCCCCCTCTCCTTCTCTCCCTCCCTCCCTCCCTCTCCCTCTCTCTCCCTCCCTCTCTCTCTCTAAAAGTCAATAAAAACAAAAATTACAAAAACAAGCAAAGAAACTTCCTTTTCTAGTCACTCAATGGAGTATTAGAGTCTGTTTTGCTAGCAGTTGAAGTCTTTACTTTGGAAATCATTTCATTTGATTTGCTTGCCAAGTGGCTCAGGAATCAGCCACCTCCCTGTGGATGCCCACTGTGTAGGGGAGCGCGTGTGGACGAAGCCAGCCACTTTCTGCTCTCTGTGTGTCCAAGTGCCAAAGCAGAGTAACTTGCTGTACTTCATCTTCTTTTTTAATCCTCACCTGAGGGCATGCTCACTGGTGTGTGTGTGTGTGTGTGTGTGTGTGTGTGTGTGTGTGTGAGAGAGAGAGAGAGAGAGATCATGTGTGTGTGTGTGTGTGTGTGTGTGTGAGAGAGAGAGAGAGAGAGATCGTGTGTGTGTGTGTGTGTGTGTGTGTGTGAGAGAGAGAGAGAGAGAGATCATGTGTGTGTGTGTGTGTGTGTGTGTGTGTGTGAGAGAGAGAGAGAGAGATCGTGTGTGTGTGTGTGTGTGTGTGTGTGTGTGTGAGAGAGAGAGAGAGAGAGATCATGTGTGTGTGTGTGTGTGTGTGTGTGTGTGTGAGAGAGAGAGAGAGAGATCATGTGTGTGTGTGTGTGTGTGTGTGTGTGTGAGAGAGAGAGAGAGAGATCGTGTGTGTGTGTGTGTGTGTGTGTGAGAGAGAGAGAGAGAGATCGTGTGTGTGTGTGTGTGTGTGTGTGTGTGAGAGAGAGAGAGAGAGATCGTGTGTGTGTGTGTGTGTGTGTGTGTGTGTGTGAGAGAGAGAGAGAGAGAGATCATGTGTGTGTGTGTGTGTGTGTGTGTGTGTGTGTGTGTGAGAGAGAGAGAGAGAGAGAGAGATCATGTGTGTGTGTGTGTGTGTGTGTGTGTGTGAGAGAGAGAGAGAGAGATCATGTGTGTGTGTGTGTGTGTGTGTGTGTGAGAGAGAGAGAGAGAGATCGTGTGTGTGTGTGTGTGTGTGTGTGTGTGTGAGAGAGAGAGAGAGAGAGAGATCATGTGTGTGTGTGTGTGTGTGTGTGTGTGTGTGTGTGTGTGTGTGAGAGAGAGAGAGAGAGAGAGATCATGTGTGTGTGTGTGTGTGTGTGTGTGTGTGTGTGTGTGTGAGAGAGAGAGAGAGAGAGAGAGAGAGAGAGATCAACTACTTACTTCCCCTAGATGCCCCACCAGAGATAGAAGCTGTAACCCAGGCATGTGCCCTGACCGGGAATGAAACGTGCAGCGTTTTGGTGTCCAGGATGACGCTCCAACCAACGGAGCCACACGGGCCTATCTCGCCTGAGACTCAAAGAAGCTTAGAGCTCAGGGCTTGAATGATATAGAACAAACAATCAGGAGAACCAGAGCTGCCGTACTGTCTTGATCAAGATCCCACAGTTGTTGGAGTGCTGAAGCCAGCTGAGATGGGGGCAGATATATTTTATTAGGTTAAAGACACAGGGGCACACATTCAACTGACTTGAGTAGGTGCTAAAATTAAGTGCTCTTTGAAAGTGGGTTAGTTAAAACTCAGAGTTACAGAGACCTCCTAAAATATTTAATTCATATTTGGGGTTGGGATACATCTGATTGTCCCTCCCTCCTCTCACCCCCCAAGCTGCTCCCTCTCAGAAGTAAAAAACATCTGCATTTGGAGGACAGAGTGAGTTTCTCCCCAACTCATGCCTCTTCTTCCTGAATCGGGACAGGGCTTTGGGGGTGTTGATGCAGGGAAGGAGGCTGCTTCCATTCCACCACGTATCACTGATGAAGCTAAAAGGCACTAATGGCATTGCTAGCTGCTCTCTAGAATAGCTGGGAGCTCTAAGAGCTGTTTTGACAGGGATAACGTATGATTTATAAATTAGCTTAATGGATTTCCTTTTTACTGGGACATGCACTTGTGTAAGATCACGTCTAGTCACGTAATAATCCAGTCCCTACAGAAAGTGCTTTCCTCGAGGCTCGCATTTTCTGGACGATCTTTTTTTTAACCACATGTCCTGGCCATTTTGTCTTCCTGTGGTCTGGCTCATTTTGTCAGGAGAAGGTGTGGGGCTGCCCAGATGTCATTTCCCTCCTGAGGATGTAATTGGCTCCACTCTCTGCTCGTTCAAAGCCAAGGCGGAGAGATGCTGACCTTGCAAAGATTTCTACTGGTGAGTCTTTGCTCCTTAGGGAATATGAAGACTGGCACGGTTAGGGTTTGGGTCAGTTTTGTTGTTGCTTTGCCTTATTTTTTTAAAATTAATTTTATTTTTATATTTTTATTGACTTTAGAGAGAAGGGAGAGGGAGAGAGAGGTAGAAGCATCCATGATGAGAGAGAATCATCGATCGGCTGCCTCCTGCACGCCCCACTGGGGATGGAGCCGACAACCTGGGCCTGTGCCCCGACCAGGAATCGAACTGTGACCTCCTGGTTCATAGGTCGACCCCTGACCTATACCATACCAGCTGGCTGTTTTGTTTTAATATAATTTCCTTGTCCGGAAATAATATTAAATGTCTTACAATGGTCACTATTTTTTTTAACAACAAGACTATTTTAGCACCTATTCATGCTTACGGGAACTAGTATTGTGCATTTCCTTCTCCGTTGAGTTCAGGTAGGCTGGGCAGGGTCTCAGAGGGCAAAGTGCCATCTTTTCTGAGTGCCTTCAGGAGGGCTGGGTAGGAGATTCCCCCCCCCGCCAGGTGGCTAGAGTGGGTGTCAGGAGCCAGCCCCAGTGTAGACTTGGTAGGTTGGAATGGAGAAGCAGTGCTCACTGCTGTCCCTCCCCCAAGCCTTGCATCCTGTCTCCATGGCAACAAGCACACTGCTGAGCGCCCCCAGAGCAAGATCCAGGCCAAGCCGGCTGATCCTAGCACCGAGACCTCCAAGTTCAGCTGGGACTCCACTGTCATTTTATCGAATGCTGCCATCTTCTGCTCTGCCCCATCCTGGGGACTCCCAACCTTCCCCACTTCCTCCCTAACCTGCTTCCCAGCAAGTCCCCTCCCCTCCCTTCCTTAGAAGGTATTTGTATCACCTAAAACCTACCTGCATAGAAACTGCCTCCCTGTGGTGGAAACTGCCCTCCTAGTAACTCACCTGCATTCCGATTCGTTTGCCTTTTAAGGGTTGATTCCCTTGTAAAAACAAATGGCCAAACCCAGTGTCCCCACTCACCAATCATCAGGTTCCTTTGGTCCGTCTCCTGCGTTGGTGACAGCGGCTGGCCCGGGACCTCCCAGGGAGCGGTCACATGCACAAGACTCGGATGTCCTACCCAGAGGTTCTGATTTACCTGGGTGGGGGTGTGGGAACCCCTTTCACATTCTCCCATGTGATTCAGGGTCCCCGGTTCAGGGTTCGAGTTTCTGGAGAAGGCCGCACACAAATGAATAAAGAGACTCAGAAAAATATTAATTTGGAAAATGGGGGCCAGGCGGTAGTTCAACTCTAGTGGCAGAACTGCTCCTTGCTCTGGCTTCACCACTCCTTTTATTAAGATTAAAATCATAAGATACAGCCGTATCCCCCAGGCCAGAAACACCAGTAAAAGCCAATCAGTGAATCTTCTTAGGACTTTCAGGTGGGGGCTGCTTCAACCACCAACATCCAGTAACCAGCTCCGACCCCTCAGCCCTCCCAACTCCCTGTCCACAGCTCTCTATTATTAAAACAACTAGAGGCCCGGTGCACGGAATTTGTGTGGGGGGGGGGGCAGCGGGGGATGTTTCTTAGCCCAGCCTTCACCCTCTCCAATCTGGGACCCCTTGAGGGATGTCCGACTGCCCGTTTAGGCCCGATCCTCGGACATCCTTCTCACAATCCAGGACTGCTGGCTCCAAACTGCTTGCCTGCCTGCCTCCCTGATTGCCCCTAACGGCTTCTGCCTGCCAGCCTGATCACCCGCTAATCATGACCCTGCCAGCCTAATTGATGTCTAACTGCCCCCCTGCCAGCCTGTTTGCCCCCAACTTCCCTCCTCTACCGGCTTGGTCACCCCTAACTGCCCTCCCCTGCAGGCCTGGAACCTCCCACTGTCTTCCCCTGCTGGTCATCTTGTGGTGGCCATCTTGTGTCCACATGGGGGCAGGATCTTTGACCCCATGGGGGCAGCCCTCTTGTGTGTTGGAGTGATGGTCAATCTGCAAATTACTCTTTGATTAGAATAGGATGATTGGCTTCTGGCATTGGGGTGCAACCACAACACCAATTCTGCAGATTGTGATCCCCATTTCGTAGGTGAGGAAACCGAGGCTCCGAGACTGAGCCATGAGCTCACCTGTCTCGGGGCGGAGCTGCGGTTCCCTCCCGTTTGTGTAGCTGTAAAGCATCCTTGCCATCTGTCCCAGGATGCTCTGCTGGGCCCACAAAAGCACCGCAGCCTTTTGCCAATTAAGGGGCGAGTCGTGCCTTGACCTGCCCCTTACGAGTCCGTGGGCCCGGTCAGCACCCTTGTTTCCTCGGACCCGGGAAAACCCTGGCTGTGCCCAGGCAGCCGCGGGACTGCGTTCGCGTCACAGACTTGGCACATGGCAGGCCGTTTGCATTCCAGGCGGTGCTGAGCTCAGCACACAGGTCAGAGAAACCCATCTCGGTTTATCGTTTCACTTCTGCTGTGAACCGTCTGCAGACCCTGATGGGCTCTCCAAAGCCGCACCTGCAAGTCCATTATCCGCTGAATGCTTCGTGACTCTGGAACGACCCCGGCCCGCGACCCCTGCCTGCCGCGCTGGAAGGCAGGCTCTTCAGTTTGCGTGTGTTTGGGTTTGCTTTTCCGCCGACAAGGAGGCATTTCTGGACGTCCCTGGGGATGGCTTAGTATAGCTCTCACGGCCCCTCCCCTTCCTGGCCCAGGGCCTCTGCAGCCGGGGAGGGCGGGGGCGCATGGGGAGGTTCTGGCAGCGGAAGGAACCCCCTGCCTCAGCGGCCTCGGCGCGCAGCAGAGGGGACCTCCACTTAATCAATGGAGAAACAGCTTCAGTGCAGCCGGGAGCAGCCGGTGCTCTTTCCTCTTAGCGAGCAGAGCACGCTCTCTGTGCACCAGCCATTGGCTGATTTTCCCTTCTGTTTCTTAAGAGTCTCAGAGACGGGGCTAGGACTGTTTGGACGAGGACGTTATGGGATCACAGTCGTTACTCTTGGGTAAATCACATTATCGTAGATGGGCCGTCTTTGCAAATTAAGTTCATTCTTTTGCGAAGAAGAGGATCGATGGGTGGTGCTTGTTCATTTTCTTTCCGATCGAATGGAGCGATCGAATGGAGCGCGGCTGTAGAATGGAAGGAGTGGCAGGGGGATGGATAAATTCTAACTGGATTTTTTTTTAATTAGCAGTCATTTTAAGCAGTGGGGTCAAAGGCCATATAGCACTACATTTGCATACGGACAGCGTATGTTACTTAATGTTGGCAGTGACCTCAGTGATCCTCCCAAATAATACGTTCCTGTGCCGGGTGATATTTGGAGTGAACTTCTGTTCCCGTCGCCCTGTACTGCAGGCATCACCAGGCTGCATAGTCTGCCGCAGGTGGTGATGCGTGCGGCCTTGGGGTGCTGAACCAACCCACCAGACAACTAACAAACAGATGCTAACCAACAACCCAACTAACAAATGCTAACAAACAACCCAACTAACAAATGCTAACCACAGCCCAACTAACAAACAAATGCTAACAAACAACCCAACTAACAAATGCTAACCACATCCCAACTAACAAACAAATGCTAACCACAGCCCAACTAACAAACAAATGCTAACCAACAATCCAACTAACAAATGCTAACCAACAACCCAACTAACAAATGCTAACCACAGCCCAACTAACAAACAAATGCTAACCAACAACCCAACTAACAAACAAATGCTAACCAACAACCCAACTAACAAATGCTAACAAACAATCCAACTAACAAATGCTAACCACAGCCCAACTAACAAACAAATGCTAACCAACCAACCAGCCAACAACCCAACTAACAAACAAATGCTAACCAACCAACCAGCCAACAACCCAACTAACAAACAAATGCTAACCAACCAACCAGCCAACAACCCAACTAACAAACAAATGCTAACCAACTAACCTGCCAACCACCCAGCTAACAAACAAATGAGCAAATAAACAAACTTGTCAGGATGGGAAAAGAGCTTCTTATTGAAAGAACCTCTGTCTTTCCTGGGTCTCCCTTCTCTCCAATAAAGAAATGGGTGGCCTTGCCAAACCGGTTTGGCTCAGTGGATAGAGCGTCGGCCTGTGGACTGAAGGGTCCCAGGTTCGATTCCGGTCAGGGGCATGTACCTTGGCTTCGAGCACATCCCCAGTTGGAGGTGTGCAAGAGACAGCCGATCGATGTTTCTCTCCCATCGATGTCAAAGAATTTTCTGACTTTCTATCCCTCTCCCTTCCTCTCTGTAAAAAATGAATAAAATATATTAAAAAAATAAAAATTAAATTAAAAAAAAGAAATGGTGGCCCTACCCCCAGGCCCGCACTCAAACCCGGCCGTGCTCCTGGTTTGCGATATCGGAGTTGGTTGTGCCAAGTCTGGGCTCCGCACACATCTCATTTCCGACACCTCTGTGGTGAGGTTTCTCATCTCGTGTCTGGAGACCCGTCTCTGATGAGAAGAAATAATGCTAGCATCTACATTTTTTTACGCCTTCAAATCTAAAGTTTACTTGAGATGACGCTGGTTTCCCAATTTTGTCAAAATTATTTATCTGCCAGGCCAATAAACTATTCAGGCTTCCTGTGGCATGCAGTGGTTTCATACCATTTGATATTACTAAATTCCTCAGCAAGGATGTGCTGTATTTCACACCAAATGCAGAGCTCCCTTTGAGAGAAGAGAGGAACGGCTGGGACGTGAGGTGGTGGGCAGGGATTGAGTGGGAATTGGGATCTTGACCTCTACACTACCACAGGTGAGACTGTGGGCTTGCTGGTACAAAGGAACGAGGTGTGAGAATTGTCAGAAATGTCTCGGGACACAAACTTGTGCTTTTAGGCAACTCGTTTTCATTGTTGTCTTCCCAGGAATATTTCATTTGGGGTCTGTGGGGGCTGTTGCCTTGCCCTGCACGTCTTGTAGGTACGACTCACAGGGGGAAACTAGCTTGTCTTAGACATTCATGCTATGTATCATAACACTAGAATGTAAGCTTTAGGTGTCTAACTTGACAAGATCGATAGACATGATCTTGGTAGGATGTAGGCCCCACCCATTGGCCCCCAGTGTCAAATAAGTAACCAATAGGTATTAGGTGCTTACCTTTCTGTTAAACATGGAGGAACGTTAGCATTGTTTTGAAGTTTAAGAGTGGAAGTAAAGTGAGAGTGGGACTTGTTCCCAGTCCTTAGCACAAAAACCATCTGAATCATGGTTCACTGGCTCTATTAGATGGTTTATGTCATTGATCCAACGCGGCATACTGTAACTAGGAACCCATCCTCCCTCCCTCCCTCCCTTCATTTCTTTTTTCCTTTCTTATTAATTCTCACCCAAAGATATTTTTCCATTGATTTTTAGAGAGAGTGGAAGGAAGAGGGAGAGACAGAGACACATCCATTGGTTGCCTCCTGCACGCAACCTGACCAGGGCCGAGAAACCTGCAACCAACGTACGTGCCCTTGACCGAAATCTAACCTGGGACCCTTCAGTTCATGGGCTGATGCTCTATCCACTGAGTCAAACCAGCTAGGGCTAGGAATGGTTTAAAGCAAGTTGGGGAAGAAAAGTAATAATAGTTCTTCCAAGTACAGTCCAACCTTTAAGAGCTCTCTTGATTCTCTGAAGGTGAGTGATTCTTAACCAGGAGTGTTAGGTGGCACATCTGGGGTGGGGAACAAGACTGCCTCATGTCCTGCAATCCCTATGCGCATGTCCCCCGAGAGGAGGATGCTGGTAGCGTAGGATGCACAGGTTTCTCCCGTTGTGTTTAAGGAGCATCTCTCTGTCCTAAGCACAACACAGACCTCGGTGTGGGGGGCCTCCACACATCCCCAGGTAGGCATTTCCCACAGCGGACGGACTTCTGGTAGACCATCTCCACACAGCGATTGCTGTCGGCGGGAGGGGGTGCTTTCTATTTCCCCGATCTCAAGCCGAGATCTTATAAATTCCCTTTGCCTGGAACCAGCACGGCCGCCCTCTCACCTCCCCCAGATTTAGAGCTCTTTGTTTTCCTTTGCATACTTTCCCAGAGAATCCAGGAGTTTTAATACTTTTTCAAACAACTAGAACTTTTCAGAGCAGGGCAACGTTTGACTGAGATGTTGTGTGTTAAAACATACTGTATTTACCCTGCTGTCTTTAGTTAGGAGGGGTGTTAATAGCGGTGGCTCACAAAGGGTTCTGCAAGCCATTTCAGAAAAAAATGCCTATTGAAGAGTTTCCAAAGTCAAATCTGCTTGTCTTTTCTCGATCAGAGTGCCCAGGCCAATCTGAGCACAGAACACTTCTGAGATAATACCTGGTATATTACTATTATGCTTGGCTACTAGTTTGGAAAAGAGCTGATCTTTGAAATTGAGAGACCTCATTTGTAGACAATATTGTTTTCTTTTTCTCTTTGTTATCCATCTGTCTCTGTCCATCTTTCTTTTTACCTCATCCTACGGCATTTTTCTTTTATCCATGTTGATTTAATCTCTGCTGAAGATGTCAAAGAATTTTCTAAGTTTTAAACCTGAATCCTGACATTGATAATTCTTAGTATTATGCATTTCCTTATGTCTTGTTGTTTTTTACAGACCAATCAATTGTTTTATTTTTTTTTAATTCTTGCCTCTTCCCCCCACCATGCGCCCTCTGCCACCTCCACCTTCTACCTGCCCCCCCCCACACACACACACATAGTTGTTGTTAATCTTCACTCGAGGATATTTTTCCATTGATTTTTGCAGAGAGTGGAAGAGAGAGGGAAAGACAGAGAGAAACATCGATGTGAGAGAAACACATCGACTGGTTGCCTCCTGCAGAACCTTTGACCAGGGCCCAGGCTGGGGAGGAACCCGCAACCAAGGTACGTGCCCTTGACTGAAATCAAACCCGGGACCCTTTGGTCCACAGGCCGATGCTCTATCCGCTGAGCCAAACTGTCTGGAGCCCCCCAGCTCCCAACATTCTTAATAAAATGAGTTCAGCTGAAGTGGGCAGTGTCCTTTGGCATTTCAGTAATCAAAATGAGGTATTATTCTCTAAAACACTCAACACTTTGAACATTTGAATACTGTTCAATTAAATTGAAAATTAATTTTGCACCCTAAAAGCAAATAGTGATTTTCCGTGGCTCTCTTAGCTTTCATTCTTTCAAGACTTTCTGGAGGAAGGAGTCTTAAGTAAGGCAGCTATTTAACTGCCGTTAAGTAATTTCACAAATTCTACTGAAAACTACGAGGCATCGGGGACTTGTTGGCAGTGACCGTAGACTGTCTATGCGGTGTATATACCCTTCACCACGTGGCTTTATGCACCCACAGGCTCCTGTGCTGTGCAGATACTATTCCAGAAACTTCCCTCATAGAGCGAGCATTTAGGATTAATCTTTTTTATTCTGAACATTAGGATGTTTTCCGCTAGGATTTAATGAAATCCATGGAGTGCAACAAAAGCAGTCTAAGCCAAGTAAATAGGAACTTGGTTAACTGTTGCTTCTGGGTGAGTATTTTTCACTTCTGGCGCTTGGTAGGGGGATGTTGTTGAACAACTCTGTGGACTCCAAGTCAGATCGAAAAAATGAAGACCTGCAAGATGAAATGATGGTATATGGAGAGTCCAGACACCCGGACCCTGCGTTTTCTTTCTTCTTTTTAAAAAAATATATTTTATTGATTTTTCACAGAGAGGAAGGGAGAGGGAAAGAAAGTCAGAAACATCGATGAGAGAGAAACATCAATCAGCTGCCTCCTGCACACCCCGCACTGGGGATGTGCCCGCACCCAAGGTTCATGCCCTTGGCCGGAATCGAACCTGGGACCAGTCAGGGCCTTTTTTCTTCTTTTTAAAAAACATATCTTTATTGATTTCAGGGAGGAAGGGAAAGGGAGAGAGAGAGAGACATCGGTGTTGGAGAGAATCATTGATCAGCTGCCTCCTGCAGGCCCCCCACAAGAGATGGAGCCGGCAACCCCAGGCATGTTCCCTGACCAGGAATCGAACCTCAACCTCCTGGTTCTTAGTTCAGTGCTCAACCATCGGGCCACACCGGCCTGGCTGGATTCTGTGTTTTCATTGTATGGGGCTGGCAGCCATCCACACTCTGGATAATGATGAGATGAGTGCCCCCCCCTCCCCCCGATCCTTGTTAGGAGCAGTGCCACCAGGCAGATTATGTTTTTGCTCGCTGCTGCTGATTTGTGGAATATCTGAGTGGAAAGAAGTAGCGAGCAGAGGTTTTATTTAAAGATCAGAGGCTTCGGGGTGTGAAGCGTTGAGGGGGGGAAAGCTGTCACACTTACAGAAGGTCTGTCATCCCTTCCCGCAGGAAAATGGGGAGCAGAGAGGTCAGCCTCTCAGAGACAAGGGCTGCTTCTGCTTACAGGTCACCAGCATCGCTGCGACCGGGGTTGGAGGGGCGGGGGGCACTCTCCTCTCAGCTTCACCTGGTCCGAGGGACTCTCCGCCCAACGCGCTCAACGCTCCTCTGAAACTGGATACCCAGTTCCTATGCCGTCTCTTGGAAAAGCCTTGCCAGTTAAAAGATCTCGTATTTTTCTTTTTGCGGGTTGACTTAAATCTTATTTAAATTCATGGAATATAAATTATGTCTTCTTCCTATATAAGGATTGCCGTAGCACCACTTTCTGTAGATCTCGAGTTCATGAGGAATTAGATCATTATGAAGGGATGACACGTTTTACTGTTTAAAACACAAAGCCGTTAAAATCCTGTTGGACTTGACAGATTTTACTCACCGCGCCCCAAGGTTAAATGGTGAGAAGCTCCTCTAAAGAAAATGTGTTTTTCACCTGTAAGCATACATATGAGCATAACCAATGAATGAAAGACTCTGGGGTGGGGAGGGAGGCAGGTGGGGACATGTGCAGGGGGCTAGGGGAGGCTGGGGGGAGGATATTGGGGGGGGGAGGAAAACATATGTACTACTATTAAATATAAGTTATATTGTAAATAAAATTAAAAAAAAAAGAAAATGTGTTTTTCTTTTACTTCTGGAAAATTTCAAACCATCCTCAAGAGTAGAGGATACTGTAAGAAACACCCGTGTACCCACCCCCCAGCCTCTGCTGTCATCAACATTGCACCAAGCTTGCTTTGTCTCATTTTAATTTTTACGTTTTACTTGAGCATTTTACAGCATACAGGATAGTCATCTGTAGAGCCAGCATCGCGCACCGCTGAGCGCTGAGGATGTTATAAAACGATAGACCCACATTATTATGTCACACATCACAGGGTTTCCAACAATGTTACAGCATCTTAAAGAAAACCTTTAAAAGTACTTGAACCCGAAACCAGTTTGGCTCAGTGGACAGAGCTTCGGCCTGCGGACTGAAAGGTCCCAGGTTTGATTCTGGTCAAGGGCATGTCCCTTGGCTGCAGGCACATCCCCAGCGGGAAGTGTGTAAGAGGCAGCTGATCGATGTTTCTCTCTCATCGATGTTTCTGACTTCCTATTCCTCTCCCTTCCTCTCTGTAAAAAATCAATAAAACATTTTTTTAAAGTTAAATAAAAGTACTTGAACTCGGATGCTGCTATCCGGTTTTCTGTCTGCGTCTCAGAGGGGGCTCGCCCGTGTGGATGTTTCATCCTGAGACGCGCGGCTGAGAGCTGGCTGGTGGGAAAGCACCGCGGGGGGGAGAGGCGGAGAAGGGTTCGAGTTCAGCCCAGACATCAGGGCTGGAATTCTCACTCTCTGGATTACTGATGGAGGAGTCGAACTGTTCCCACATTTAACCTCCACTTTGGTGCCTGCCTGTTTCTAGGAATTTAAACATACGTTGGACATGCTTACAGATTAACAGTCAATGGGCTTTGGGACCCCATGTATGTTTCGCCGTTATAATGATGAAGTGAATAAAAAGTACACCACGACTCCTCCCCAATCCCTCTCCAAAGGATAAAACCAAACAATTCCACAGAGGCAGCCACTGTTACAGATTTGAGACATGATTCCTGACTTTCTGTTTGTTCGTTTGTTTTTTGTTAATCCTCACCTGAGGATATTTTTCCATTGATTTTTAGAGAGAGTGGAGGGGAAAGGGAGAGAGAAAGAGGATTATTGATGTGAGAGCAACACATCGATTGGTTGCTTCCTGCATGCACCCAACCAGGGACCGGGCTGGGGAGGAGCCCGCAACCGAGGGGTGTGCCCTTCCTCGACCTGAATCAGACCCTCAGCCGAGGCTCCATCCACTGAGCCAAACTGGCCAGGGCTCGTTCCTGACTTTCTTAGTTTTTATTTTTATTGATTTTCACAGAGAGGAAGGGAGAGGGGGAGAGAGTTAGAAACATCGATGAGAGAGAAACTTCGATCAGCTGCCTCCTGCACACCCTCTACTGGGGGTGTGCCCGCAACCAAGGTACATGCCCTTGTCCGGAATCGAACCCAGGACCCTTTAGTCTGCAGGCCGACGCTCTGTCCACTGAGCCAAACCAGCCAGAGCCATTCCTGACTTTTTTTTTTTTTAATGCTTCTACAAACATAGGAGCAAGCACTCTCCCCCCACCTCCCTTCCTGTTAGCCCTGTTAGTTATTTTTGTTTTATTCTAAAGAAATTATTCAGGAAACAAACCCTCTCAGCAACTTGCTTTTTTCCACTTTAATTGGGGGCATCTACCGCCATCATTGTGTGGATAGGTTTATCTCATTCCTCTCATTGCTTTCTACTCTATGGATATCTCATAATTTCATTCTCCCCTCTACTGACGGACGCGTACGGTTGTTGCTGTGATCAGTTACTGTGTGTTGCGCATCTTGCCTGTGAATACAGATCCATATCCGTTAGCGTGGGTGGAGCCAGTGGGTGTGCACACTTCAACTCATTCTCCAAAGACATTTACTGACTCTACTCCGATTCAGATGTTCTTCTCTTTGACTCTTTTTAAAGTTTTACTTTCAAAAACAGTTTCTATTAGGACGAAGGAAACACACTGAAGAGTTTTCCTCACAAAGGTTGTCATGGATTTAAAATTCCTTCCAGGTGATCTTTTTCGTTCGAATGGTGTGTGTGTCCTTGTTATAGTCACGAGGTTCTGGTTCCTTCCTGCCTACACCCGCTTAACAGCTTTGCTTCCTGGGGTTTGCCGCTGGGTGAATTGCAGGCTCACAGCCCCATCTACCACCTGGAGTGCGGGACCCCGGGCCCCTCCCACCCAGGTGCGTCATCCAGTGCTGTGGTCGGCAAACTGAGGCTCGCAAGCCACACGGGCCTCTTTGGCCCCTTGAGCGTGGCTCTTCCACAAAATGCCACGGCCTGGGCGAGTCTATGTTGAAGAAGTGGCGTTAGAAGAAGTTTAAAAAAATGTGGCTCTCCAAAGAAATTTCAGTCGTTGTGCTGTTGACGATTGGCTCCATTGGCTAAGGAGTTTACCGACCACTGGTCCAGTGAGAACGAACAGCCGGGAGCATCACTTCGGTGGTGAACACAGCGGCCTGAGCAGGCCCACCTCTTCCCCAACGTCCTGACAGCTGTCCAGAGCGCATCTGTCTTGTCCATTCATTACAGAGCTCGACACTCCCACCGCCGACTCCTGTGGAGAAGGACGGGGAGCGAGATCTGGTCCTTTTTCTGCAGTGCCTTAGCTACCATCTTGGAGATGGTCCGTTCTTACAGGATCGAGAGGAAAATACTGCTGCTGGGAGCATTGGAGATGCTTTTTTTTCCACGTTTGTTTCCTTGTAATGTGGTAACACTTTATGGGAATGAACTCTGGCTGACCTTCTCAGAGGATGTAAGCTTGAAAACATTGAGGGTTTTGATTTGCTCAAAGGAGGCATTTACCGTTTTGGAAGCACAAAGCCAGAGGGAAACTAGGTTCTCTGGTGCTCACTTTGCTTAAAGAGCAGGAGCCTGCCTTTCGGGCCTGGCTCCCGTCTCAAAAGACATCACTTTTGTCTCTACCGATTTGGCTCAGTGGATAGAGCGACAGTTTTTGGACTCAAGAGTCCCAGGTTCGATTCCGGTCAAGGGCATGTACCTTGGTTGCAGGCACATTCCCAGTAAGGGGTGTGCAGGAGGCAGCTGATGGATGTTTCTCTCTCATCAGTTTCTAACTCTCTCTACCTTTCCCTTCTTCTCTGTAAAAAATCAATTAAAAAAAATTTTTTTAAAACATAACTTTTGAGAGAATGAGGACAAACAGTTACGTGTTTATTAATTATTGATAAAGAAATACATCCATAATATGTGAAACAATCAGGTTATAAAAAGCATGTATTCTCCCTTTTTAAAAAAAAAATGAATGCCCATGTGCATATATAGACAGAAAGGACTTCAATGTTAAGGAACGTGGGATGGATTCCTTATGATTTGGGGTGATCTTAATGTACTGATCACTCTTCGAGGCACCTGAACCCTTAGCAACAATATGAATTATTTAGATGGTTTGAGGTGGGAGGAAAGGCGAACAAGACCCCCTTTATTTTGGCAAGGAAAAGTTAATTCCCCATCCTCAGGAACACGGGAGGTTTTGTAAAAAGCACCTCTCAATGGAGCACAGAGCAGTGGAAATGTCTGAGTGTGGCCAGGCACGGAGTCCCATTTCTGAGTGGGGCGTCAGTGTGTCATGGACTCTGCTCACTGAGACATCACCCATGGGTCCCGGTGTGGGTGGGCTTGCTGGAACCACGCTACGAATATGCTAACACGGGCTGTAAACTCTGTTTTAACAATGGCACCGTCATAAGTTGCCTGTCACCAAAGTCAGTTCATCAAGTGCCTTCCTGAAGTAGAGACAGTCGCCCATGGCCCCTGGGAATGACGAATCTAACATTTATCTGCCACATTTCACAGATAAAGTCGGCTGGCGGTTGATCTCAGTTTTTAAGACTCACTTTATTTACATCGTCTAATATACTTCATCGTATACATATACATATAATCATTTTTTATTTTCAATTACAATTGATACACATTATTATTTTGGTTTCAGGTGTACCCCTCCCCACATGATAAGACATTGTGTAACTTACTAACACATCTCGCCCCCATCTGGCACCACAATTAGTTATTAGAATGCTAGAGGCCTGGTGCACAAAAGTTGGACACTCTGGAGAGGGGGTCCCTCAGCCCAGCCTGAGCCCTCTCACAGTCTGGGACCCCTCGCTCCTTACCACCCACCTGCTCACTGCTCCTAACAGGCGAGCTGCTGCTCCTTAGCACTGTCATGGAGGCGGGAGAGGCTCCCACCACCGCTGCTGCGCCTGTCAGCCCTGAGCCCGGCTTCTGGCTGAGCGGTGTTCCCTGTGGGAGCACACTGACCACCAGGGGGCAGCTCCTGCATTGAGCGTCTGCCCCTGGTGGTCAGTGCACGTCACAGTGACTGGTCGTTCCACTGTTCAGTCAATTTGCACATCACTCTTTTAGTATATAGTACTAGGGGCCCGGTGCACAAAATTCGTGCACTGGGAGTGGATGATCCCTCAGCCCAACCTGCCCCCTCACACATACTGGGAGCCCTCAGGGGATGTCTTACTGGCCACTCACCCCCAGCCTGCCCAAGGCCTAAAGCCATTCCCTCTGGCCCAGGCTTTAGGCCTTGGGTGCCCAGCCATCGACCTGCTCTGCTCAGCTCTGGCCTTAGCCCCGACCACCTGGGGGCCCTGTGGTTGCCGCTGGGCGCCTCAGCTCCAATCCAGGCCTTAGTCCTGGCTGCCTGCAACTGCCTGGCCTCGGGACCACGCACTGCCACCACCTTGGCTCCACCCCCAGGAGCTGTGCAGACGGGGGTAAGGTCTAGAACCCCATCGTCACCGCTGCCACCTTGGCTAAGCCCCCAGGGGCCGCGCACTCACCATCGCCACCTTGACTCCACCCCCAGGAACGAAAGGGGCCAGACGGCCCCAGGCAGATGAGGCTAAGGTCTGGACCGGGGATGAAGCGCCCGGTGGCGAGTGCACAGCTCCCTGGGGTGGAGCCAAGGAGGCGGCAGCTGCTTGGGCTCTGCCCCCGGAGCCCCATGGTTGATGCCCCCACCTTGACTCTGCCCCTGGGGGCTGCCTCGTCTCTGCGCCCCCCCCCACCTTAGCAACGGCTGGCTCCACCCAGCTTCTGATTGGCTGGTGGGCGTGGCCGGTGGGTGTAGCAGAGGTACGGTCAATTTACATATTACTCTTTTATTGGATACAATGACAGACTATATTCCCTATGCTGTACTTTACATCTCCATGACTATTCTTTTCCAACCAATTTGTACTTAATCCCTCACCCTTTCCACCCAGTCACCCAAATATACATATAACATTTCTAAACGTGGATGAAGGTTTGTGCCTATCATATAAGATCCTTCACATTAAACTATACTAAATTTGGCTCCTGCTAAAGATAGTTTGGATTTGATAATTCACAGAGCATTATGAGAAATCTTTCAAGAATTATAGAAACTCTGTAGAACTCCAAACACTCTAAAACATCAGCGTCCTGGTTTCTAAACCAGGGGCAAGGTTGACCAACATTCACTGCATTGAAATGAGTGTGTTGGAGCAGCTCTCTCCTGTTCCCTGTGGAGTGTGCCGTGCGATGGTGTACATGTCAGCCTTTCTTTTAGGTCCAGGATTCCTGAGGTCACTGTGTAGCGTAAGCTAATGTGTTCCTTGCTTTCCTCTTCTTCACGTTATTAATCAGATGTAAGTCTAACCTGTGCACATCACTAGTGGGATTAAGCTGACATCCTCATCATCGCTGACATTTTTGCTGATGAGCCTGTGGAGACCGCCCTCCCCCACCTTTGCCTTGGTCATTGGGTTTCATTTAAAAGCCCCGTCTCTCATGGTTTGGTAAGAGAAGAGCTTAAGTGGCAATGTGATCTGAGTGTTCTGGTATATGGACTCGGCCTGGGCTGGGGAGGCAGCGCCCCCGGGCAGCGCACGCAGGGAAGGGCAGCGACACGAGTTCAGGCTCGTGCAGAGGAAGGGCAGCTTGGCCGGGAGCAGAGAATAGCCAGGTGAAATGAAGCCTTCTGGATGGCCCGTCTGGAGCCCGCTGTCCCTTTAAGGCTCTGACGGCAGTCACTGATTCGCCCAGCCTGCTCCCTGGGCCTGTCGGCAGCCTGGAGGGATGCCAAATGGAGTGTTTTGGTTTTTTTAAAAAATATATATGTTTTGTTGATTTTTTTTTTTTTTTTACAGAGAGGAAAGGAGAGGGAGAGAAGGTTAGAAACATCAATGAGAGAGGAACATCGATCAGCTGCCTCTTGCACACCACCCACTGGGGATGTGCCCACCACCAAGGTCATGCCCTTGACCGGAATCTAACCTGGGACCCTTGAGTCTGCAGGTTGACGCTCTGTCCACCGAGCCAAACCGGTTAGGACCCAAATGGCGTGTTAAGCTTTGAGATTTCTTTGGGGTCCAGGTCCGGATACTGCGGAGTGCTCTGGGAGGTGTTTTATCACCCTGTGCAGTAACTGGTCCCAACAATCAGTAATTCATGGTGTTGTCGGAAAAGCCCGGAAGAGCGGCAGTGGGGAGGCCTGGCCTCCAGGCCGCGGCCGCCTCCGCTCCTGAGCTCGTCCGGCCAGCCTGCCACCCCTGGTCCTCGCCTGTGAAATGGAAACCGTGGCACCTGCTACGTTGGCTTTAAGACAGATGAGAAAAGCACATGAACTATAAAGCATTGGTGAAATCTGTAGGTTCCCATGGGCTACTGTGCTGTTTTTGTTATTTATTTATTTTTAAAATATATTTTTATTGCTTTCAGAGAGGGAGAAAGAGATAGAAACTTCAATGATGAGAGAGTCACTGATTGGCTTCCTCCCGCACGCACACCCCCTACCCGGGATCGAGCCTGAAACCAGAATTGACCTGGGGCCCCTTCAGTCTGCAGACCGATCAATACTCTGTCCACTGAGCCAAACCGGCTATGGTTTATTGTGCTGTTTTTATTTGGCTTAACATTTTTTTACCTGTAGTCTCAGGATTTAAAAAAACGGTTTGAGGGCATGTCCGTATGTCTATTGTTTTTGCAACTGATGACCTCAATTGCACGTTATCCAATAGGGAAGGTTGCAGATGACCATTTCAGTAATATTTTTGTGGAAAAACAATAACTCATAAAAACATGTCACATACCTCTTCTTCGTTCATTCTGGATAGACTGGCCTTGGAACCGTGGAGTCTTTCAACTTGTCCCCCCCTCTTTGCACCCTCTCCCCTCTTCTCAAACTCCCCTTTCCTGGGGACTTAGACCACAGGTTTACCTCTACTTCCTCTGAGAAGCCCTCCTGACACCCCAGCCCAGGTTAGGGCCCTCAGTTACTGGCCTTTGTTCTATAGGTTCCTCCTTCATGACAGTCCCCGTAGCTGTGAGTTAGTAATTGCTTTTCTTAACTGTCTGCTCTCTACCTTGAAGGACACGTTGTCACTAAGCATATTCTAATCAAATATGCATAACTTCTAATCACTAGGAAACATTAAAGTAAAATACTTTTTTAAAAATCTGCCTTCCATGGTAGTTTATTTTATTATTTTTAAATATATATATGTATATTATTGATTTTTTACAGAGAGGAAGGGAGAGGGATAGAGAGTTAGAAACATCGATGGGAGATAAACATCCATCAGCTGCCTCCTGCACACCCTACTGGGGATGTGCCCGCAACCAAGGTACATGCCCTTGACTGGAATCGAACCTGGGACCCTTCAGTCCGAAGGCCGACGCTCTATCCACTGAGCCAAACCAGTTAGGGCTTAAAATGGTGGGGACCACACGTGCCGTATTTGTTGTTTGTTACATCTCAAATAAGCCCGGAATGGTGGGTATGTAAATCATGCATGGGGTTCAGATGAATGAATGAGTGAATGAATGAATGTATTCTGTGCACACTTACCTGCTTGACATTAGCTCCTTGTACCTTTTGTAAGGTAGCAGGATCATTCAGATGAATAAAAGCTTAAATCCTCATTGTCACCGACCCTCCTTTCTCTGAATTTCTCCTCGAAATGACTGCTTTTTCTTGAAGTTACCGGATTTCTAACTTGGCTGTGAAGACTGAAATTGAGTTTTGTCTCCCCATAGCTCCTACAGAAGAATGGTCAGCTGTCCACCCTCAACGGCTTAGCTGAGCAAGAAGAGCTCACCCCCCAGGAGGGGGCCCTGAACGGCCAGGAGGAGGAAGTCATTGTCCCAGAGGGTGAGTCACCCTGCCAGGCTCTGAGCAGAACCCAGGGGCTGGAGGACAAGCCACCCTTGCGGGGAACCCCGAGAGGAATAAACCGGGGGCTGGGCAGGGTGTGGTTACCGTAATCCTCCCTGGGGGTGGTGGTGTTGACAGACAAGCAGTGAATTGGTTACAAAAGGAAATATTTATCTGACCATTGGGGTAGGCCCTACAGGTAGGTTGGGAAGTTACATTCCGATTCTTGGGTACAGGAAGTGAAGTCACGCTTCCTCTTTTTTAGCCACCCTTACCTGGAGCATCAGGTGTTTTGTTTCGTGTTTCCACTGTTGCCTTATCCCAATTACTTGTCTGGTGTCTAATGTGAACCCTCGGAAACGCTGGAGTCCTGTTGCTTGAAGAGTCAGTATCTCTCACTCCGGAGAGCAGCCCACTACGCATGCACAGATGTGTCAGTCGTGTGCAGTTCCGCTGTGCACTTCTTTGCCTAAAGTGTGAGATGTTGCATATGCATGTAGCCCCCAGCCTTGAGATCCTGGAGGGGTGGTTACTAGAAAGCGAGCCTCCCACCCCAGTACCAGGGGTTTGATTTCAGCCCATGTGCAGTGGGAGTGGCGAGAACCACACCTTAGTGTCAGGATTGAGCCCCTTGAAGGCCCACCTGTGAAGGCCCACATGCTGAAGAACCTTGCTCTGTCCTTGAGTCCTGTTTTCATCGTTCTCTGTCATCATCAGTGACGGAATAATTTCACAGCCACTAGGAAGACATCTACATGGATGAGTTGGCATGCAGTAGACCGACTCTTGCTATGATGTGAATGAGACGAGCGCACGGGAAAGTCCTGTGATAGGAGACTGGCCATTGCCCGGGTTGCATGAGATTCTTCCAACACATGGGACCCCATAGGACCTGTTTTTGTGTGATGGCCCCAAAAAACTGCTTTAAGCTGTAAGGGTGGGAAATTAGTCCTTCCTTTCCTTCCAGATTATTTGGCTGGTCAGACAATGTGACAAATTAACAGGAGAAAAATAAATTTAATTACGGGCATCCAGGGGGTGTGGGGCTTGGGGGTGGGGGTGGGGGGAGTGGTGTATAAACAAACGAGACACAAAAGGCAGCCAGGTGATTGAATCTTCTAGAATCTCTTGAGCTGGGAAAGGGCTGGGGTCTAGAGATACCAAGGAGTGGAAGGCCATTCTCAGGAAGGCCGAAGGGATGCTTGGAAAACAAAGGTTGCTTAAGTAAAACGGGATTTCTGGTAGTACTCTCTTACGGGTACAGACCCCTTCTCCCACGTACATGTAGGCAGTGGAGCGTGAGGTGAAGAGTTTTTCCTGAATGGCTGGTCTTGATCGCCTTCAGCTCACAACAATCCTCCTGCCCAAGTGGCAGATTGGGGGACTTGCTTTGAAGCCGGTCAGTGCCGATCCTCCTGTGGCACCTCAGGCACAACGTAAAGTTGGAATATGGATAGTCTTGGGGGAGGAGGGCTGCATAACCGAGTCTAGGGTTTCACATCACTTCCTCCAAAACATTGGAAGGGCCCTACCCGGACTCCGAAGTCTCACACTTTGTCCAAACCACACTTTGTCCAAATTTGCCACGAAAGATTTGGAGTCTTCCATGGCCGAGCCAGTGTGCCGGGGGCTTCAGGGAAGATGAAAACAGCTAAATAGGAGTCCTGATGTTCCGTTGTTAAACAGTATTTTCTGTGCCTTTTCTCTTGACATCAGTGGTGGCCTGTGGCTAGATTTCACAGTTGTTTCCAGAAATCCATTCTACGTGTAAACAAAGGCATCGTTTGGTTTGGGACACATCACGAAAGATTCTGGGACCTTGGTTTCGACCAGTCAACTTCAGGAAGTTAGAGCTGACCCACCCTGGTCCCTGGGAGGCCTGGCCCACAGGCGGATGTGGTCCCACCTGGGTGATCAGATGTTGGGAGAAAGCTAGGAACCAGGGGATTCCTGCCAGTGGTTCTCAACCTTTCTAATGCCGCGACCCTTTAATACGGCTCCTCATGTTGTGGTGACCCCCAACCATAACATTATTTTCGTTGCTACTTCATAACTGTAATTTTGCTACTGTTATGAATCGTAATGTAGATATCCAATGGTCTTAGGCGACTCTGCTAGCCGTTCTCAACCTGTAGAGCCTAAAACCATCGGAAAAACACAGATATTTACATTACGATTCATAACAGTAGCAAAATTACAGTTCTGAAGTAGCAACGAAGATAATTTTATGGCTGGAGGTCACCACAACATGAGGAGCTGTATTGAAGGGTCTTGGCATTGGAAAGGTAGAGAACCCCTGTGCTAGAGGGTTTCCCATCTACAGTTACGATATTTAGCAAAGCCAGAAGTGGATGTATTTTTGCACTTTGACTCGCTTGCTCTCTATCTGAGACCAGAAATAGTGGTAATTCAGAACCAGTCCTCTTCCTATAAAGAAAACGGGATCCTACTTTCTTGTAAATGTTCCTTAAATGATAGAAAAAGGGGAGTGCCTACAAATGTTTCCTGAATTGTGCAGCAGAGTCAGGTGTATATGTTTTGGAGGGGGTTTCAAGACCATTTAATTTCGGGGTTCATCTTTTAGAGAGTACACAGTTAGAAATATTTATTAAAATGAACACACACACACACACACACAAGACACATAAAAAACAAAGAAGCCCTGGCCGGGTACTCGTTAGTTTGAGTGTCATCCCGATATGCCAGGGTTGCGGATTCAATCCCTGGTCAGGACATACAGGAACCAACCAATTAATTAGCAGAACAACGAATCAATGTTTCTCTCTTTCTCTCAACTCAGGAAAAAAGAAAGAAAAAGAATTCACAACAAATTACTTTAGCCTTGGAGGTGTAATCCTTCTGAACTCTTTAAGTGATTATACTTTATCAAACTGCTGATGAGGAATTGCAGCCCTTCCCCAACTAGGAAGTTCTGTTACTAGGCGCCACTCCCAGCATTCTCAGGGGCTGTGTAAGTGCCATTAGTTTTGTGGAAAATCTGCTTCTGCTGAAAAGATTTAAAAAAAAAAAAAAAGGCACATCTCAACCCAAATTGTTATTTGTTCTATATCTGTGGCTTATATGGTTTTCCATGCAATAAATGCCAGAACAAAATAAAACAAAAAAAAAGATTTTTTTTAAAACATTATATCTTGATCTGGGACCAATTTTAGATTTTAAAACTTTTGCAAATTAGAACTTTAGGATTTAAAAAAAAAAAAGCAAAACTCAATCTTAAGTATCTGTTGGGGGCAGATTATTTTTCCCCAAAAAACAAATTGGAAAATTCAACACTATGACATTAAAAAATGTAAAGACCCTTCTTTGTTCTGGCAATAACATATTTGGTTGCTAAAGGACCTAGAGAGCTCATAGCTGTATACCACCAGCAAGCAAGCGATTGGCTCAGGTTTTAATGCATTTGAATTTACCTTTGACAAGGCATCTTTTTTTATTTTTATTTTTTTTACTTTTTTTGCCTTTCTGTGGAGTAGACAGCCAACATCATAAAGCATGTGAGAGCCATGTTTCCTCTCCACCTTCCACAGGTCACATGTGTTTGTGTGAACAGATAAACAGTGGAAGTTTTCTTTGGTTTGGGCATTTTTGCTCACACGTGCTGTGCGCACGCTATTTGCACACCCAGAGGGAGGATATTTCCACCAGCAGCTGGATGCTGTGCGCACGCTATTTGCACACCCAGAGGGAGGATATTTCCACCAGCAGCTGGATGCTGTGCGCACGCTATTTGCACACCCAGAGGGAGGATATTTCCACCAGCAGCTGGATGCTATGCGCACGCTATTTGCACACCCAGAGGGATGATATTTCCACCAGCAGCTGGATGCTGTGCGCACGCTATTTGCACACCCAGAGGGAGGATATTTCCACCAGCAGCTGGATGCTGTGCGCACGCTATTTGCACACCCAGAGGGAGGATATTTCCACCAGCAGCTGGATGCTGTGCGCACGCTATTTGCACACCCAGAGGGAGGAAATTTGCACCAGCAGCTGGATGCTGTGCGCACGCTATTTGCACACCCAGAGGGAGGACATTTGCACCAGCAGCTGGATGCTGTGCGCACGCTATTTGCACACCCAGAGGGAGGACATGTGCACCAGCAGCTGGATGCTGTGCGCACGCTATTTGCACACCCAGAGGGAGGACATGTGCACCAGCAGCTGGATGCTGTGCGCACGCTATTTGCACACCCAGAGGAAGGATATTTCCACCAGCAGCTGGATGCTATGCGCACGCTATTTGCACACCCAGAGGGAGGATATTTCCACCAGCAGCTGGATGCTGTGCGCACGCTATTTGCACACCCAGAGGGAGGATATTTCCACCAGCAGCTGGATGCTGTGCGCACGCTATTTGCACACCCAGAGGGAGGATATTTGCACCAGCAGCTGGATGCTATGCGCACGCTATTTGCACACCCAGAGGGAGGATATTTCCACCAGCAGCTGGATGCTGTGCGCACGCTATTTACACACCCAGAGGGAGGAAATTTGCACCAGCAGCTGGATGCTGTGCGCACGCTATTTGCACACCCAGAGGGAGGACATGTGCACCAGCAGCTGGATGCTGTGCGCACGCTATTTGCACACCCAGAGGGAGGACATTTGCACCAGCAGCTGGATGCTGTGCGCACGCTATTTGCACACCCAGAGGGAGGATATTTGCACCAGCAGCTGGATGCTGTGCGCACGCTGTTTGCACACCCAGAGGGAGGACATTTCCACCAGCAGCTGGATGCTGTGCGCACGCTGTTTGCACACCCAGAGGGAGGATATTTGCACCAGCAGCTGGATGCTGTGCGCACGCTGTTTGCACACCCAGAGGGAGGATATTTGCACCAGCAGCTGGATGCTGTGCGCACGCTGTTTGCACACCCAGAGGGAGGACATGTGCACCAGCAGCTGGATGCTGTGCGCACGCTGTTTGCACACCCAGAGGGAGGACATTTGCACCAGCAGCTGGATGCTGTGCGCACGCTATTTGCACACCCAGAGGGAGGATATTTGCACCAGCAGCTGGATGCTGTGCGCACGCTGTTTGCACACCCAGAGGGAGGACATGTGCACCAGCAGCTGGATGCTGTGCGCACGCTGTTTGCACACCCAGAGGGAGGACATGTGCACCAGCAGCTGGATGCTGTGCGCACGCTGTTTGCACACCCAGAGGGAGGACATGTGCACCAGCAGCTGGATGCTGTGCGCACGCTGTTTCCACACCCAGAGGGAGGACATGTGCACCAGCAGCTGGATGCTGTGCGCACGCTGTTTGCACACCCAGAGGGAGGACATTTGCACCAGCAGCTGGATGCTGTGCGCACGCTATTTGCACACCCAGAGGGAGGACATGTGCACCAGCAGCTGGATGCTGTGCGCACGCTGTTTGCACACCCAGAGGGAGGACATTTCCACCAGCAGCTGGATGCTGTGCGCACGCTGTTTGCACACCCAGAGGGAGGATATTTCCACCAGCAGCTGGATGCTGTGCGCACGCTATTTGCACACCCAGAGGGAGGACATTTCCACCAGCAGCTGGATGCTGTGCGCACGCTGTTTGCACACCCAGAGGGAGGACATGTGCACCAGCAGCTGGATGCTGTGCACACACTATTTGCACACCCAGAGGGAGGACATGTGCACCAGCAGCTGGATGCTGTGCGCACGCTGTTTCCACACCCAGAGGGAGGATATTTCCACCAGCAGCTGGATGCTGTGCGCACGCTATTTGCACACCCAGAGGGAGGACATGTGCACCAGCAGCTGGATGCTGTGCGCACGCTGTTTGCACACCCAGAGGGAGGACATGTGCACCAGCAGCTGGATGCTGTGCACACACTATTTGCACACCCAGAGGGAGGACATGTGCACCAGCAGCTGGATGCTGTGCGCACGCTATTTGCACACCCAGAGGGAGGATATTTGCACCAGCAACTGGATGCTGTGCGCTGGCCCTGGCCCCTGGGGGCCGCTGCTTTCAGAGTATCCGCCCGCTAACCAGAGAGCAGGCCTCGCTGCCCTCTTCAGACAGTGGTGACCAGATTGCTCAGGTAATGGGCATGGGGACCACTATTCCATAGCTGCTCTGATCCCCCAAAAAAGAAAGACCATCCTGCAGTGTGGCTCCATGGCTGAGTTTGAACCAGGGGGTCACGGGTCGATTCCTGGTTTGGGCACGGGCCCAGTTGTGGGTTTGATCCTTAGTAGAAGGTGTGCAGGAGGCAGCTGATCTGTGATCCTCTCTCATCATTGAGGTGTCTATCTCTCTCTCCCTCTCCCTCCCTCTCTGAAATCAACAAATCATATAGTTTGTAAAAAAGAAAAATAAACACCAAAAAGACCCCAGAATGGGGTTGCTTAACACAGAAGAAGCTTTCCTGAGGGTGGATTTCTTACCTGTCACAGGACTCCGCTTTGCTGCGTCTGGATAGTTCCCACAGACACAGGAACGAAGGAGCCATCGGTCAGCTCCCTAGAAGATGAACTTGGAAACTCTGGAGAATTTCGCTTTTCAAATGGTGCTTCTTAGCGCCGCCGTGGCTTGTGTTGTGTTTGTGTTTGAACCTGGAGCGCAGTGTCTGTGGGATACGGACAGGCCACGGGGTTCCCGCCTGCGATCGCAGCCCCCCCTGCGGGTCTCGTTACCTCCCAGAAAATCCGTTCTGGAATGACAAGTAGTTTTTCTTTGCTTTTGATCATGTAAGAACTTTCTGGGTAGCGAGTACCCTGAGGGCTGCTCCAGGTCTCTGTTCAAAGATGACCTCTTCTCCCCGACACCCCCCATACTTGTTTTTCTCTGAGAGGCTGTTTCTCTACTGGGAAGAAATGTTGTTCTGATTCAGACCCTTTTCTGTTTCAGTCTGTGACATAATTGGCACCTTGTTGGTATTTTCGTGACGACAGGCCTATGGCCCACATTCCTCATTATTTCTCTGCGCATCACTTGTCAGCATCTGCCATCCCACGTGCCTGTGTCTCCCTCCCACCTGGACCAGACCCAGGAGGGGTCTAGGTGGTTCAGTCCCGAGCCCCCGGAGCCTAGAATAGTGTCGGACACGTACTAAGTGCTCAGCAAACATTTGAGTAAATGAAGACGCCGTTTTAAGTTAGAGTTAACAATATTATGTGGTTACCTCTGTGGGAGAGGAGGACCTGTTGTTTGACTTGTGTCCATTTATTTCCTGCGTAGTTTTTTATTTTTGTTTTTATTATTTTTAAATATATATATTTTATTGATTTTCCACAGAGAGGAAGGGAGAGGAATAGAGAGTTAGAAAGACCAATGAGCGAGAAACATCGATCAGCTGCCTCCTGAACACCCCCAACTGGGATGTGCCCACAACCCAGGTACATGCCCTTGACCGGAATCAAACCCAGGATCCTCAGTCCGCAGGCCGACGCTCTATCCACTGAGCCAAACCGGCTTTGGTCTTTTTAAAATATATATATATTTTTTATTGATTTTTCTACAGAGAGAAAGGGAGAGGGATAGAAAGTCAGAAATATTGATGAGAGAAACATTGATCAGCTGCCCCCCCCCCCCCCCCACTGGGGATGTACACACAGCCAAGGTACATACATGCCCTTGACCGGAATCGAACCTGGGACCTTTCAGTCCGCAGGCGGACGCTGTATCCACTGAGCCAAACTGGTTTCGGCATTTCCCGTGTAGTTTTACACGCAGCTTTATGGAGTCACCCATGGCTTCTTGGTGGCGTCGGCTGTGACACAGCTGGATGGTTTTCAGTCCCCGCGCTTGGCTCCCGCACGTGCTTGCTGGGGGTTGCCCAGGTGTTGCCTGGAAACGTGAAGTCAGACCCTGACCTGCTGGTGATTCGATGAGGACTCTAGTCCCCAAATTCGATCTAACCCAAGTGCTCGGCAGACGGGCGGGGTGCTTTTGTTTTCCCTGCGCTGGTATTTCGAGTACAATATTACTGCACGGCCGTTTCTCAAGCTGTATCCTGTTTTGTAATGTTTTGAAAACGAGGGCGAACGCTCCCAAAACAGGCCTTGAACTTGACACAAGTACGGCAGGCAGCGTGCAGTTTCTGGGACCGGTTTTAACCCATCCCCCGCTCTGCAGCGCTGGTCCTAGCATGCCTCTCTGAAATGACTGATGTCATTGACAAATTTGGGGTGTGATATTCTAGTGCTTTCCTCTTCAAAGAAACACAGATTTTGTTTGTTTGTTTTGTCAGTAATTAACAGCCAAGCTGTAGGGAGAAGACTTTTTTCCCTCTGAACTGCATCCGAGTCTGACTGCGAGACTGCGATGAGCCTGAATTTTTCCTTCCAGCTCAAAAAAACGGGGGCAGGGAAGGCAGACGGAGAGAGATCTTTATTCATCCTCCCTCCCTCTTCTTATAAATCACTTTATGCTGCTGTGTAACCTTGATTTGAATACATCCCGTTATCTCTCTGAGTGTCAATTTCCACCTTGACTTGAGCATTTCATCCATGATGAAATTCTGTGATCGAAGAGCATCAGAATTGGTGGTAATTCAGGCATCAGAAACCAAATGATGGGTTGGCCACTGGCGACACTGAATAGACCTTGAGCAGGTGGGCATCTGCTTGATAATTTCTTTATGCCTTTTTATAAGAACACTTCCATGCTTTTTCTTGTTAGTCTGATCCTAAAAGCCAGTGCCTAGATTTGAAGTTTTCATTTGGTGACAAAAAGTTCAAGAGGGACAAATTGGTTGGAGAATGTCCCCTTGTGTAATCATTTAGGTATGAAAGGAAAAGAAGTAGCTTCATAAATGTGCCTACAGGTAACATGTCTCTCCCCACCCCCCCATATGGGAGAGGATGGGAATTATGTAATAGGGCTTGGTTATGGCCCAGATGGGTGAAAGATGTTGACAAATGCCATACCTACTTGCCCTAAAGGTTGCCAATCTTTAATTACTGTGGCTATAGTTTAGAGCAGTGGTTGGCAAATCAAGGCTCGCAAGCCACATGCGGCTCTTTGGCCCCTTGAGTGTGGCTCTTCCACAAAATACCATGGCTGGGCGATTCTATTTTGAAGAAGTGGCATTAGAAGAAGTTTTAAGATTTTTTTAAATATATTTTTTTGATTTTTTTTTTACAGAGAGGAAGGGAAAGGGATAGAGAGTCAGAAACATTGATTGAGAGAGAAACATCCATCAGCTGCCTCCTGCACACCCCCCACTGGGGATGTGCCTGCAACCAAGGTCCATGGCCTTGACCGGAATCGAACCTGGGACCTTTCAGTCCCCAGGCCGACGCTCTATCCACTGAGCCAAACCGGTTTCGGCAGAAGTTTTAAGTTTAAAAAATTCGGCTCTCCAAAGAAATGTCAATCCTTGTCCTGTTGACATTTGGCTCTGTGGACGGATGAGTTTGCCGACCGCTGCTGTGGCCCAGTTGAGGAAGAGCGTTGGCGAGACAGCCCAGGGGCTTGTCCAGAGAATAAACCAAGACTCGGGCCTTCCGGAGAGGAGGACGTGGCCGCGGTGAGTGGCTCTCTACTGTGGCCAGGCCACTCGGGGAAACAGTAACTTATTTCCGCCAGTCAACTTACTCCCCGGCCACTCTGCAGGCGTTTTCTCGGAGGCGGGCGGCTCCCCAGTCTCGCCTCCTGGGGCCGCTCCGAAACGGTTCTGCCCTGACCTGGTCCGGAGCGCAGCGCCCGTGTCATGTGACGGGGGGGGCTCGGTAACTTCCAGAAGCTACCTTCTCTGGGCTTACATTTTACCCCTCGTTAGCGCGTCAGTGGAGTCTTATTCCTGACAGGGCGCGCTTAGCGTTTCCCCACTACTTGTGCAGCGAGCGTCAGGGCCCCGCTGCTGTTCCCCCCCCCCCCCCCCCCCCCCCGACCTCCCGTGTCGCCGGTGCCCGTGCCCTGACTTGGCTGAGAAGTGTACGTGTTAGACTTTGTCAGCGGACGACCTGGTCGCTTGAATGTGACTTTCTGGGGACCGGCAGGAGGTGGGCTGACGCCCAACACGGCCGCGACCCCGCTGTGTTCTTCTGCTGGGGCTGCCGTGAGGAGATGCCACAGAATGGGCAGTGTGAACAACAGAACTTTATGTATGTATTTATTATTTATTCCTTAAATTTTTAAAAAATATATCTTTATTGCCAAAACCGGTTTGGCTCAGTGGATAGAGCGTCAGCCTGCAGACGGAAAGGTCCCGGGTTCGATTCCGGTCAAGGGCATGTCCCTTGGTTGTGGGCACATCCCCAGTGCGGGGTGTGCAAGAGGCATCTGATCGATGTTTCTCTCTCATCGATGTTTCTGACTTTCTATCCCTCTCCCTTCCTCTCTGTGAAAAATCGATAAAATATATTAAAAATATATCTTTATTGATTTTTAGACAGAAAAAGGGGGAACAGGGGGAGGGAAACATGGACTGACTGCCTCCTGCACACACCCTACCAGAGACTGAGCCCGAACCCTGGCGTGAGCCCTGACCGGGAATTGAACCAGCGACCTCTCTGTGCACGGGATTCTGGGAATTGAACCAGCCCCACCAAATGAGCCACACCGACCAGGCCAGAAATGTGTTTTCTCTCAGCCTAGAGGCTGGGAAGTCCAAGATCAAGGTTTCGTACGTGTAGTTTCTCTGAGGTCTCTTTCTGGAGGGGACACAGTTCAGCCCAGAACACCCGCCTTCCTGAGGGACCAGGAAAAGTCAGAGTTGGGGACCAAAAAGCCTTCGTGGAGGAGGGGCCGTGCGGCTGTCTGTCCAGGCTCCTGCCTCCCGATCGAGGCCGTTCTGCTCACTCGCTGGAAGGTCGGGGGGTCTCTCTGTAAAAGGCAGCCAGCGCCCCACTGCCCTGCCCTGCTCCCGGCGCTGCCCTCTGGAATGGCCTGGAACGGATCCCCTCCTCTCTCCGCACGGCAGTCCTCTAAATATCCGAACACATTTATCATGTCTTCCCTTTCATCTTCTCTTCCCTAGGCAAAACATCTCCAGGGAACATAAGCTGCCCCACATGAAAAGAACAGTGCCCGGGCTCCTATGTGTGTTTCAGATATGAATGTGTGTGGTGGAAGCTTGCCAAGCATGGCTGGGTTTCCGCGTCAACATTCCTGCTCTTTGAGGTCCGTCCCTCAAACTCTGCAAGCAGTGGGAACAACTTAGTTCGCTTCACACCAAGGGTTACCCCGTACCAAAGGATTGGTCAGGGGAGGGAAGTCCACTGATGGAGAATATATAAAAGATCTCTTGCCAAGGATGTTGGTAAATGAGCCGAAGCCAAAAAGCACGAAGGAAGTATTGGTACATGTTGATATGCATTCCTACTGCTGGAAATAACGCTCACCTTTCGGTACTTCACTCACCATGAGGATCACAAGCTCAGAGCCGTACCTGGTCCTTACCTGATGCAGCAGCTAGAAATGAGAGGAGGAAAAGTCCCACTTTCCAAGTAATAACTCCGTGTAAATGAAGTGGCTGAGTCACAGAGACAGCCTGGCTCCTCAGCCAGCTTCCCGCAGAGTCCCCGAGATTATTAACCGCAGGCTTTGTGGCCTGGTGCATGAATTCATGCACGGCTGGGGTCCCTCAGCCTGGCCAGTGATGAGGGCAATCAGAGTAGTGGGGGGGGGGACCACCGGAGGTTGGGGGACTGATTGGGGCCTGCTGGTTGGGGGGAGGGGTCCCGGGAGGTTGGCTGTGGGGTGCACTGACCACCAGGGGGCAGCCCCTGCATTGAGTGTCTGCTTCCTGGTGGTCAGTGTGCATCATAACAACCGGTTGTTTGAGAAGTGAGCCGACCCTCAGGTTGATTGCTTCTAAACCCAGCGAGGGAACGTTTTATAAAAAGGCTACGCTTTCCTCATGCTTGTCAAGTGTTGGCTCCGAACATTCCCAGTGGGTTCATTTGCACTTGGTGTTTGAACATGGGAGTTGGTCAGTATCGTCTTGATCAGGGCATTACTGTTGGAGTCTGATGCTGTTCTGCGTCTCAATCCCTGGGACAGCTCGGGGCTGCCCATCCTCCGTCCTCAGTCCCTGAAGATCCTCCAGTGACAGGTGCCATGTGAGTCCATTAGTCAGCCTGCTGGGTTCTCATGGCCGCTTGGAATCCACACACGTGTGTGCTTCATTCTAAGGGAGTTCTTTTTTTAAATATATTTTATTGATTTTTTACAGAGAGGAAGGAAGAGGGATAGTTAGAAACATCAATCAGCTGCCTCCTGCACACCCCCTACTGGGAATGTGCCCCCAGCCGAGGTACATGCCCTTGACTGGGATCGAACCTGGGACCTCTCAGTCCACAGGCGGATGCTCTATCCACTGAGCCAAACCGGTTTTGGCAAAAGTTATTTTCTTATTTCTCTTTCTCTGTTCTCCTTTCGGAACTACCATTATTCAGATTTTAGACTTTCTAGATGGGCCTAATTAAAAATCTTTTTTCTACTTTTTATCTCTTTGTATTTGGCTCTGTGTTTTGGGAGAATGTCCTCAAGACTAGATTTAATTTTGCTTACTAGAATAGACTGTATATGGTTTGTTTTTGTTACTATATCTTTAATTTCTTTTTTTTTTTTGAAGTATCCTATTTTTTTCTTGGCTCAAGTATCTTTTATGTCTCTGAGGATTTCTTTAAAAGTTTATTTCTCTGCAAAGTCCCTTTAAAAGTTGGTGGGAAAAATAATAGATTTGAACATGCTAACTCAAATTAACAGACAATGCAAAAGACAGCTGTATCCATTAAATTTATGAACAGGAATTTAATTCCTTGCTCCTTAAGAACTCATCTGTAGTCCAGCCCTGTGACCTTTATGTGGTGGCTGCACCAAGGGAGGACTCCTGCCTGGGCATCTCAGGGAGTGGGAGGGGAGTGGGAGAGTTTATTGTAGGATTTGGGTTTATGCTCCTGAGAAAACAAAGGGACCAGCTCTGGATTGGACGCTGTCTGTGGTTGTCACCCTGCCAGGTGGACAGCAGCGAGCTGCCTGCTAAGGGAGGCCGCGGATTTCCACACGGGCTCTTTAAGAAAATCAAATCAGTGGTGCTCGTCATTGCCAGTGTCTCCACAGTAAATTAAAAGTTTAAGTGACAACACCGAGCAGCAATACGTCTGGATTTTAAGTGTTGCTTCGGGCCCAAACTCTGTAGCTAGTGGAGCATCTTCCTCCCAGCTCAGGGAAACGCGGTGGCTCCCCCTGTTGTCAGAAGTCACCCTGGGGATGGAAGGAGCTGATGGCGCGGCCGCGGAGCAAGGTCCCAATCGCCCTGTGCACCCCGTAAGTGGGACATGCGTGCTTCACGGGTGACACCACGTGAAAGGAAGCCCTGCGCTGTCTGTCGCCAGCCGCTGGAGCTGAGAACTTTAGAACTGAGACCGCAGATCCTGGGGGTAGTGGGGCCTCCTGGGACAAGCCTGGGAGGGGGAGGGGTGTGGCCTCCACCTGGGGACCCAGTGTGCGGCTGATGCCCATGCCTTGGGTGATGATGTCATCTTCTCAAAGCTCTGATTTAACAGAAGAAAACAGGGAATGGAAGTGGCCATAGAAGTAGGTTGCCTGCACTGTGGACTTACCCCAGAGACCATCTTTGTTCCTGCATTTGTCCTGCTCGATGGCTTATCGTCTTAAATCCTGACACCTAGAGGAGGCTTAGGGGCAGCTGGGCCACACACCTGTGCTTGTCACCCTGCCAGGTGGACAGCAGCGAACTGTCTGCTGAGGGAGGCCGCGGATTTCCACGCGGGCTCTTTAAGAAAATCAAATCAGGGGTGCTCATCTTTGCCGGTGTCACCACAATAAATTAAAAGTTTAAGTGACAACACTGAGCAGCGGTACTGTGGGCTGCAGGCCGCTCAGCTAATGGTCACACACGGAGCCGTCAGAGCCGGCTTTACCTGTGATCAGCACAGCCATGGGGCTGGGAGGGGCGCGGGGGAGGAATGCGGAACTACTGTGGGGACTGCAGAGGGACCATCAGCACCAGCAGCATCTCTCACTCACCGGACTCCCTCCCATTGTAACGGGAGGAATTTGTGAACCAAACAAAGGGAAGGCCCCGCCGAAACCGGTGTGGCTCAGTGGATATTGTGTCCGACGGCAGACTTGAAATTCTGGTCAAGGTACCTTGGTTGTGGGCACATCCCCAGTGGGGGGTGTGCAAGAGGCAGCTGATCAGTGCTTCTCTCTCATCGATGTTTCTGACTCTCTATCCCTCTCCCTTCCTCTCTGTAAAAAAAAATCAACAAAATATATTTTAAAAAACAAACAAACAACAAAAAAAGGGAAGGCTCCTTCGTGGGAGAGAAAGGTTAGGAAGCTGGGAGGTGGCTCACTCTGAGCAGCAGCTCCAGGCGTGTGGACAGGGAGCATCCCTCCCCCTTCCCACCTGGACGTAGGGCCAGGCTGGGCTTTGGCCGGGATAGAAGAGGGAAATCAGGCCTAGAGGTTGGAGCTGATGTTTGTAACAAAGTCAGCCAGCAAGGAAGCTTTCATAGCTCTGTTTAGGCCTGAATGTGGTGCATAGCGCCCCCTAGTGGCCAGAAGGAGCTGAGACCTCTGCATGAGTTGGCTTTTTTTCTTGATAAAAACCCACACCACCCTGGTACACCCCACCTTCCTTCCTCCCTGCCCCCTAGAAGTAGTGAACACGACCTTCGAGGTCTAAAGAGAAGAGACCAGTTTTTGGTTTTTTAGTTTTGTTTTTGTTTAGAGGAAGAGCCTGTATCGAGGGGCTCAGGCAGGCAGGGCATGGGGTGATAGGATACACGAGGAAAGGATGGGAAGAGGGAAATTGAGCCGGGGGGGCCTCATGGGCCTGCCCTAACCGGCATACAAAAGTGTGTCAAAACTATGAGAACACATGTACTCTTCTGTCAGTTACCTTGTGTCTTTAAATGGAACAAAGCTGAAGTTTCGGTGAAAGGAATTTTAGGATTTGGGGCTGCCTGCCTTGGCCTGGTGGCTTAGCCGGTTGGAGGGTCGTCCCTGACACGGAGAGGTGTCTGGTTCGAGGCCTGGTCACGGCACATGCCTAGACAGGGCTCGGTCCTGGTCGGGCTGCACACGGGAAGGGGTGATTGGCCAGTGTTTCTCCCATCAGTGTTCCTCTTCTCTGAAATCAGTAAAACATACCCGGGATTGAGGATTTAGAAAAAAACAGGGCTGCCTGACATGTCCTGAGTTTCCGGCACGGGCTCCGGCTCTCGCAGGAGCGGCGCTGTCTGTGTGTTGGGATGTCGCACCGCTGGATCTGAAAGTCTCAGCTTAGAACCAAACGGCCTGAGCCGAAACCGGTGTGGCTCGGCGGGTGGAGCATCGGCCTTCGGACTCAAGGGTCCCGGGTTCGATTCCGGTCCAGGGCATGTCCCTTGGCTGTGGGCACATCCCCAGTGAGGGATGTGCAGGAGGCAGCCGATGGGTGTTTCTCTCTCATCGATGTTTCTAACTTTCTGTCCCTCTCCCTTCCACTCTGTAAAAAATCCATACAATATATATTTTTAAAAAAACCAACAACACCCAAACGGACGGAAGGCTCGAGGATTTGGGCTTTTCCAAGTTGCCTCCACCAAGTGTTGACACCGCGTTTGCCTTGTCACAGCCCTTCTGAGCGTTCCAGAATCGGGACCGCCGCCCTGCGACCCGCGCACCGTGCACAGATGACCGGCCCCGGCCCCGGCCCCCGGCCCCGTGCTGGAAGGGAGAGCGCTGTGCGGCTCGCCCGCTTTCCCACAGGGGGTGCGGGCCGCTGTCGGAAGCGCAGGAAACCTCCTGTAGATCCGCGCGGCCGTGCGCAGGGATGTGCAAAGCCGAGGTGCAGGGCTGACTGCGGGCCAGCGGTGAAGTCACGGCGTCGATAAAAATGCTGCTGACTCGGGGCCGGCGCCGGGCTGGGCTGCGGGGCGGGCTGCGCTTTGCAAACGAAACGCCCGAGTCCCGGGCGGCGGGCGGGGCCAGCGCGGGGCGGGCGGCGGGCGGCGGGCGGGGCCGCCTATAACTACCCGGGACCCGGCTGGGGCCGGGCTGGGACCGCTTCCTCGGTCGGTTGTGCCGCAGCTCCCGGGCACCGGGGGAGGGTGGCTGGCGCCGAGTTCTCCCGATCAGAGCGAGCCTGCGGGGGTGGGCAGCAGCCCGGCCGCCGGCGCCGCGGAGGAGCCGGTCACCATGCTGGGCATCCTCACGGCCCCAGGTGAGGCGGGCAGGGCGGGTGGAGGACGCGCCTTCTCCCCTCCAGCCTGCACTTGGGGGGAACCTGGAGGCCCGTGGCGGACCGTCTGGTGGTGGGCGTGTCATTCTCTCCGGCGCTGACTTGTTTGTGGGCGGCAAGAGCGTCCCCCCAGGGTCCCCAGGTTCCCCCAGGTTCGGGAAGAACCAGACGGACCGAATGTGTCCCGGTGGCCGGTGCAGGCATCTGTCTTCCCGCTGTGCCCGGGGGAGGCCTGGGGGAGCTCGGGGGGGTATTTTGTTGGGAACTGGCCCCTTCATTGGGGTGAAGTTCACGGTAGGTTGTGACAGCCGCACCCCTTGCTGTCGTTATGAAACATTGAATTTCTGGTGTTGAGAGATTGCAATATGTTGACCTGCTTATTTGGAACGCCCCCAGGAAGGGTCCCCGGCGATTTGGGGGGCCGAAGTGTTAGCACTGGTCTAAGGGGGTGGCTCCGGGAAAGAAATAGACACTGCACAGCTGGGGGCTGGCAGGCAGCAGCGTTTAGGCAGTGGGTAGCACAAGCGAATGCTTCTTTAGCGCGCTTTCTGGAAGTCCGGCTGGGGACGACTGATGTAATTTGGTACCTACCTCCAGCGAGTGAATGACATGCATCAGACTTGCAGCTCCTCTCGCTTGGTTTTTATCGTGTGGTGACCACTCTGGATCCTCCCCGTTTCCTCCTTTTTCCAATCCCCCCCTCCCCCACAAGAACATGAAACCCCTTTTGCTCATTGAGGTTTGCAAGACCCGCTCTTCTCTGTCTATTTGAGATCATCGCTCGCCAAAGCTACGTGTTTTCTTTCTGTAGAAGAATTGTCAGGACTTACTTTCCCCCCTCAGTATCATTGCTTCCACAAAGCCGCGTCCTCTTAAAGGGTTTTAAGTGCATGTGAAAGTTTAGCCAAACAGAAAACATCTCTCACTTCCTATAGATTAGCTTGTTTACTTTGAGATTTCCTTGAAATTCCTTCCCCAAGCTAACTCGGCTGGATTTTCCATCCTCTCCCTGGCATGCGAATTTGCATGGTGCTTAGGAGTGATCATTACACAGAGTCTACAACATTTAAACATTAGAAGCACAAGACTCTCAGTGTTTCCCAGATCACTGCTTTTCCCCTGAGTGACATACAGAAGCCCCGATTGGAGGTGGATTGTGGGTCACAGCTGGGGTGGGGCTCCTCCCATCAAAACTTTTCTGGGTGCTTTTTGCAGATACAGCCTGGCCTGTATTATAGTCACTATTTGATTATCAGGGGCCAAGTTTCAGATCGGGAAGGAAGGTAGTCCTATTGAGCACAACCAGGAGTTAAACTCCCGGAGCTGGAGGGGGCTTTTCGAAATTGGTTCAGATCATCCCAGTGGAATCTTATGTGATCTGAAGCGGTTGGAAAGACTGTAATTTTTAAGGCAATCTAGTTTTTTTTAAAAAAATATACTTTATTGATTTTTTACAGAGAGGTAGAGAGAGGGATAGAAAGTCAGAAACATCGATGAGAGAGAAGCATTGATCAGCTGCCTCTTGCACACTCCCCCACAAAGGGGACTTGACAACAATCGAACCCGGGACCCTTCAGTCCAAAGGCCGACGCTCTACCACTGAGCCAAACCGGTTTCAGCAAGGCAATCTAGTTTTGAAAGTAACTGGCTCCATTGCTTCCTGAGTTTTACTTCTGTTACAGTGGAGAAGGAGGCAAAATTTAGTACTTTTTTTTCTGGTAATAAGAAGGGACACAGGAAATCCTAACTCCAAAATTTATAGCAGCAAATAAAGGGGAATTTCAACCGTTGTTTTTTGTTTGTTTTTTTTCCCCTTCTATAAGTTTTCCTGATGAGGAAGGTGTATAGCCAGCTGTCTTTATGTAGCTGCTCAGAATCTTGAAAAGCAACGAAGAGTTCTATAGTTGGCATTCAGGGTTCATGAAATATCATTGCTCACCTAAATGTGAGACGCGCCAGTCCTCGTTAGCACTGCGTTATGCAAGGGGCACGGGGGTTTCACAATGACGAGGAAGGGAACAGGATGAGGACATGTTTGCAGGATTACTGAGGAATGAGCTCTCTTCTCGGAAAGGCAGGGAAAAGCTGAAGGCGCGGACTCCCCTCCCCGACCCCACACACACCATCGAAACGGGGGCGGCAGGACTGGAATGATGACACCATCGATCCTTCACATGGCCTACGATGGCCTTTCCCTCACATACTCTTAGCGATCACTGAGCTTAAAATCTAGAAAATGAGCGATTTGATAGGATCGGCAAAGAGGTTTCATCTCCCCCCGCCCCCCTTATCAAGGGTGTGCCAGAAAGAAAGAAAGAAAAAAAAACCTTATTGAATTAGGGAACTCACACACAGGGAGACTAACGAAAGCACCATGAGGAATTAGGGCAACATTCTTTAAATCTAAAGTCAGCTGCTGAAGAAAGACTCCTCCCCAAATCAGGCAAGGTCTGGAGGATCTAGGACGCATTTCTCTGTGCAAGTCCTTTTCCAAGATGAAATCAGAACCCTTCCCGCAGCTGCTTTTATCTGCACGGAGGCAGCGGAGTTGTCCAGGAACTTGGGGGACACAGACTCGATACCCTCACAACTGGGAGAGTAACGATAATAGCTACCACTCACAAGTGCCCGCTCTGTGGCCCTGGCCGTTCTCCCTCACGGCAACCCCGCAACAAGTGGTGGGGAACTCCCCTTCTCCCTGGAAAACGAAGTGCCTCTGGCCCCACAGAAGTTGCACGCAGGGCCCCTTTCTTCCCGTGTAGGGTGTGTCGGTGGGACATCCCGGGAGGCCGGGGCGGGGGCCTATGTGCGCCTGTGGGGGGCCTGGCTTATCTGAGTTCTAATCCCAGTGAAACACCTCCCCGTGGAGGTTTTGTGGTCAGTGAGCCCTAAAGCCAGGGGCGTTGGGGGTGTGGATCTAAGGGGTGGATTTAGAATGCGGAGAATTCCTGGAAGCATTCCAGGACAATGCTGCAACTCGTAGGGGAAAGTTAACCAGTTCCAGCAGTCCCCGCTGCGCCTGGGGAATGAGGCCGCTGGTTACATTGCACTTCACCGTTACTGGAGGGAGATAATTAAAAAAAAAAAAAAAGATAAAGGAAAAAAACGAAATACGTGAAAGCACGTTATATGTACGCTATTTTTCAAATCACTTGCTATGTCACACTGTTTGTGTTGAAGGATTTTGAAATGAAATTCAAACGAGGTAAAAAGAAAATGAAATCACTTCCTGCTTTCAAATAACATTTGGGATGACGCTCCAGCCAACGGAGCCACCGGACCAGGGATGTGCCTCGCATCTTTTAGGCTGTTCTGTTGACTCCATTTGCTCTCTACGCTCTGGTCTCTAACTCATTCAGAACCAATGTGTAACCCTGACCAGTTTGGGACTGAAAGGTCCCAGGTTCGATTCCGGTCAAGGGCATGTACCTTGGTTGCGGGCACATCCCCAGTAGAAGGTGTGCAGGAGGCAGCTGATGGATATTTCTCTCTCATCGATGTTTCTAACTCTCTATCCCTCTCCCTTCCTCTCTGTAAAAATATCAACAAAATGTATTTTTTAAAAAAGAACCCGTGTGCAGACAGCACATGAAAATAAAGCACAGACTGGGTCATGGGAGGGAAAGAGGATGGTTGCTTGGAGAGCTCTGCCTTCAGCCAGACCTGGTGTCCATCTGGGATGGGAAAGTGAGGAAGGAAGTGAACACAGAAAAGAGGGCTTCAGCCACATCTGTCCAAAATGGGGGTACAGGATCTAGATCTTCACCTGGTGCAAAGAGAGGCGAGAGAGATGTCTGTGCCCCTTGAAATGTTTGTGGGGTGTCAAAGAGATAAAAATAGGTGCAATAGGGCATTCGGGGTTCAGAGTTTGAAAGGACCCCTGAAGGGTATGTGTGGGGGTTCCGCAGCCTTCTGGTCTGAGGTCCTGGGAAAGGTGGCTTCCTGTTGGGAGAGCTGCTTGCTGCTCGCTGCTGCCCTCTTCCGGTGGGACACATGCAGGGCTCTGGGCCCCGCTCTGCGTGTGGCAGCGAAAAACCGGACCAGCGGACGTTATTGAACAACAGGAAACGTGAAGTGCACGTGCAGCCGGTGTATCAGCTTCTAAGACTGTTGGGTGACTGATGCGAAGAAAACGCAGATATTCATGGTGATTATCTCCGAACAATGTCTCTGTGGACGCGGTCCCCACTCTCTCTCTGTGAAAATGCCCTGCAATTTACATTGATTCTTTGGGAATTGGTAAAAATAATTAAAAACAAATCGTTCTGCAGGAGACAATAAGAGAGAAAAAGCGTTTGTTTCATTATGAGTACAGATGACCAGCTGGGGCTCATCCTCCTCAGTAGCCTTCGCAGGAAGTCCTGGAGGTGCCCTGTAGCTGAGGACAAGAACAGAAATGCCGGGGCATTTGGCCCAGGGCCCGTGCTCACCGGTGGTGCAGCTGAAATGGAGCACCAGTCTGTCTCCAGAACGCATGAACTTCAACCTTCTTCTCTACCCGAATTCTGTCTCTTCTTGTGTGTGTTGGGGGGGGGGGGCAAGAGGGGAAGAGAGAGTAGTTTCTTTATTATTCACTACATTGATGGCATTTATATTAGACTAGAGGCCCGGTGCATGAAATTTGTGCAAGAGTAGACCTTCCTTCCTCCGGCTGCCGCCACCAGCTTCCCTCCAGCACCTGGGACCCGGGCTTCGTCCAGAAGGTCATCTGGAAGGACATCTGGCCTAATTAGCATATTATGCTTTTATCCTATCTAATACAATAGTAATATGCAAATTGACCATCACTCCAAGACACAAGATGGCTGCCCCTATGTGGATACAAGTTGGCCAGTGGGGGGGGGGGGGTGCACGCAGTTGTGGGTAGTACTCGGTGACCAAGCTGGTAGATGAGGGCAATTGGGGGAGACCAGGCCGGCAAGGGAGGGCAGTTGGGGGAGATCCAGGCCTGCAGGGGAGGGCAGTTGAGGGGAACTAGGCCTGCAGGGGAAGGCAGTTGAGGGGGACCAGTTCTGCAGGAAGGGCAGTTAGGGATGACCAGGCCAGCAGAGGAGGGCAGTTGAAGGGACCAGGCCTGCAGGGGAAGGCAATTTGGGGCAATTGGGCCAGTCAGGAAGCAGTTAGGCATTGGTCAGGCTGGCAGGGGAGTGGTTAGGGGATGATCAGGCTGGCAGGCAGAAGCGGTTTCAGGCAATCAGGCAGAGGCAGGCAATTAGTTGGGAGCCAGCAGTCCTGGATTGTGAGAGGGATGTCTGACTACCTGGTAGGATCGGGCCTAAATGGGCGGTCGGACAACTCTCAAGGGGTCCCAGATTGAAGAGGATGCAGGCTGGGCTGAGGGACACCCCGCCCCCTATGCATGAATTTTGTGCACTGGGCCTCTAGTTATTATAGATGATGTGAGGCAAAGATCCAGTGTCCTCTGGAATCACAATGTCTGTTTTCTAACTTTTTATTATCTGCACGTGTTTACTACTCCGAGTGATTTTTGAAAACAGTAACTTTAGCCGAGACCGGTTTGGCTCAGTGGATAGAGCGTCGGACTGCGGAGTGAAGGGTCCCGGGTTCGATTCCGGCAAGGGCATGTACCTTGGCTGCGGGCACATCCCCAGTAGGGGGCGTGCAAGAGGCGGCTGATTGATGTCTCTCTCTCATCGATGTTTCTGACTTTCTGTCCCTCTCCCTTCCTCTCTGTGAAAAATCAATAAAATATATTTAAAAAAAAAAACAAAAACCAGTAACTTTAGCCTGGCTGGTGTGGCTCAGTGGTGGAGTGCTGGCCCATGGGCTGGGAGGTCACAGTTGGAGTCTCAGTCAAGGCACATGCCCAAGTGACTCGGTCTCCAGTAGCGGGTGTGTAGACGGCAGCTGATCAATGATTTTCATCACTGACGTTTCTCTTTCCCTCTCCTTTCTTCTCTGAAACCAATAAAAATGTTAAATCACACACAAAAAAATAACTTCAAACTTACATGAAGTTGCAAAAATAAACAAGTCCAGGGAACATCCAGATGCAGCTAGTGCTGACGTTATCTCTTATGCTTCATTACTGAGTCCCTGTGTTGGAAAACAAAGCACAAACACAAACCCGCATGAGATACAATTTTCTGAACCTTTGGAGGTGAGTTGTATCCATCCATGGTCCTTTACTTCCAAATTCTTTTGTGTGTTTCATAGAAATAGAAATATTCCCTTTCATAACCATACTAATCAATGTCATACTTACATTATTACAGAGCTTTTAAGTAATCTAGCATCTTTATTCCAATCTTACCCATTATTCTAATAATGTCATTTTTAACACTCTCCTTGAGTGTTAAATCCAATCCATGTTTGGGTTGGGTATTATATTCTTCATCTTTTCTTCTGGAACATTTCCATAACCATTGCCTTTTAAAACCCTGACATGTTCAAAGCATATAGTTCTCTCCCCGTTTCCACCACATTCCTCATTTTGTGTTTGATTTCTCCAATTCAGTTCGGGTTGTGCGTTCTTAGCCGTGGTCTGTCCTTCTCAGGGAATGGCACCCCATGTTCATCTGTCCCTCGTAGGTTGATGTTAAAGTCTTTTGCCTTTTTTTAAAAATATTTTTTATTGATTTTTTTTTTTTTTACAGAGAGGAAGGGAGAGGGATCGAGAGTTAGAAACATCAATGACAGAGAAACATCAGTCAGCTGCCTCCTGCTCACCTGCTACTGGGCATGTGCCTGTAACCAAGGTACATGCATGCCCTTGACCAGAATCAAGCCTGGGGCGCTTCAGTCCACAGGCTGACACTCTATCCACTGAGCCAAACCAGTTAGGGCAAAGTCTTTTGCCTTTTTCTCCCCTGTATAGCCAGATTTTACCTACCCTTTCCACTAGTAAGCATGTAAATATCCAGTCCCTGCTTTCCTCTGCCCCCCATTTAGTACCCATCACACTTGCTTGTCCAGTCTTCTCCGTGGTGGCTGCAGAAAACGGCCATCAGGTACGCTTCAGAATCGGAGTGGGTCGGGAGGATATGTGTACTTTCTTCCTTTTTTTTTTCTTTTTTAAAGCACAACCATGAAAAAATGACAGCTTTTTACACTGAAATGAAATTTAAATTGCTAGCCACCTTAGCCATAGAGCCGTTTCCCCATCCAAGTGTGGGAGTTGACACGGTGTAGATACTTCTTGTCATAAGTGGCATTTACAAATGCTAAAAAGTTATAATGATTTATGAAACACAAGAATTTTAACACCTGCAAAAAGACGGGATTAGTGTTGCTTTTAGCATGGTGAAATTGGTGTTTTGCTCTTCTGCCAGCCTTTGGCCCACCAGGGTTGCCACCCACCTACCGTGTGACAGTGGCCAAGTCACATGACCACTTCAAAAGCAGACTTAATTTATGACGCTAAGTGATAACTATTGTGGGAATGTGCCCGAGGTCGCAGTCCTTGTGCTAATACTCAAGAAATTAAAGCTTTTGCCCTAACTGGTTTGGCTCAGTGGACAGAGCGTCGGCCTGCGGACTGAAGGGTCCTGGGTTTGATTTTAATCAAGGGCACATCCCCAGTGGGGGGTGTGCAGGAGATGGTTGATGGATGTTTCTCTCTATCCCTCTCCCTTCCTCTCTGTAAAAAAAATCAATGAAATATATATTTTCTTAAAAAGAAATTAAAGCTCTTGCCCTAACTGGTTTGGCTCAGTGGACAGAGCGTCGGCCTGCGGACTGAAAGGTCTCAGGTTCGATTCCGGTCAAGGGCAAGGGCATGTCCCTTGGGTGCGGGCACCGCCCCAGGAGGGGGCGTGCCGGAGGCCGCTGATCCATGTTCCTTTTTTTTTTTTTTTTAAGTATATATATATATTTTTTAATATTTTTATTGATTTTTTATAGAGCGGAAGGGAGAGGGATAGAAAGTCAGAAACATCGATGAGAGAGAGACATCGATCAGCTGCCTCTTGCACGCCCCCTACTGGGGATGTGCCCACAGCCAAGGTACATGCCCTTGACCGGAATCGAACCTGGGACCCCTCAGTCCGCAGTCCGACGCTCTATCCACTGAGCCAAACCGGTCTCGGCTGATCCATGTTCCTGACTCTCCCTGTCCCTTTCTCTCTGTAAACAATCAATAAACTATATGTTTTTTAAAAGAGGGAGAGAAAGAAAAGCTCTCACGACCTAGCGAGGGCGAGCTTCGGTGCATGCCGCGCCTTGGGGTCCACTCTGATGCGCACTCAGGATCTGAGAGCGGGGTCTGGGACGGGCTCCGTCAGCTCCGCCCGGGGTGCGGGGGAGCGAGGGGCCGCCGGAGCCCCGCGGAAGCTCAGCCGAGGGGACATCAGCCCCCCGCGCGCCGGGGTGGGAAGGGGGACCGGCCCCCCTGGGTGATGCGCGGGGCCGCGGGCGGGTGTCCCTCTGTGACGCGCCTGGCGGCCCCCGGGGGGCGCTGTCATCGGCGGCGCAGCCCCCGCGGCCCACAGTCTCCACCCCGCGATGGGGCAACCGGGAGGGGAAGGTCGGGCCTCCCGGGCCCCTGTACAGCAGCCCCTGCCGGGCGGTGGTGTTGGCGGCGGACACCATGCCCTGGTGGAGTAACCTCTGCTGTGAGTGGAGCGCCCCCCTGCGGAGGGCCACCGCGGCACGGCGGGCGGGCGGCCTCGGGGCGGCGGACCCGGTTGGGGGCGGGAGCGGAGGCAGAACCATCAGCTGGGTCAGGGCCCCCGAGATGCCCTCACGAGGGAGCCTGGGGGTGAGCGGGATCGGAGAGCGGGACCGGGCGGCCACCGAGAGAAAAGGAGGCGGGGAGCGGGTCCAGGTCCCGGGCAGCCGCTCGGTCGGTCGCGCGGGGTTCGGGCCGGAGACCTGTGGGAAAGGCGCACCGGTGCCCCCAGAGCGGCTGTTAGGTCGGGCCCAGTGTTAAGCCTTGGCTGCCGGGCTTGGTAGCTCAGAGGGCCTACCCCATGGGCCAGACCTCAGGGAAGGTGGGGGGACAGTGGGGACAATGGGGACAGAGCAGCCAGAGGACTTGGGTGCGTGCGTATGAGCCTAACCAATGGGCACAGACGGCGGGGGAGGGGGGGCATGAATGGGAGGTGGGGGTAAGGGGGACAGAGCAGCCAGAGGACTTGTATGCGTGGGTATGAGCCTAACCAATGGGCACAGACAAGGGGGGGGGGGGCATGAATGGGAGGTGGGGGTAAGGGGGACAGAGCAGCCAGAGGACTTGTATGCGTGCGTATGAGCCTAACCAATGGGCACAGACGGCGGGGGGGGGGGGGCATGAATGGGAGGTGGGGTAAGGGGGACAGAGCAGCCAGAGGACTTGTATGCGTGGGTATGAGCCTAACCAATGGGCACAGACAAGGGGGGGGGGCATGAATGGGAGGTGGGGGTTGAGGGGGGAGTAAGGACACACATGTAATACCTTAATGAAGAAATTTTTAAAAAGTGTGACAGCTTTCTGATGTGATCAAAGTGGTATTTTAGGAAGCACGGGGTCTCCGTAGGCTCCCCAGGGTCCGTGGGTGCAGGAGGCGAGTGGAGCTGAAATCGGGGCTGAGTTTGCGTGCCAGGCCTTTGCACAAAGCACCAGGCGCCCTCCGCAGGCCCGTCTGGAAGAGGTTCTGACCAGAGTAGCTCCTGGGTCAGTGATGGGCCATCTTTGGAGCTTGGCATGTCAAAACCCGCCAAAAAACCGGGCATAATTCGGGGGTGTCGCTTCCAGAAAAAACCATAATTTCGTGACATTTATAGTTTAAATAACAAAAATGTATAATTGTAACATATAACTGTGTTTAGTAAACCGAAAACTAATCATTTAACTTACCTGCAATGTTTCATCCTCAGCTACTCAGCTGGCCGTGCGGTAGCCGAGGATGAACCGTCCTTGGCATGCGGCCCCATACTTGTCTGTATGCGACCCCATGCGGCCGCATGTCACCGAAAATGGCCATGCATGTCAGTGCTGACACGCGTGTCATAAGTTCGCCATCACGGTCCTAGGAGTCCTTAGGTCAAAAGAGGCTACGGACCAGTCGACAGGATTTCAAAAATTTTGTAAACCTACGTACATTTTTTAATATAACCGTATACCCCTCCCCCCCATAAAGAAGACATCTGAATCTTGCTGCCAGGCAGCTGTTGATCTTTGTTTCCCTAGTTTTGACTGTAAACACCCCATCCGCCCAGAATTTAAGAAAAAGCGATGCAGACTGAAAGGCAGATTTAGGGGCACGGAAGGAAAAGGAGGGGGGAGGATGGTGTGATTAACATCTGCTTTCCCACTGTGGGAAAGACAATTCCTGCATTGTCTATTGAATTCTAGAAAAGTTAGTGGTTTTGTTTCTACCTCATGCTCTCTGGCAGGAAATTTGTTTGTGTTTATTACTAGTAAAATTGTACTAGAATAGAGTTTATTGGGGGGGGGAGTGATTGACTTTTTTCCTCTGGTTAATTTTCAATTATATCATCCACCTTTTTTAAAAAGGTCACACCTCTTAGGCTGCATAAGAAGTGTTTGTGAGTATGTTAATTGGGGGCCTTTGTAAGAAGTAACGCATAGCATGGAAAAGCTCTTAAAGAGATCTTTAATTCTTGATGCAGCAAAATAATTATAAGGATCGAAATGGAAGTTACATCTAAATTTATTGATCGGCATTTTTTTCGTAAGGAAGTACTCCCTGCTCTTATTTATGTTTTCAGTATCACTTTTTTTTAAATCCTCATTTAAGAATATTTTTTTCATTAATTTTTAGAGAGTGGGAGGGATGGAGGGAGGGAGGGGGGGAGAGAGAGAAAGAGAGGGAGAGAAACATCGATGTGAGAGTGTTATGCCCAGATTTCATGATCCCCAGAGACCACCAGGGAGCTGAGTCTGATGCAAAAGCCAAAGAGCCTTTATTCAAGCCCAGGCTTGGCCCTCTGCCCTCACCGGCGCAGTGGCAGGATGAAAAAGAGAGAAAATATCCAAAAACATGGCAATTTTATAGGGAGGTGGGGCCAGACTCAAACCGCAGAGTTGGCTGATTCCAATTGGTTGGGTGATGGCTGGGGCTAGTGACGCAAATAATCCGTAACACACGTGACCTGTCCTGTCCTTTGCTCTTGATTGGAGCTCAAGCGCACAGTCTTTCACAATTGGATAATTCAAAGGGAGGGGTTGGTCTTTGTGATTTCAAGATGGCAGCCCCCAGGTGAGTTTACATATCACGCGGCCAACATGGTGGCTGCCAAGTCACACAGTCCAGAATGGCAGCTGTCTTTGCAGTCCCGCTCTGCCCTTTCAAGAGACATATATTGGTTGGGGAGAGAGAGAGAGAGAGAAACATCGATGTGAGAGAGACATATATTGGTTGGTTGCCTCTCACACGAGCCCTGATCGGGGCTAGGGGTCACACCTGCAACCCAGGTGTGTGCCCTTGATGGGAATCAAACCCGAAACCCTTAGGCATGGGGCTGACGCTCTAACCACTGAGAAAACCAGCCAGGGCTTCAGTATCACTCTCCATTCATGGACTTTTTTAATTTATTGAATGCATTGTAACCCATCAGTGTTATTCTTTCTCATGCTTCAAAGTTTGGCCAGAAGGAGCCCCTTCAAGCTGGCTCTTGTCCGTCTGCTGTTCCTCCCTCAGCTTTTGAGTTCCTCTTTTCTGCTGTGCTGAAAAACATTCTTCATGCCTTCCCTGACCCAACCAGAATTTCCCAAGAAGCTCTAGTGTCTTTTGGGGACTTGTGAGAGGCCAGACCGGTGATCACATAGAATGCCCCTCCTTTCAATCTGTCTAGTTACTTATCTGTGTTGTTATTCGCTTATTTCTTTAACCCTGTGTTTCCTATGAAGTGGAAGAAGTTATCTCTAAAACTGGACGGATTCTAGATCATGGGTGTGACGTGTGATTCCATTTTTCATTGCAATAGAATGCACACTGTGTGGTTGACCCGCTGTGGCTATTCATGTTTTGATAGCTGATGGGTGAACTTGCTCTTCACAGAAACAGCAGAGTAGTACCTTCAAACCTGAGGTTTTTAAAGGTCATTTGAAAGAAGTAGACACTGCCTTCATCTGTTAAGATTCGCAAATACTAGATAAGACCCTTGCCTCTCCTGGAGTTGCCTGACATTAAAGAAAGTATTAACTGGTTGTGTTTTGAAAAGGTTTTAGCTGTCTTGAATTGTAACATTTTATCCCTTCTTCTCCCCAAAACACCTCTCTCTCTCTCTCTCTCTCTCTCTCTCTCTCTCTCTCTCTCGGTAACAGTTGGACAGAGAGAATCTGAAGATGTGAATGAAAGAGGTTCAGACAAGGACATGGCTGCCAACCCATCGGTCGTTCAGGACATCACCAAGGATGGGCAGGAGGAAGCTCCCGGAATCATCGAGCAGACGCCTTCCTCGGAGAGCGCTCTGGAAGAGCTGACACAGCCCGCCGAGCCCCAGACCAACGACGTCGGGTTTAAGAAGGTGTTCAAGTTTGTCGGCTTCAAATTCACTGTGAAGAAGGATAAGAACGAGAAGAGCGACGCGGTCCAACTGCTCACGGTCAAAAAGGAGGAAGGCGAAGGCGCGGGAGAATCGGACGGGGCCGGGGACCACCAGGAGCCGAGCCGGGAGGCGGGGGAGGCGACCCCCAAAGAGAGCGAGCTGACACAATCCACGGAGAGACCCCAGGAGGCTCCGAAACCCGAGCAGAGCGGCTCGGACGCCGCCCTCCCGGCCGAGGAAGGCCCAGATGGAGAAGAAAAACAAGAGAAAGAAGCAGCCGGACCCCCAGACTCCCCCACCAGCCCCGTGGCCAGCGAGACCGCATCGCCCTTTAAGAAATTCTTCACCCAGGGCTGGGCCGGCTGGCGAAAGAAGACCAGTTTCAGGAAGCCCAAGGAAGAGGAGCTGGAAGCTTCGGAGAAGAAGAAGGAACCAGAGCCAGAAATGGGAGACGCAGACGGAAAGGGAAAGACGGAGGACACCCCTGAGACACTGGCTGCTGCCCCAGAGCCCCGGCCACGAGAAGCCTCAGGCGGTGCTCGTGATGCCAGACTGTCGGCCGAATACGAAAAGGTGGAGCTGCCCTCCGACTGTCAGGGGCGGCCATCTCCCGGAGAGAGGTCAGCCCCATTGGCCACGGAAATATTCGACGAGAAGGTAGAGATTGTGGCAGACGTCCACGTGAGCACGGCGGAGCGGGCCGGGGAGCCGAGAGCCGAGGCGGGAGAGGCGGAAGAGCCCCCGCCGGCTGGCGAGTTGGCTGAAACCAGCGCCGAGCCCCAGGAAGCGGAGCCCCCTGCGTGCGCCCCGGGAGGGGACCCGGCCCAGCCACCCCAACCGAGTCCCGATGAGAAAGCGCCCTCTGCCCACCCGGAGGGCATCGCGGGCGAGGCGGAGATGCTGGCCGCCCAGGAGAGAGTCAGGGTGCAGGGGAGCCCCCTGAAGAAACTCTTCACCAGCACCGGCTTAAAGAAGCTTTCTGGGAAGAAGCAGAAGGCCAAGAGAGGGGGAGACGAGGAGTCCGGGGAACAGCAGGCCGTCCAGGCCGACTCTCCCGAGAGCCCCGAGGAGCCGAAGGGTGAGAGCTCCGCGTCCTCCCCGGAGGAGCCCGAGGAGATCACGTGTCTGGAGAAGGGGGTCGCGGACCCCCAGCCGGAGGGGGACGTCGAGGAGGGAGCCGCGTCTGACGGCGAGAGGAAGAGGGAGGGCGTGACCCCGTGGGCCTCCTTCAAGAAGATGGTGACGCCCAAGAAACGCGTCCGAAGGCCCTCCGACAGCGACAGGGAAGAGGAGCCGGAGAAGGTGAAGAGCGCCACGCTGTCGTCCACGGAGAGCGCGGCCTCCGAGGGGCCGGAGGACGGGAAGGGACACGGGGAGGAGCCGAAGCCCGAAGAGCCGAAGCGCAAGGTGGACACTTCGGTGTCCTGGGAGGCCCTGATCTGCGTGGGGTCGTCCAAGAAAAGGGCGAGGAAAGCATCCTCTTCCGACGAGGACGAGGGACCCAGACCCACGGCGGTGGGCGAAGGCCAGAAACCAGACGACGCGGGGAAAGACAGAGACGCGGGGCCGGAGGCCGTCCCCGCCGGGTCCCACGAGCAGGACCCCGCGCAGGGCAGCTCGTCGCCCGAGCCAGCGGGAAGCCCCTCCGAGGGGGAGGGCGTCTCCACCTGGGAGTCCTTCAAACGGCTGGTCACCCCGAGAAAGAAATCCAAGTCCAAGCTGGAGGAGAGAGCCGAAGACCCCGGAGCCGGGGCGGCCGCCGACTCGGCGGCCGAGGGGGAAGCCGGGAAGGAGGAGTCTTGGGTGTCCATTAGGAAGTTCATCCCCGGACGGAGGAAGAAGAGGCCGGACGGCAAGCAAGATCAAGCCGCCGCCGAAGACGCGGGGCCGGCAGACGCCCACGAAGACGACCCCGACGTGCCGGCCGTGGTCCCGCTGTCCGAGTACGACGCAGCGGAGCGGGAGAAGGTGGAGGCGCAGGAAGCCCGGGAGAGGGAGGACAAGGCCTTGCCTGAGGGGGCGGTTTGTGTGTCGGAGGAGCTGAGCAAGAGGCTGGTTCACACCGTGACTGTGGCCGTCATCGACGGGGCGAGGGCCGTCACCAACATGGAAGAGAGGTCGCCTTCTTGGATCTCCACTTCGGCGCCGGGGCCCCTGGACCCAGCAGGGGGGGAAGGCCGGCCATCCCCTGCAGGGGCGTTGGGAAGAGAGGTCGGGGCGGAGGAGCCCCCCGTGGTCGCCCCAGCCCCGCCTGGGAGCCGAGATGCCGGTAAAGACACCATGGCTGGTGAAGACACAATCGCCAGTGAAGACACAATCGCCAGTGAAGACACCATCATCAGTGAGGACATCATGGCCAGTAAGGACACCATGGCCGGTAAAGACACCATGGCCAGTGAGGACACCATCGCAGGTAAAGACACCATGGCTGGTAAGGACACCATCGCCAGCGAGGACACCATGGCCGGTGAGGACACCATCGCAGGTAAAGACACCATGGCTGGTAAAGACACCATCGCCAGTGAGGACACCATGGCTGGTAAGGACACCATTGCCAGTGAGGACACCATGGCTGGTAAGGACACCATTGCCAGTGAGGACACCATGGCTGGTAAGGACACCATCGCCAGTGAAGACACCATGGCTGGTAAAGACACCATGGCTGGTAAAGACACCATCGCCAGTGAGGACACCATGGCTGGTAAGGACACCATGGCTGGTAAAGACACCATGGCTGGTAAAGACACCATGGCTGGTAAGGACACCATCGCCAGTGAGGACACCATGGCCGGTGAAGACACCATTGCCGGTGAAGACACCATGACCGGCAAGGTCATGACCGCTGCAGGGCCCACAGAGGCGTCTGGTGCCGAGGAGACCGCCGAAGCGTCTGTCGCCGAGGAGACCGCCGACATGGTCTCGGCCGTCTCCCAGTTCAGCGAGTCTCCGGACACCACCGAGGAGGCCACGCCGGTGCAGGAGGCGGAGGGCGGCCAGCCCGACCCGGAGGTCCTGGAGCGGCGGACCCAGGAGGTCCTGCGGGCGGTGGCAGAGAGGTTCGGAGAAGTGTCGCCGCTCGATGTCAGGGGCCCGGCAGCTACGATCCAGACCACGTGGAGAGCGGGATCCCCGCTGCCAGGGGTGGCCGAGATCGAGGAGGACCCTCCCGCGTCGGGGCTGCAGGAAGAGGCGGACGCGGTGTGGCAGGGACACGCAGGAGAGGCGAAAACCGAGGATCTGACACAAGGGAAGGTCTCTGGCCAGGCCGCCCCGGAACACGCTGAAGAAGTCCCCCAGGTGCCCACCGAGAGTGTCGCGTCCAGCGAGCTTGTGACCCCCTGCCGTGCTGAAACCTTGGCTGGGGTAAAATCCCAGATCGCCCTGGAGCCGGCTGGTGGCCCTGACTCAGCCGAAACCCTCACGGACTGCGAGGCCACTGGGAGCACCCCCGTGGCCGACTGCGAAGCTCTCCGTGCCTCACAGCAAGACGAGGTCCCAGCAGTCCACACCGAGGGTGACGGTGCGTCCGGTGCGAAGTTGCAGGTCGGGGAGTCCCAGGCAGTTCCTGCGCTGCAACAGCCGCCCCCAGCACCCTCTGCACTTCAATCCCAGGAAGAAGAGAAAGAGCACTCAGAAATCGAAGGGGCTCCAGAACATGCCGATACAGAGGTACCGGTGGGTCCAGAACATCCGGATAAAGAGGTGCCAGTGGAGACTGTACCCGTTTTTCCAAAGGCCGAGGGGACTCCAGAGGCTGGCCAGTTTGCTGACGAGGAAACCAAAGACGTACCCTTCGTCGAAGGACTCGAAGCGTCTGCAGACACAGGAAGAACCGCTGGTCAGAAAACGTCCGTGGAAGTGGCCCTTCAAGATGACATTCCTGAAGAAGCTGATTGTCAAAAGAAGGAGATGGCCGAATCCCAGAGTCCTGCTCAGGCCCTGCCAGCCCCAGCGGGGAGAGAGATGGTGGTGCAGGTGGGCAGGGAGGAAACGGAAGCCAAGGCAGCCCAAGCGAGTGAAGAGACCCCGGAGCCCAAACCGGTGGAAGGGCTGAGCCAGCAGCTGGTCCAGACGGTTCAGGTGACCGTCATTGACGGGGAGAAGGACGTCATCCCTTTTGAGGAAGGTTCCCCTGGGCTCGTCCAAGAGGCAGCGCGCTGCACAGAGATTCAGGTTCAAAGCGCGGAGGCATCACCACTTCAGACAGCGGTGGTGGTGGAGAAGAAGGTCTTCGGAGCCACCGCCCGGCTTTTAGAAGCAGCTGAACCTGTGCAGTCTGCAGATGCGGGTTCGGCGCCGGAAGCAAAGCCCTCTGACAAAGAAGGCGTCACTGCTCGGCCGGGGGGAGGCGCGGCGCCCACAGGCGCTGGGTCTCCGGCAGAACCGGCCCCGGTCGCCGCCCCCGCCACCCCTGCAGAAGGCGACGGTGCTGACCTGGAAGGAGAGGAAACCACCTCCCAGGAAGGGGGGCCCGAAGAAGACTGGGAGCGGCTGAGCGGTCAGGGAGTCGGAGTGAGTGAGGCGGGAGAGGAAGGTTCAGAGGCCGAAACAGAGATTTTGCAACTTAAGACCGAGAGCCAGAAACTCGTGCAAAACGTCATTCAGACAGTCGTTGGCCAGTTAGCCAGCACCGGAGACACGGCCCCCGCCGGCCAGGCCCCGGCCCCGCCGACCACGGCCGGCCGTCAGGGAGCCGGACAGGAAGCTGAAGAAGAGGAAGAAAGGGAGCTCCTGGGCTCGGCAGAGGCTGAAGCGGCCCCGGAGGAGCCCGCCCCGACCGCCGTGGGACGCCCCCCCTCGGATGTCTCCAGAGGCGCGGGCGCAGCTGCAGAGGAGGCCGCAGCCCTCGAGGTCAGGGGCTCCCGTGCCGGCGCCCAGCAGCTCGAAGGGCTCCTCCTCCCGACGGCCCAGGACAAGAGAGAAGCCACCGGAACCAAGTCTGCGCCAGAATTCGGTGACCGCGCCGGAGAACGAACAGAGAACGAGCCCCAAGATGACGAGAAGCGCGACGCCAGCGACTACCCCGAGAACCAGCTCTCAGCCCTGGTGGACCCCGAGGCCTCGGGAGACCTAACCAAAGAGTGCCCCCCGGATGCCAACGGACCGAAACTCAGAGAGAAGGAGGCGGGGTTTCAGGAAGGACAGGGGCAGAGCGAGCCGGGGAAGGAGATCAAAACGCAGACCCAGGAGGAGGCGCAGGACCCCGAGAGGCAGCCGGCCGCGCCCGAGCTCGCCGAGCCCTAAGACGCAGGTAAGATCCTCTTCCTTCCGAATCGGTGCTTCCTCCCCCTGCCACCGGACGGCACGTTTGTTAACGGGGAAGCAGGAGCTCAAACCGTCCTGGGTTTAGGCGGAACCTGCCGCTGGGAACGGACCGCCAGACAGACCGGGAGACAGACCTGCGTCAGTTTCTTCTCTCTCTCGTTGGAGTGCTGCTCAGTCACATGGGTGTCGTGAAAACGGTGATTTCGTTTCACCCCCAGTGCGACTGCTTTCAGAGGAAATGAAGGCCCGCATGTGCGTGTTTGGCTAGAGATCTAAGAAACATGTTGTGCCGAAACCGGTGTGGCTCAGTGGACAGAGCGTCAGCCTGCGGACTGGAAGGTCCCAGGTTCGATTCCGGTCAAGGGCAGTACCTTGGCTACAGGCACAGTCCCATCGATGTTTCTGACTTTCTATCCCTCTCCCTTCCTCTCTGTAAAAAATCAGTAAAAAATATTTTTCAAAAAAGAAAGAAAGATGTTGTGATCACTCAGCCCCATACCAACTAGTCTGTTGAATTTTTTTCTTACTAAAATCTCAAAGTAGGTTTACATTATAATGCTTGAAATTTATTTTATAGCTCGTTAGAGGAAAAATTAATTTTTTTCCAGCAGTAGTCACAAACATTGTTTTTAGAAATATATTTGATTGATTTTTTTTTTTTTTTTACAGAAAGGAAGGGAGAGGGATAGAGAGTTAGAAACATCGATAAGAGAGAAACATTGATCAGCTGCCTCCTGCACGCCTCCTACTAGAGATGTGCCCGCAAGCAAGGTACATGTCCTTGACCAGAATGGAACCTGGGACCTTTCAGTCCGCAGGTTGACACTCTAGCCACTGAGCCAAACCGGTTTCGGCAGTCACAAACACTTTTTAAATATATATTTTTATTGATTTCAGCGAGGGAGAGAGAGAAATGTCAGTGATGAGAATCATTGTTTGGCTCCTTCTTGCAAGTCTCCCATTGGGTGATTCAGCCCCCAGCTCAGGTGCCCTGACCAGGGACCAGCCTCAAACTCCTGGTTCCTAGGTAGATGCTCAGCCATGCCTGCTGGGCTAACCAACACTTTTTTTAAAAGATGCCAGCGCTTGTGACATGTTAGGGAACCGCAGACATTGCCTTTGAAGTTGAAGAGCACCTTTTACTTCCTTTTTTTCCCCCTTTAACATATTTTATTATTTACAAAGGGAAAGGGATAGATAGTTAGAAACGTCGATCAGCTGCCTCTTGCACACCCCCCATTGGGGATGTGCCCGCAACCAAGGCACATGTCCTTGACTGGAATCGAACCTGGGACCCTTCAGTCCACAAGCCGATGCTCTATCCGCTGAGCCAAACCGGTTTTGGCAACACCTTTTAGTTCCTTATAGAATTAAACGATGGTATGGGGGTGGCCACTGACTGCCGCTCGCCCTCACAGCCCTCTGTGGTTTTACCATAGAGGAGGAGAGAGGAAAAGGAGTTGTCTTTATTTCGAATCTGTCTTTCTCCTCTAGTTACACCAGAACGGGAAGACACGTGGTAGAAGAGAACCAATGCTGCTGCTGACACCCGGGACCAAGATTTCAGAACTTTGAGATCCGAAGAACAGGCCCGCCGACCCATCTCCTGCCCAGAGCACCCCGACAATCCTGAGGCCGCATCGGGAGCTAGAACCAGTTCCTCCCCAAGACCGCCCCTGGATGCCACCTCGTGTCTCTCATCCGAGACCCTGAATTCTCCCCCTGGAACTGGAGTCGGCAAGACCTGGTTCCGCTTCTCAAACTGGAGCATCGTTGCTTATGTATTTATATGTATGTTTTAAGTAATCCTCCTCCTGTACCTATTGCACATTGTTTTCTTTTGTTTAAGGAGATGGGGGGAGGGGGGCGTTTCTGAGGTATCCCAGTCTGTGACGGGCCCGGGCCATCCCGTCGTCTTGCGGCTCTGAGCCTCCCGTGGGGCCTGTGAACACAGCCCCTTAGAATGACATTCCCGAGCAGAAGCGACATTCATTCTCAGTTGCAGATTCCCTGGGGACCAGGCCCGTGGTTAGCATCCCTCTGAAGTCGGTCCCTTTCCTGCTGCGCACAGTGTGCTCAGAACGAAAAGCATCCTTTGGGCGGAAGCATAGAGAATGTTCTGTGGTTACTGTGAAGTTTTTCTTTCCAGCCCAGTGGAGGTGGAAGTTTTTTGTTTTTTGTTTTTTTCCAATAGTGGATTAACTTCCAGTCTTTCTTCTCATTGTTATGGTGGTTTGGACAGATGTGGGCTTAATCCTGAGGCAAAGGAGTGAAATAGTTTTTCATACTCTGGAAAAGGATTGGCTGTTTTTAAGTTTTGGATTCCACTCTTATACGCTGGGCCGCGTTTCCACACAGCATGAAGCGAGTCGGGCCCTTTGCAGTGGCATTTTGGTAGATGCGGGATTGTGTCCCGTGCCGTTTGTGCCCACTCTCTAAGAACAATGTTGCATTATGTCCATTTGGATAAACTGGTTTGACAACTGATTTAAATAAAAGATTTGCTTCACTTAGATTTGCTGGTTTGATTAGATGCTCGGAAGGCTGAGGCGTATGTTTCCTGCCTTCTGCAAGCAGAATAAGCTGGAACTTTCTAATGTAGTTGCTGTAAGATGGGACCACCTTGTACCCTTGTGAGTTCGTTCGAGAAAGTCGGCAGGTAGGCATCTGCCAAAACAAACCGGGAGCTCTTCCGACGGACGGTCCTGATACAACGCTGCCCCCTGGTGGTGTCTTCCTGAATAGGTCCGTTTTCTGCATTAATTTTTGCTCATGATGAATGTTTCTAGAAAGAAATTTTAAGAAGGCTGAGTAGTAAAATGGCCTTGGAATTGTTTTAAATGTTAAAAATGATTTCTGATTCTTGCTAATAAAATAAAGGATTCCGTCAAACAGTTGCCACACAAAAAAATAGTTATCTGCCCTAAAATTCCACTTTTCCGCAGGAGAACTGCCCTGGCACATACACTTTTAAAATTTTACTCAAACTCAGTACTCCCAGGTTGAGAACTTAATTTTAATGGCCTTTGATCTTAAAGGATAACATTCTAGAAAGAACTAGAATAGCCTTTTAGCAGAAAGAACACTGGCTGTTAGAACTGAAGAGTAGTTTCTCTGATACCCACACACCTGACTACAATAAAACATGGGTTCTAGTGTATGGCCTTGTAGCCAGAAAGCACTGACTAGCCCAGCGGTCGGCAAACACATCAGAGCCAAATATCAACAGTACAACGATTGAAATTTTTTTTGAGAGCCAAATTTTTTAAACCTAAACTATATAGGTAGGCACATTGTTATTAACTTAATTAGGCTACTCCTAAGCTGGCCTTTGCTACAAACTCAAGGGGCCAAAGAGCCGCAGTTTGCCGACCATTGGAGTAGCCTTTAAGGAATTACTCTCATATATAACAGCCACCTGTGCTTAACTGTTAGACTGAAATTTCCAAGTTAAAAACAACAACAACCTGTGATCTAAATCAGCGGTCGCCAACCGGTGGTTGGAAAGGTTAGTGACCACTGACTGAAACAGCTTCTCCGGCCAACTTGGGACTTTAAAAAAAAAAAGTGCTCGTGTCGAATTTAGAAACATTACTGATTAGAGAGAATCACTGATCGGCTGCCTCCTGTATGCCCCCTGCTGGTAACCTGCGTGTGCCCCGCGAATAGAACCGAACCGTGCCCTCCCGGTTCACAGGCTGGCGCTCGACCCTGGGCCGCACCAGATCAGCCAGAAAGCATTGGCGGTGACCGCGATTTGGAAGGCGTTCGATGACAGCGTCACTATTCACTCAACTTCCTCTCTGGCAGGAAGAAACTGCTCTTTTGAGCAGATGAAAGGTTTGTGTCGCTTGTGGTAAACAGATTTCCCCCTTTTTTTTTTAAATTTTTTTTTGTGGTTTAAATTCCACCCCGCCACTTCATCCCGTTTGTGCTGACATGTGGCCACGCAGGTCGTCACAGCTGGTGTCTTCATGACTCTGCTTCTAGAAACATCTGGACGGGGCCCTGGAGTCCTCCTGTGCCAGCTCCGAACCGCTGTCTGTTGAGCAACATTGTGTCACTGTAACGAGGAATGCCATTGACAGAAGTGTGAACTACGGTTCTGGTGTTAGAATTCTGAAGCTGCCATTACTTTATGAAGTTCATAGTAACCGTGTAAACTGCAGAAATTGGAGCAAGTGCCTAAATTTTCCTATTTTTGGCGTTACTTATGGAACCATGTACAACAGAAAGCCATGCAAGACTTGTAATCTCTCTCCACTTCTTGTCATTGAAGACGATTAAAATGTGCCCCTAAAGCTTATTTTCTTAATGGTTCACACGACTTGTCTCTCTCTGTACATGACATGTATGTATACTTTGTTCCAGAAATTTCCTTTGCTGTTTGGAGCTACAGATAGTTAAGGGCTGAAAATGTTAGCTTTCCGTGTAAGCTTCAAGCCTAGCAGTTTTCTTTAACCGAAGACAATATTTGAGTCCCAGTTCTGTTTGGGGGCAAAGTTTCATTTATCTAAATAAAATGCAGCCTAATAAAACGCTATGGATTTTTCTCTCTAATTTTTACCTTAATTCAGTTTTGCTTGCTTCTCCCTTTCGTTTTGTGACATTCCTCACACATTTAACTTCTTAACTACTAAGCCATCCCTCTGTGACACTGCGCAGAGCATCATGGGAGTTTGGAATGTTTCTGGGATGTGTGTGAATGTGCAGAAATCTCTGTCAGTGATTCTTCACCTTTCGGGGTCAGGGCCCCTGTAATTGGAATCTTATTAAACCTCTGACCTCCAAACCCCCCAAATGAACAGTGTCACGTACAGTTTTTGTATAGTCACACAGACTTACTCTGAAATCCCAACCGACAATCAGAAATAGGGTTCCATCTCTGCAAGAAAGGAAATGGACGCGTCAAGGACTCCAGATAGTGAGCGGATGAAACCTGGACGCAACCTTTGTGTCCAGCAACTTCAAGCCTACAGACTATTCATTTTCAAAGAGATTCCAGAAACGCATCTGCTGGACAACCTTGCTTTTTTGTGTCGATCCACATTTCTCCTCTGGAGAGCGGCTGCAGTGGCCAGGTTCAAGCCTGGGACTAATGAGAAGGCCCGACCCTCAAGTCCCAGCACAATTACAGCCGAAGGCTACAGTTGTGAGCTTGACCTTATGGTGGGAACCTGTGGCCCCACGTGGCTGAGTGAAATGGGCTGCGGGAGGTGCAGCAAGTAAAGCTTGATCAGGTGCATGCGATGGAGTAGATTCAAAACCCGCGAGAACGTGGTCAGCACGCCCTTGTCTCGTGGGATCTGGCTATAAAGGCTCCCCTTACAGGCCGGGGGTGCTATTTCTCCGTCAGGGCGGGCAGCGTCCCACTCCGATCCAGCTTTTCTTCTTGTCTGTCTTTTCCAAAGCCTTCGCCTCTCTGGCTCACCCATGGCTGTGCCAGCTAGGAACACTCCTTTCCAAGTTTCTTACGTCTCCAGCCTAGGGCACCGGGGTTAGGAAAATGACCTGGGTCTAGCAGGAGGGGCTCTGTTGAGTGTCGTCCTGTGCACTGACGTGTTGCCGGGTTTCCGGTCACAGCTTGTGCCTGGGTTCTGGGTTCAGTCCCTGCTTGGGGCCCATGTAGGCGGTAACAGATTGCTGTTTCTCTCTCTGACTCCCTCTCAAAAAAAAAAATAAAATAAAAACAGGTTGGGGGGCGGTGGGGATATGTGCTGGGGGGTAGGGGAGGCTGGGGGGAGGATAATGGGGGATGGGGAAGAAAACGTACTAAAATACAAGTTATACTGCAAAAGAAAAAAAAAGGAAATTCAACAAAAAGTGTGACCAGTGAGGTCCAGGAGGTCAACCAACTTGCCTAAGGGCGAGAAGGTGGCCAGACCAGGTTAGAATCGGGGTCTTCTGACGCTGATGACTCCTTGAGAGGCAAGCAGCTTTTAGCTCTATTCTGCTGAGAGCCCTGGGAGTGAAAGCAGGGATCAGAGGGAGGTTGAGGAAAAACAGGAGTAGTTTGGCACAGCTGGGCAACACTAGGGCTTAGGGAGACAGGGAACCACAAGGGCCCTCTGTCCACTCCCTACTCCAGCACCTAAGTCCCAATTCCGTTGCACAGCAACATATACAAGGGGCGATCAACAGGAAACCACTGTGGCCTAATGATCAGAGCCTGGGTCTGACAGATCAGGATTTCTGTCAGGCAAGATGCTGCTTCCCCTTTCTGAGCCTCGGCGTCTTTATCCGCACAGTGGGGCTATCATTATATGGGGCCGCTGTGAGAATGAAATGAGATAATGCTTGTAAAGAAACGGGCACGTGTTTGTGGAAAGAAAAGAATCTTGAGGTTGAGTTGCTGGGAAAAAAAAGGAGAACACAAAACCAAGTTTATTATTTCCACAAAAGACCAAATATTTTTTTTTAAAAAAAACCTGATCTGGGATTTATTTTTATATATGAAAGAGTTGAGATTTCACGTGCTCTTAAGTGAAAACAGGTTTAGGCTAAGGGGGCCAGGCGTGGTGGTGAAGATAATGAAGAAAAAAGTTTTTTAAATGTCCCATCTCACAAATCAAATCGATTTCTTTCACTGGGGGTATCTTTTTATCGATTTCAGAGAAGAAGGGGTGGGGGAAGCGAAAGACAATGTGAGAGAGCAACCTCTATCGGTTGCCTCCCACGTTTGCCCCAACCGGGTATCGAACCCAGAACCTTTTGGAACCGGGGGGAAATCCATTTCTTTTTTCTTTTCAGCGGGGAAGGGAAAGGAAAGGCACATGAGTGCTCAGGAAGGGGTCGGAAAACCCATTTCTTAGGTAGAAATATAACTGGCATCCTTACAGCGTTCTGCTCTGTAAGCTCATACATAGCTCTGCAGGTTTTCCCATGGATGTGGGCGCTGAAATGTGTAACCCCGGAGAAGTGTGGCATCTGACCTCTGAAGGGGAGCCTCACTAGAACAGTCGGATTTGGGGATGGGGTGGTCAGTTTCTCACTGATGACCTAGGACCCAGCGTGTTAACGTCCCTACAGCAGGATGTGGGACCAGAGCCTAGTAACCACCCTGAGCTTTTCCTTCAGTTCTAACAACAGGTCAATTAGTGAGCCCTCAGGCAATGTTTGCTAGGAGGATTTAAATTTTAGAACCACACTAGGCGATTTTCAAAAGAACCTTGGGGTTGTTTGAGTTGCTGGAAAAAGGAGAACACGAAACCACACTGAGCTTGATCCCGTTTTTTCCCTGTTAGTCTTAGGAGCTCACCCAGTTCCTGGGAAAGCAGGTGGGGTTGCCTGTTAAACTTGAAACCTGAACCAATTAAGGCTCTTTGAAAAGAAATGGTGTTGGAGCGAGGGCTGTGGGCTGTATCCGGGAATGAGATGAACCCTGACAAGTATTCGGATCTGTCAGCAGGAAGGTGAGCTATCCGTGCTATGCCAGCACCTCCCAAGGCAGTGCTGGGGGCTGTGAGTTTTGGGTTATCATAGAGGCTAGGGTGTTACCAGAACTTGTTAAAATGTATATATTTTATTGGCCTAGCCCAGTGGTCGGCAAACCGCGGCTCTCGAGACAATTGCGCCTCTTCGGCCCTCTGAGTGTGGCTCTTCCACAAAACACCACGGCCTGGGCGAGTCTATGTTGAAGAAGTGGCGTTAGAAGACGTTTAAGTTTGAAACATGTGGCTCTCAAAAGAAATGTCAATCGTTGTACTGCTGATATTTGGTTCTGTTGACTAATGAGTTTGCCGAGCACTGAGCCTAGCCGGTTTTGCTCAGTGGATAGAACCTCGGCCTGTGGATCAAAGGGGCCCAAGTTCAATTCTGGCCAAGGGCGTGCACCTTGGATGCAGGCTCCTTCCTGGCCCCGGTCAGGGCGTGTGCAGGAGGCACACAATGTGTTTCTCTCACACGGCTATCTCTGCCTTTCCCTCTCGCTTCCACCCTCTAAAAGTCAACGGAAAATATCCTCAGGTGAGGATTAAAAAGAAAATGCAGTCTGCGTCTTATCATTTAAAAACGATATAATTTTATTGACTTCCGAGAGGAGGGGAGGATAGATGGAAACAAGAATGATGAGAACCATTGATCTGCTTTCTCCTGCCTGCTGCCTGCTGGGGGCCTGCACACCCCTGGGAACCAAACCTTGCCCTCCTGGTTCAGGGGTCAGTGCTGGACCACTGAGCCCCGCCAGCTGGGCGCGGAGTGGAGGCCACAGATGTTTGTAATCCCGCAGGGACAGAGGATCGGGCCCCCCTTTTTGTTTTAAAGATTTTTTAAATATTTAATATTTAGAGAGAAGGGAGAAGAAAGCATGAGAAACACTGATAAGAGAGGAAGACATCAATCGGCTGCTGCCTTTTGCACACCCCGTACTGGGGATCGAGCCTCAGCGTAAGCCCTCATGGGAAATCAAACCAGCAACCATTTGGCTCAAGGGACTGTTGTAGGCGGTTCAGACTGACAGGAGCCAAAACCGGTTTGGCTCGGCGAGTAAGAGTGTCGGCCTGTGGACTGAAGGATCCCGGATTTGATTCCCGTCAAGGGCATGCCCCTTGGCTGTGGGCACATCCCCTCTGTGTGTGTGTGTGTGTGTGTGTGTGTTGGGGGGGGGGGAGGTGTTTGTGTGCAAGAAGCAGCTAATCAATGTTTCTCTCTTATCGATGTTTCTGACATTTTATCCCTCTCCCTTCCTCTGTGTGGAAAATCAATAAAATATATTTATTTAAAAAAAAAAAAAAGACTGACATGAGCAGAGCAAGAATGATGGGCTAGGTCCATGGTCAGAAAACTGCGGCTCGTGAGCCACATGCGGCTCTTTGGCCCCTTGAGTGTGGCTCTTGCACAAAATACCACGGCCTGGGCGAGTCTATGTTGAAGAAGTGGCGTTAGAAGAAGTTTAATTTTTAAAACTTGGCTCTCAAAAGAAATGTCAATCGTTGTCCTGTTGATATTTGACTCTGCTGACTAATGAGTTTGCCGACCACTGGCTAGGTAGGTCCCCAGGTGGGAAGGCCCAGGTGCCAGCAACAGACAATCACCTGTCGGGTGGGCTCTCACCCCAGGGTGACTTTCCTCCCCAGCACAGCCCTGGTCTTGGGGCTTGGACCCCCTGACCTTTCCGCCCCAGAGGTGACGGACCTCTAGGCCTCAGTGGTATTTCAGCTTCAGGCTCAGAAAAGCAGCAAAACGAGGCACATCTGACCTCAGGACCAACTGCATTGGATCGGGACTCCCTGCCCCGGTGCCTGCCGGTCAGTCGGCCGGCCCCACCCTGAAAGGATGCACCTGGAAAGCTGCTGAATGTTCTATTAAGGTCTTCCCCCGGGCCGGCCTGCCTGGCTCAGGGGTTGAGTGGTGACCTCTGAACCAGGAGGTCACGGCTCCATTCCTGGTCAGGACACAGGCCCGGGGCTGCGGGCTCGATCCCCAGGGTGGGGCTTGCAGAAGGCAGCCCATCAATGATCCTCTCTCATCATTGATGTTTCCATCTCTCTCTCCTTTCCTCTCTGAAATCAATATATTTAAAAAAACACACACATAAACCCTTAGGACATACCCTAGCCCCGAGGTCTGAAAACTGCAGCTCGAGAGCCACATGTGGCTCTTTGGCCCCTTGAGTGTGGCTCTTCCACAAAATGCCACGACCTGGGCGAGTCTATTTAACATTTGACTCAAAAGAAATGTCAATCATTGTTGACTACTGAGTTTGCCGACTAGCCAGATTTTTCCAGTGGTTAGAGCGTCAGCCTGAGGACTGAAGGGTTTTGGGTTCGATTCCAGTCAAGGGCACATACCTCTCGGGTTGCAGGCTCAATCCTCTGCCCTTGCCCTGGTCGGGTGTCCCCCCACACCTCCCCCCCAAGTCCTTTCCACTCTCTAAAAATCCATGGGAAAATATCCTTGGGTGATAACAACAACAACAAAAAAAATTAAAAATAAAACCCTTAGGAGGGAGGACCCAGTGGGCTCTTCCTCCAGGGAGCATGGTGGTACCTCCCTCCCGCTCCTTCCCTGCCCCAGGCCCTTTGCTGTCAGCTTCCTCACTCCCAAGCTCTTCTTCCTTTGCCTCCGTAATTTGCCTCCCTAAACTCATTTCTTCTAGAAATTATTTTTTCTGCATCTGTAACTTACCCAACACATGTTCTCTTACAATGTGGGTCTTGGCTCTGAATTCTTTCCCAGCCGGAACCCAAGCTCTGAGGTTGCTGAACCCAGGTTTGGTCTGACCCCACTGGTCAGACACCTGGTGCTGGCCCCCTCCCCGCAACAGGACGACACACAGCTCAACCACTGAGCCACACCGGCCGAGACAAGACAGGCCTTCTTAAGAAAGGGTTTTCCATTTCTTTTAAAAAAAATGTATTTTTATTGATTTGAGCGGAAAGGAGAGGGAGAGATAGAAACATCGATGGTGAGAATCATTGACCAGCTGCCTCCTGCGTGTCTCACACTGGGAATGGAGTCCAAAACCCAGGCATATGCCCTGAATGGGAATCGGATTGGGGACGAAAGGAGCCACAGGCTGACCTGGCCAGCTCAGGGGAGGCCCACGTGATGGTCTTGCAAACTCAGAGACCTAAAGTCACCACAAAAGATGGTTTGAAAACTAAATAACTACAAACAGGTTACGGTGGGTAGTCATGTCCTGGGCCTGTATTTTCCCTGACAGAGTTCAACTTAGACCTCTCCTGAGCCATTGGCCTTTTTGCCTCTAGGATAACATACCTGTGAGACTGTTTGGGAAACTTGTAACTTCCCTTTTTCTGGAGCCCCTGGGGCACAGCCAGGTGTGGTGGGCACCAGGATGGATGCCACACCTTCCTTCAGTATCATGTTAATTGTCCCTGCATTCAATGAAGGATGTGTCCATCATTTACTTTTTATCCAATGCCAGGTGGGATTGCTTATCCCTCCTCCTAAATCCATCACCAGTGAATTTCATGTAACCCACCTATGTCCCTCCTTTGATTGTGATGTATTCGTACCGTTGCAATCCACCGTTCTGTGGAGCATTAACTCAGTTCGTGAAGCTTCTGCTTCCTGGCATATGTCGACAGTTTTGGCTCAAAATAAACTCACTGAAATTCTCTTCAGGTTTCAATGGGTTTTTTGTTATCAGAACCATGAACTCGTGGTTAATAGGCCGATGCTGGCGGGGCCATGTCCTTTCTTACTGGTAAAGAGGAAACATCCCCCTCCTGCCATCTGCATTTCTTCTCTCCTGTCGCCAGTGCCTTCTCAGGTTTTGTGGCTTGCTAGCACGTCCCCCAGAAATACTGAAAGGGGGCCTCTATGGGGTGGTGGCTTGGGTTGGAGGAAGCCAATCTGCAGTCTCTCCCTGGTCACTCCGGAGACTCCCAAACTGGGCATCATTAAGGCTCTCCCTGTTCTCTCGGGCTGCTGCCTTCTATCCTAGGTCTGCTTAGGTGCATCTCTAACCAAAAAGGTGAAATAATTCTTTAGTTCATCTTGTTTTTTTCCTAACAAAAATAAAGATCCATTTGTTCTTATTTATTGATTTCAGAGAGGAAGGGAGAGAGGGAGAAACACCAATGACGAGAATCATTGATCAGCTGCCCCCTGCCTGGGGATCGAGCCCACAACCTGGGCATGTGCCCTTGATCCGAACTGAACCTGGGACCTTTCCGTCTGCAGGCCTCTAGCCACTGAGCCACACCAGCTCGGGCTACATAAAGATTCGCCAACTGCGAAGGAGGGTTTCTGAGCAGTGAGCCCTGGCTTGGGAGGCCTGGGCTCTGTAATTAACCCAAGTCCGTGGTCGGCAAACTGTGGCTCTTGAGCCACATTTGGCTCTTTGGCCCCTTGGGTGTGGCTCTTCCACAAAATACCATGGCCTGGGTGAGTCTATGTTGAAGAAGCGGCGTTAGAAGTAGTTTAAGTTTTAAAAATTTGGCTCTCAAAAGAAATAGCAATCATCGTACTGTTGACAATTGGGTCTGTTGACTAATGAGTTTGCCGACCACCGCTCTAAGTAGTTGCATGACCTTGGCCAATGACCTAACACCATTTTACCTCCTCCTCCAGACCTCACCTCTCTTACAGTTAGGAGGTCCATGTAAGGTGGCCTCCTCAGAAACCATGTGGACTGTTTTGTGACTTTTCTGCGCTCCCAGGTTAACAAGGGCGTTTAGAACGAGAACGGGGAGATGTAGAATAAATCCCAGGATTTAGAATAAATCTCAGAAACGCACTCCAAAGAGCTCCTGCACCAATCTGTACTGTACACATCTCCTTAAAGGAGTCCCCGGCTTCAAACCAGGAAGCATGCTGGGAATGACCCCACTCCCTGGAGTGAATGCCCAGTGCCCCCTTTCATAGATATTCAGAGAATTAACTGGACACAAGACTCTCGTTTAAGTTAGGAGATGTGAATATCGTGTTTTTGTTTAAAAGAAAATCGTCCGGTCAGCATGGCTCGGTAGTTGAGTGTGGATCTATGGACAGGAGGTCCCGGTTTGATTCCTAGGTTGCGGGCATGATCCCGTGTGGGGCGTGCGGGAGGCAGCCAATCGGTGATTCTCCCTCATTATTGATATTTCTGTCTCTCTCTCCCTTCTCAGAAATATATTAAAAAAGAAATCAGTGGAAACCACTCTGTTTCATAACCCAGGTTTACGTAGCATGAACCTAGGCAAACCCTCCTTGGCCCTTTTCTTCCTTGTAAAAGCAAGTTGGGCAACGCCTTCTCCAGACCCATTCCTGGTCAAACTCTGACTGTTCAGAGCATCTTCACATAGACCTGCCTCATTTGAATCTCACACTATGATGACACAATGCAGCTGTCAATGTCTTCATTTAATCAAAGTGGAAAATGCCATTCAGGTCAGGAAACTGCCCAACGTTCTCCAGACAGACCAGATGGAGCCAAAAAGCACCCCTCGGGCAACGCTCTCACTTCCCCTCCTTGCATCTCTTTGGGCTGACAAAGTCACACACAGGTGAAATCTGTACCCGTTTAATTAAATTTTATTCAATGAAAGTATGTATAAAAACTTACAAATTGTAGAACTCAACTATACATGAAATAGGAGGACGGGATGGTCAGTTTTAACAGATACGTACAGCATAGCTATTGTTCTTCCCTCTCCCCTTCGGTCCTTATTTCTGGCTCCTGTTTTGTCCCAAGGAAAGACTCATGGACCAATTTTACTGTCCTCAGGCCAATAGAGGAAACTTCAGTGTTAAAAAAAAAATTGGAGACTAAATATCCAAGTCATGTTTCCCCACCCCCCCAAACAGTAATTAGGTTTTTTTGGTCCTGGTTTCTCTTGGCCATGTTTGATGTTTTCAGTGAATGTTGCCAGTAAGCCATTTAGCATTAATTAAAAAAAACCCTTAAGGCTCCTCAGCTTCCCCTATAAGGTCCTGTCTCCTTTGCCCGTGGCGGACACACTAATGTGAAAGCAGCAGGTCAGTGCAAAAACCAACTTACCACCGGCCAACTGCTAGGACGGCACGTCAACTGTTCGGCAAGACCACCGACAGAACGGCACTTTCCATCTGGGTTTTCAAACCAACACGTCTATCACAAATGAAAATACAGTATTCCATCGTTCAACTCGGAAAGAAGCCGGCAACTCGATAAGGCATGTGCATTAATTCACCTGTCTGTAGCGAGGATCACACGTTTTTCTCTTACAAACACACAAACTCACAGCTTGTCATGTTTTACCCCAAAATTAAGATTGCCATCACATTATTACTTTTTTTTTTTTTCCTCCTGTGTTTTGTTCAAGTAGGTTTCTTAACTAATGATTTTCCTTGACCGGACATAATCTCAAAAGAACGCACTCTGCAAGGAGACACCTGGAGGCTGCACCCCAAGGGTGTCTGTCCTCTTGGGGGGAAGGGTTTCCACGCCGAGATCCTGCACGGGAGAGAGGCCAGCGGGGTCCCCGAGAAGCATGCTGTGTTTCCCGACACTGCTTTTCTGAGAGGGAAAGACACGACCCGGGGAGGGCCGTAATTTTAGCTTACCACATTGCATTCTGGTTGTTTTGGCTTTGTTAAATACCCTTCATTGGTTCCAAGCAAGGATGCTTTTAAATAATCTAAGCCTCCAAACCCATTTGAGTTTACAAGTACTACTGGCTATTCTCTCTCCGACGTCCCCTGGGTGAAAGCGAACGTTCCAGGTTGATAATGCACAGAGCCTTTCGGAGGGGCGGGGGGAGGGAAAGGGACCCGGGACCTCTCTCTGTATCATGCCATGGAGAACGAGATAGTTCTGGGTCGGGAAAGGGAAGGAAGACGGTGTTTGTAAAAAAAAACAAAAACAAAAAAAACAAAAAAACACATGACGGTTTAGAAAAGATAAGTAACATTCAGTCTAACAACACGGTTTCCTGTTCCTTTTTAATGCTCGCTAACACGGCGTGGTCGGGCTCCGTGACTTCGGAGTCCCCGCCGCCCAGCAGGACGGACCGGCCCTCGTCCAGGGCGAAGACGTCCGAGTTCTGGTTCTGGCAGGCGTGTTTGACCACCTCGTTGGGCGTCGAGAAGGTCTTGTCGCACAGGTTGCACTTGTAGGGCTTGTTGGCCTGCACCAGCATGTTGTCCATCTGGCTGCCCTCCTCGAAGGTGCAGAGCTCCAGCGTCTGCTTGTCCACCATGGTGTAGGTGTCGATGCTCTGGTTCAGGCACACGTGCCGGGCCGCCTGGTTGGCCCTGCAGAAGCTCTTGTCGCAGGTGCTGCACTTGAAGGGCTTCCCCGTGTGGATGTACATGTGCTCCCGCCAGTGGCTCTTCTGGATGAACTTGCGCCCGCAGATGGTGCACTCGTACTTGCGCCGCTTGACCTCCCTCTCCTGGTCCGCCTGCTCCAGGTTGTCGATGTCCGCGATGTCCGAGGGCGGCGGCGTCTCCGAGTGCTGCTGGCCGTCGATGATCGGGGAGTCGGAGATGTGCTGCAGCTCGCTGTCGCTGATGATGCCGGCCTCGGGCGCCTCCAGGGCGTCTTTCCCCAGGTCCGCGGCGCTGCTGCAGAGGGACAGGGGCCCGCGGCCCTCGCCGGGCTGGCTGGCCGCGAAGGGCACCCCGGTGTGGATCTGCAGGTGCTCCCGCAGGCTGCTGCGCAGGGTGAAGCGCCGGCCGCACAGGTGGCAGGCGTAGTACTTGGGGAAGCTGCCGTTCCTCTTCATGATGCTGGGCTTGACGTGGGCGATGGTGAGGGGTGTGGGCTGCTCGTCGGAGGACGAGGCTTCCAGGTTGGTCTCCTCGCAGCCAGAGGAGGAGGCGGCGGCGGCGGCGGCGGCGGCGGGGGGAGGGACGGGCGTGGAAACGAGTTCTGGAGACAGGGAGGTCTGCAGGGGGTGGTCCGAGGGGGTCATGTGCGTCCGGCTCACCGGGGGCAGGTTGGAAGTCAGCTGGGAGAGCTGCGTGGCCTCGGGCGCCTGCTCCTGGCTCCCCCTGGAGGTCTGGGGCCGGGGCTCTCGCCCAAGTCTCTCGGGCACCGGAGCAATCTTGGGGGCCTGTCTGAGCTGATGGTCTGCGATCTGGATGCCGTACAGGGAGGAGGCCAGCGGGAACACCTGGTCGGGGTGGGAGAAGGCTCCCTGGCTGGCCAGGCTGGCCTCCTGGATCAGAGGGTAGGCGTGCAGGAACTTGATGCCCTGCTCCAGGCGCACGGGGTCGATGAGCTGAGGCGCCATCTTCCCCGTGTACATCAGGTGGAGGAGGTAGCTGAAAATGTCCGGCTGGATGTCGGTCGGTTTCAGACGGACACACTCGCTGAAAGAAGCAGACAAGGAAGAAGTCCGTCAGTCAGTGTCAGGAACTGTCTCAAATAACATCAAGCCCGAGAATAAAACAAGCGCTTTTTAAAAAGGGGAATGAAACACAACCATGTCCCATTTCTTACTGTTGGTGGCATGAAATGGAATACTCAAGAAGATAACGGGAATCCATATAATTTAGCGTTAATTGGATTAGGAGCAGAGAGAAATACAATGAATATATCTTAAAGAACCGAGAAAGGAAGTTCGCGTTAAACAAATGTGATGTCCCAACTCAGAGAGCCTTGAAGCAGCATTTCTCCTGGTGATTTCTGCCAAGTGCCCCATCACATCTGTGTCATGGACAGGGTCATTCAATTCCCATCAGCCCGAGTGGCCTGGCCCCGTAATGGTTAGGAACCAATGACCTGGCACATCCTTTGCTCTAAGTCTAGGATTCTATATGGATCAAGGGCAGCCAGCGTTTAACAGGAGACCCTTTTAAAGTACATCAAACAATCTACCTGATTTAAAAGTTTCTTCACTTGTAAAATGACATGAGGAGCTGGACTAGAAAGAACACGTGGCTAAGAGCAAGGCAACAAAAGTGGGAGAAAAACAAAACCCCATTCTGTGTCTGCCACTCTCTGATCCACGTCCAGCAAGACGGCGCGGGGTCAGAGGCCAGCCCCGCCCAGCTCCGGCGCAGTGGCCCGCCCCCCGCCCCCCCCCCCCCCTCCCGCTGGAGCCCGCACTCAGGGTGGCTGCAGGGCCCTGGCCAGGGGAGCTCGGCCGAGTAGAGTGTCGTTCTGACACTCCAAGGCTGCAGGTTCAATCCCGGGTCAGGGCACATGCGAGAATCAACAAGCGAATGGACAAGTAAGTGGGCCCACAAATCTCTCTTAAAAAATAAAGAAGGTGGTTCCAGGACAGCTCAGTTCCCTATCAGATCTCGTCGTCGTCGTCGTCATCATCATCATCATCATCGGAACGGCAGCTGGGATCTCCAGGCGTTACTTCACATAACTGCCGTTAACTCTCATATGACAGGCAAGGGACTCAGGCTTAAGGGTATGCATACCTTGCTCAGTGTCACAGACTCAGTAAGTGGTAAAACTGGGAATTCTAGGTCTAATTCCAAAGCCGTGATACCAAGATTCCTTAGAGCATTAAAACAATCCTGTGTACAAACAAGCAGACACAAAGAAACCAGTCCTGGGCAGATGTGAGCATTCCCAGTTGACGGACACGGAAACTGAGGTTTCAGAAAGTGAAGCAATCCATGGGAGAGACCTGTGGCCGATGTGGGATCGTTGATTTTCCAGTTCTTAGATGTTAGTGTTTGCATCACCCTGAAAAGGCAGCCCGATGGCCAGGAGGTCCCCCAGAGCTCTCCCGGGCCATCAGCAGTGGCACAAGTCCTACTGCATCATTAGCAATCGATCGGGCAGAGGCAGCTCTGCGGATTATGGGCTGGGCTCTCAGCCACGGAGCGAATGTCCTCCACAGACAATGCAATTTCGGCTCCAAAGCCACCTTCCTTAAATGCTTTTAGGTTTTATAATAATTTTTTAAAAATTTGAGGATAATTTCCTTCTAAATTTTTTTATTTTTCAATTAGGGTTGACACACAATATTTTATTAGGTTCAAGTGTACAGTCCAGTGGTTAGACATTAGACTAAGTGATCATCCCAATCTCACCCCCATTGGACATCATACACAGTTATTAGAACATTGTTGACTATACTATTCTCTATGCAGTCCTTTACATTCCCATGACTATTCTGTAACTACCAATTTGTACTGCTTAATCCCCTCAACCTTTTCCACCCGTCCCCCAACCCTCTTCTATGTGGCAACCATCAACTGTTCTGTGTCTGTTTCTGTTTTGCTTATTTTGTTTTTCATATTTAATTGCTGATAGGTATGTATCTATTGCCGTTTTATTATTCCTATTTTTTATCCTTTTCTTCTTAAAGAAGACCCTTTAACATTTCATGTAATATTGGTTTGGTGGTGGTGAACTCCTTCAGCTTTTTCTAGTCTGGGAAGCTCTTTATCTGCCTTCAATTCTAACGAACAGTCTTGCTTGGGTAGGTTAGTCTTGGTTGTAGGTCCTTGTTTTTCATCACTTTGAATATTTCTTGCCACTCCCTTCTGGCCTGCAAAGTTTCTGCTGAAAAATCAGCTGACCGTCTCATGGGAATTCCTTGTAGGTAATGAACTTCTTTTCTCTTGCTGCTTTTAGGGTTCTTTAACCTCTGGCAATTTATGATGTGTCCTGGTGTGAGCCTCTTTGGGTTCATTTTGTTTGGGACTCCCTGAACTTATGTGTCTTTTTCCTTCACCAGGTTAGGGAAGTGTTCTGTCATTTTTTCAAGGAGATTTTCAATATATTGCTCTTTCTCATCTCCTTCTGCACTCCCCATGATACAAATGTTGGTATACTTGAAGTTGTCCCAGAGGCTCCTTACACAACTTTCATTTTTTTGGATTCTTTTTGTTTCTTGTTATTCTGATTGGGTATTTTTACTTATATTCCAAATTGCTGATTTGATTAAAAAAAAAAATTTTTTTTAGCCCAAACCGGTGTGGCTCAGTGGCTAGAGCATCGGCCTGTGGACTGAAGGGTCCCAGGTTCGATTCCGATCAAGGGCATGTACCTTGGTTGTGGGCACATCCCCAGCAGGGGGTGTGCAAGAGGCAGCTGATCGATGTTTCTCTCTCATCTGACTTTCTATCCCTCTCCCTTTCTCTCTATAATCAATAAAAAATATTTAAAAACATTTTTTTAAAGAGATAGAAACATCAACATTGATTGCTGCCTCCTGAACACCCCTGGTGGAGACTGAGCCCACAACCTAGGCCCTTGCCTCGACCAAAAATCAAGCTGGCACCCTCTTGGTGCATGGCTCGACGCTCAACCAGAGTCACACTGGCAGGGCTGCTGGTTTGATCTGTGACTTCATCTTCTTTACTGTTGATTCCCTGTAAATTATTCATTTCAGTTAGTATATTCTTCATTTCTGACTGGTTCTGTTTGATGATTTCCATTTCCTTTTTTATGCTGTTGAAGTTCTCACCGAGTTCCTTGAGCATCCTTAAAACTATTGATTTGAACTGTTAGTTTGATTGCCTCCATTTCATTTAATTATTTTTCACACTTGGCACCTGTTGGTCTCCTCGTTTTGGAAGCCTCCATGTGTCTGTTTCTATGTATTAGGTGGAGCTGTTATGTCCCCAGGCTCGGTAGAATGGCCGTAGATAGCAGGTATTCTGTAGGGTCCAGTTGCATAGCTTCCTTGATCACCCAAGCTAGGCACTCAAGGTGGCTCCGCACCCCCCTTGTGCACCGTGTACACCCTCCTGTTGTAGGTGAGCCTTGACTGCAGTTGGCACGTCGATGGGAGGGATTTACTCCCCAGGCTGGTCAGCTGCAAGGACTGGCTGCTGCCACCAACCCCCGGAGGGGATCAGCTGTGCGGGAGGAGACCCCACAGAGCAGGGCTTTGGTGCCCCTGGAGCGTGTCGCTGTGCAAGTGGTTGGGTGGAGATGCTTCACCGTGGTCTGGAGCTGTCCACCGGGGGCCCTGGCGGGGGGCTTCCCAGGAGGTGTCGGCCAAGGTTGGCGGCTGCCTGTGTCCTGCCCAGAGCCTCCCAGCGTGAGCTATGAAGAGATCTGCAGACGGCCACTGGGCGTGGGGGTGCCCAGGAGAGGCCAAACGGGGAGCCAGTCAGCTGCTGCCAGTGCCAGGCCCGGGGCCACTCACTAGGAGGGCTGGGGCTCACTGAGGCCAAGGTCTGCTTCTGTGAGATTCCAGGCACATCTGAAGCACAAGGCAAGAGCAGCCACTGTGTGGGAAAGCACTGGAAACGGTGTGGAGTGAAAAGCTGGGTAGGACAGGGTCTCAGGGCATCACTGGGGCAGGGCTAACAGCCTTTAGCCAGGTTCAGGGACGCTCAGATAAGGTGCTCACCTGCCAGCTCCCGGGGGAAGGGCTCAGAAAAGGAACGACAGCTCTGCCAGCACTGCCACCTGGGAGCACGCAACCCTCCGGCCCTCACCCTGACCCCCATGTGGCCCTGGAGCCTTTCGAGCTGCTGTCCCAGCACTGGAGCCCAGAAGGGGTCCGAGTGCGTCTGTGCACGGGCTCCTGCCCTGTCTGCCGCAGCCTCAATTCTGCTGGTCTCTACAGCTAGGGGTTCTGGGGACTCCTCTTCCCGGCACTGGAACCTGGGCTGGGAGGCCTGGCGTGGGGCTGGAGCCCCCTGAGGCGGAGACATCCAGCCACACACGAGCGTGGGCCAGCAAGATCCTTGTCTCTGCCCTTCCTGCCAGTCTCCATGTGGCTTCTTTAAATCCTTAGTTATGGGAGTTCTGTTCAGCTAGATTTCTGGTGGTTCTAAATGATGGTTGTTCTGCAGTTTAGTCGTAGTTCTGATGTGGTTGAGGGAGGATACGAGTACCGCCTGTACCTATGCTGTCATCTTGACCAGATATAATAATTCTTTATTATACCACTTCTCACTGTTATAACTCTTTTTGGCTCCTTTGGGTGTTTTAGCTCATTAACGAATAGTTTCCAATGCGCTAGGCCATTAACAGTATACCCAGCTCTTCTAAATTAAATCTTTATTTCCTAAAAAAGGAAAAATGACTGTAATTGGAATTTGTGACAGAGAGGATTTGAATAATTATTGTATTACTGTACTGATTCTGTTTCACGAATAAAGCATATAAATAATCATCTGAGAAATACCTGACTACAAAGTGCGGAAGCCAAAGAATAAAGAAAAAGCATAACAACTAGCATCCCTTGAGAGTATAAAGGGGAAGAGTTACATGACTATTAAAAAAGAAGACATTCAGATCTTTCATATCTGTACTTGGCCTCTTTTTATAAACCTTTTCAATTAGTACAGTCCTTTAATAGGAGCGAAGATCCGGGCCGTCTTGCCATTGAGCACAAGGTGAGCGCCAGCAACGCTGCGTGTCCTAGGACATCTGGATAGCCTTGGGAGCCCAGCTTTTGGAATGAGGCTTCAGAGAGCGTGTGACAAATGCTTCCATAGCGTAGTCACCCCTAACCTGAAGACACTACCAGGGGCATCCTTCCAGGGCCAGGCAGGGGCGAACTGGGAAACCACAGGCCCCACAAGATTGGGCACCTCTCGTTCTGCCCGGCCAGAACATTCCTCCAGGCGGAAGGAGGGCTCAGAGTTAGTGAGCGCTCTGCCTCCCAGGACAGAAAAGCAGGGGACAGAATCCGAGACTGGGACCGTGATTTTCAGCATCCGTGACAGGGACCAAGCAGAGGCCCTTTAAATGAAAGCTCTGTTGTGAGTTCCGTCATCCCCCCTCATTTGTCATTCGTAGGTTGTCCTCTGTCTACAGTCCGTGGATGGGGGTGGCCGGACAGTACCCAGCTCAGACTTTAAAGAACGAGCGGAGACCACACATTTTTCACTCTGCCCAAGAGTGTTCTGTGCAGTGACAATCTGAGTCTCTGACGGCGGAGAAGAGACGGGGCTGAGGAGACCCCAGTCCGTCCACTTCAGCCAGGGGCCCCCAAGAGAAAGGGGGGTCCCAGGCGGTTTCCAGACATAAACTTATCTTAGTTTCTTTCATTATAATTTTCCTCCCTTAAAGCAGAATCACATATAGACACACAGACACACAGAAAAGTTGTTTTGGGGGGGCCGGCCACTTTTATCCTGCCTGCTCCCCCGCCCACGCAGCCACTCCAGCTCGCGGTGGGCCACCCCGGCACTGCCAACCCTCTGGGGAGAACACAGCTCTCTACCAGGCAGTCTCACCCAGGGGCCTGGCGTGCCCGTGTCCGTCTGACAGAACACTTTTATAGGAAAACATAGCTTTAGCACGGCTGCCGGCCTCCCGTATGAACAAACGCTCAGTCATTTAAAATTCCATTTTCCCTTCCCATTCTAGTATCTTAAGATGGACTTAAACAAGTTTGGGAAGAAAGAGGGTCGAATGTTAGGCAGGCAGCAGCTGTACTGACTAGCAAGGCGTGTCTCCGTTGAGAGCAGCAAGCCTGCAATCCTACAAGATTGAAAGCCACTTCCAGTGTACGTGTCCACCAGTTCCGAGGCCCAGGTTCAATGTCAGATAGTTCCTTGTGTGCACCTGTCAGCAGTGACGCCTGCAGAGTGAAGTGGTGGCAGTGCCGTCCACCCGCCCTGGCAGCCGCTGTCACGGGACAGCGACACCTAGCGGTAACTACAGACAGAACACTCTCTGAGCCGGGGCTGGGGGCCGTCTGGCCAGGACAAGACCCTGAAATCCTTCGGTCTGGGGACTAGAGGCGAGTCACTCACATGTGTGACCCACTACAGCAGGCTGATGTTTGCGCTGGTGACTGTGCACGGCCGAGAACGCTGTGGTCAATACCCCGATGGCTCCTGGCAGGAAAAGGCTCCACGCCCCTGCCGAGTGAAGAGGCTACGCTCTCAGACAGCAGTCCCTGTGGCCTGAGAAAAAGGGGCCGGTTCTCGCCCAGAACCTGCCTTGTCCCAACGAGGGGGGCAAGGCCGCTGTGCGGCAGCCCCCACGGCACGGGCCGCCCCCGGCGCAGTGACACACACGGCAGCTTCCACTCGGGAAGCTCGATCGATGTTAAGTAAGTACCTTGGGTCGTATCTGTCTGCATAGATACCATGTTCTCCGGTTGGAAAGTCCTTTACTGACTGCCAACACTTGAGTTTCTTGCATCTGTTTAAAATCACCACAGAGTAAAACCTTCCCCCTTTCAAGACAGGTGTAACTCATGGTGTTGGGACTTCTAAGGACACATTGGCGCGGGGTCAGTAAGTGGAGCAAGTCTCTGACAGTCGGGGAAAAGGGCGCATCCTCAGAGTCACAAGGTCAAACATCAAGTGCTGTTATGTTCAAATACCTAAACTACACACTCCGGAGTTAAAAGGATTTGTAAACCCAGTCTCTGCCCCAAGAACCATACAGATGAGGAGGGGAGGCAAGTTCGCAGGGCAGCAAAGGGAGGATGGAGATCTTACCAAAGACCCCGGGGCCAGGATGTGAGAGAGAGACAGCTTCTGAGCCTTTGGGTTCACTAGGTTCGGGGAGGGGCGCTGGAGAGGTGAGCTGGGAGTGGGGGTGGGCAGAATACGGCCCGCACAGTGTGGGTCTGGGAAGGGTGGAGTATCCCATGGGGTGCAGCTGGAGGTGAGGGGGGACTCGGAGAGCCAGAATGTGTTGTTTGGTAGCGTGGGTGTCCTCTAGGTTTCTGTCAAAGCCGGTAGATTTCCCCTCAAGGGCACACCCCAGTGAAAGGGAAGATGGGAACACTGAGCTGGTGCTAACAGGGCTAACAGGCTAACAGCTAACCGCAGGTGATGATTAGTAAAGGGAAGTGCAGATGGGAAGGGAAGGACTCCTATAAAGGTGTTCTGAAGAAACCCAGATTGGGCACTTAGATTTTAATTATGGGTTCCTCAAAGATAAGAAGTGGGGAAACCAAGAGGGACCTCGGGCAAGGCTTAATTGCGGTTCAGATATGCTAAGTGGCACAAAGGGGGAAATACAGCTGTAATCGCCCGGCAGGCAGCCTGGGGCCTTGTTTGGGACATAAAGATCAAGGTCAGAGCTGGAAACTGGTTTTGGGCGGAGGTGAGATCCAGGAGACCAGTGAGCACCCGAGAGAACCACACACAGCAAGGAAGAGCCCCAGACCAACCTCACCCCAACTCACAGAGGGCAGAACGCAGGGGCTGGGAGCGACCAGGCGCAGAGGCAGAAATCGAGGAGGGAAGAAGACAGCAGCAAGGGCTGAGAGGACAAGGGCTGAGAGGACAAGGGCTGAGAGGACAGGGCTGAGCGGACAAGGGCTGAGAGGACAAGGGCTGAGAGGACAGGGCTGAGAGGACAAGGGCTGAGAGGACAAGGGCTGAGAGGACAGGGCTGAGTGGACAAGGGCTGAGAGGACAGGGCTGAGTGGACAAGGGCTGAGAGGACAAGGGCTGAGAGGACAGGGCTGAGCGGACAAGGGCTGAGCGGACAAGGGCTGAGCGGACAAGGGCTGAGCGGACAAGGGCTGAGGGGACAAGGGCTGAGGGGACAAGGGCTGAGGGGACAAGGGCTGAGGGGACAAGGGCTGAGAGGACAGGGCTGAGAGGACAAGGGCTGAGAGGACAAGGGCTGAGAGGACAAGGGCTGAGCGGACAAGGGCTGAGAGGACAAGGGCTGAGAGGACAGGGCTGAGCGGACAAGGGCTGAGCGGACAAGGGCTGAGCGGACAAGGGCTGAGGGGACAAGGGCTGAGAGGACAAGGGCTGAGAGGACAGGGCTGAGAGGACAAGGGCTGAGAGGACAAGGGCTGAGCGGACAAGGGCTGAGGGGACAGGGCTGAGCGGACAAGGGCTGAGAGGACAAGGGCTGAGGGGACAGGGCTGAGAGGACAGGGCTGAGAGGACAAGGGCTGAGGGGACAAGGGCTAAGAGGACAGGGCTGAGAGGACAAGGGCTGAGAGGACAGGGCTGAGAGGACAGGGCTGAGAGGACAAGGACTGAGAGGACAAGGGCTGAGGGGACAGGGCTGAGAGGACAGGGCTGAGAGGACAAGGACTGAGGGGACAGGGCTGAGAGGACAGGGCTGAGCGGACAAGGACCAGAGACGGGAGCGGAGGTTCTGAGGAAGAGGTGGCCTCTGAGGGGTGGTTTCTGTGGACGAGGTGGCACAAACCACAGGCCCCCGGATAGGAAGCGTGGGGGCCAGGCCCGCACAGAGGTCACCCCGAGCACTTCCGGAGCCAAACAGAGCAGAGCAGGTTCCTCAGGCCGACAGCGCGGAAGGCAGCACCGACCCGGCCCGCACCGGGCCTCACACTATAAACGACAAGTGCAGGCTGACCACTAAGGGGCGGATCGGGGGCTTGAGGTCGGGAGGAAGAGCCTTTTCCTTAAATGCCGAGGGGCCCTCCTCTCCAAGACGGAAGAGATGGGATGAAAAAAACAAGGAAACGCACTGAGCTTGAGACTCTTTCCAAGAGAAAAGGAGAACACTGGGGAGTGAATGCCATCAAGCTTCTCATTAGAGGATCAAGCTGGAAGCTGGGAGCTGAGCTGGATGAGGGCGAGGAGGAGATTAATGAGGTCCGGGGGCCTGGACCGGACAAGTGACACTGGTGAGGGTCCCTGGAGGGGCTGCCTGGGGCTCGGATCCCCAAGTGCTGCTGGGAGGATGCGTTTAGAAGAAACGGGCTTAGAAAATACGTTGTAACCAAGAAGGGTGAGGGGGGAAGTGAGGTCACAAGGGGACTGGGGGCCCAGGGGCCCAGGGGCAGGGGGAGGCCCGGGTCCCGCTGAGGGTGAAGAGCAGGGTCAGTGGGACAGAGGGCCATGGAGGTCAGTCTGCAGCCATTCCATTATCACAACCACGTTAGTTACCTGGTCTGATGGACAAACAACATCTTAAAGTAATTGGAGAATGAAGCAAGAACTGATTTGTGTGCCTTGAAGTACACATCGCCGATGGCAACCGTGCAGTCACACAGGAAACCAAACTCTCGCTGAGCGTTTAACTGTTGCAGGAGAATAAGTCCATGGTTGGCCAAATCCATTTTTTTACAAATCTGCAAAGCAAACAATTTTTTTTTAAGAAAGATGATTCACAAACAAGTATGTGTCCTTACAGTCACCAATAGTAACGATCACAGGTAACATGCCGGGCACTGCTGAAAACCTTCCCTAAGTCCACTCCTCTAGTCTCCCAGCAGCCCCGGAGTAGTGTTATAGGAATAGTAATAAGGATAAAATACAGTAAGTATGAAAATGTGGAATTAAAGTGTGAAATCTGAAAGTAGGGAATGTAATGTAACCAAACTGATAAGCACCCTTGACTGGCCTGTATGTAGAAAATAGATAAAGTGATCTGTACCCCATATGTAAGACCAGATAGGAAGGCTCCTGGGACCCGCTGATAAGACACACTGAAGACCCCCATTTGAGCACATAAAAAAAGCAAGCCCCAGAGGAGATCAGAGATACTCGTTCTGTTCCTCCACAGACGGTCGCTCTCCACTCCCCTGCCTGCATCTGCCTGAGCTCTGCCGTGGACCGTCAGTCCGAACCGGGAGCCGTGAAACCGAGGCCTCAAACAAGACGCTGAGCTGCAGCTGCAACGCCCAATGTCCAGAGTGTGTGTGTGTGTGTGACTGTCTGTGTGTCGGCGCGAATCTCCGGCGTTTAAGGAAAAGGCTCTTCCTCCCGACCTCTGGAAACCACCAGAACTCTGGCAAATAAACCGTGTGTGACTAGTGCAATGCACCTCTGTCTCCTGTGTAATTTATGCTCGATCAATATTAAGTACCTTGGGTCGTACATGTCAGTGTCTGTTTAGAGACTGGCTGAGGTACCCTTGGTCACCTGTGCTTACATCCCTGAAGAAGAAATTGGGACAAGTAGCTGTCATAACTCGCATTCACAGAGGACAGCACTGTGGGGGTTTGCCCAAGTTCACAAAGGCAGTTTAAGAGGAGGAGTCGGGAACTTAAGTCTGTCCTGGGGACAGCAAGCATTCCCAGGTCATTTCAGATTAGGATTCCAAATGCAAATTTTAATGATCAAATCTCCTTGGAGATACAATAAGGTGCTGAGTGGGGCCACAGCGGGCGGGGTGGGGATCGCCCTAAGTTTGGGCAGTTTTCCAGCCACGGCAGGGAGTAAGGAATCAGGGTAGGTGCTCACCCTTCTTTTCGTGGAGGAGGAAATGGGCTTCAAGGTGTAACATCGCCCAGGCATTGGTGCTAGAAGGCAGGAGAGCCGCTGTTTAAGTCTGAGTGTTCTGACGCCACCCTCTAAGATCTTCATTCCTCACAGGGCGGCTTAGCAATGACTCCCGTACCCAGCAGAACGGATTCTGGAGGGGCTGGTTCCCCAGAGCTGAGGCCGGCTCCTCCTCACAGCCAAACGGCATTTACAAACGCCCCTGACACACAGACCAGCGTTTCGGCTACCGGAATACCTAACGCTAGAAAGGCTCTGTCTGCTCTCGGACCCAGGGGAGGATGTCCGCTCTCACTTCTCAACACAGTGCTGGGCGCTCTGGAGAGAGCCGCCACGCAGGCAGGGACCGGGAAGGCATTCAGGCAGGAAAAGGAAAACACTGCCTCCATCTGCAGGCGACAGGATAGTTACTACAAAAACCCCAAGGGATGTACCAAAACTCCTAGGACTAATAACAGTTTGGCAATGCCACAGGATACCATCCAATAATCATAAAAATCAACCGATTCTACATGCTAACTTTGAACTCGTGGGCCCTGAAGTTAGAAATATTCCATTTACAATCATTAAAAAAATAAATAAGAAATACACACATAAATCTAATAACATAAGTCTCGTTTGCTGAAAACCCCACGATGCTCATGAAGGAAATTAAAAAAAAAAAGACCTAAATAAATGGAGAGACATACTGTATTTACAGTTAGGTAGACTCAACATAGTAAAAAGATCAGTGTTTTCCCAAAGTGATATATAGATCTGGTACAAATTTTATTTTAAAAATATGTTTTTATTGATTTCAGTGAGGAAGGGAGAGGGAGAGAAGCACTAATGCTGAGAGTGAGTCACCGATCGGCTGCCTCCTGCACGCCCCACCGGGTGATGGAGCCCCAACCCGGGGAACCTGGGCATTCGCCTTGACCAACGGAACCGGGAACCCTTCAGGCCACAGGCTGACTCTATCCGCTGAGCCAAACTCCCTAGGGCTCGGTACAATTCTTATCAAAGTCTAAGTAGGCTTTTTTGGGAAGACTGATTGGTTTCATTAAGTGATTCATGAATTAAGCAGCACCTCCATTCAGCAATTAGAGAGATGAGTTTCCTGTAGACATAGACAGTCATCTAAAATGCATAGGTAAAGGCAAAGGAACCAGTACGGCTACAACAATTTTTACAGAAGAGAAATAAAGTGGGGGTGTTGTAGGCAGGACAGCACCGTGTCTGACCTTGTGTTCAGCAACCTCGGGACTCGGGTTCCGGCCAGGAAGAAATTCAGAGCCACGAGAACATTGACTTGGTAAGTGACAGAGTTAGATAATTCCTAGGCGAACACAAGCTGTAGATAGAGGTAAGAGAGGGGCCCTTGGAGCTGGGAAGTGAGGAAGCGAACAGTCCAGGCCTGGGGCAGGGAGGGGAGGAGAGAGGGAGACAGACACCTGGGGTCCTGTTCCTGAGCTGTTAAGGGTGGAGATGTGAGGGGCGGGCCCAGGAGAAGACCCCAATAGAATGTTCAGCAGCTTTCCAAGTGTGTCCTTTCAGGGTGTGGTCACAGTCTGCCGGGCGCCACGGGGCTGGGGGCAGTTACCCGGGGCAGCTGGTCCTGAGGCGGGTTTGTTGCTTAACCGGCCCGCAGCTGCAAGACAGCTGGAGGCACAGATGTCATCTCCGGGCAGAAAGGTCAGGGGTCCCAGCTACAAGACCAGTGCTCCGCCGGGGGAGAAAAGTCACCCAACAGTGGACGGTGCGTTGCTAGGCACCCGGGGCTTTCCACCCTGGTGACCTTCTGGACCCGGCCCATCGTCCTTGCTCTGCTCCCGACTCCGCAGGAGCAGCCGGAGTATTTATTTCCAGACCTACTACCTAAGCCACAGTCCTCAAGACTGTGTGGTACCGGCGGAGGGATGAGCACACAGATCAGTGGATCAGAAAAGAGAACCTGGAAGTACACCCGCACAAAGATGCACAATTGATTGTTTACAAAGGCACAAAACCAACTCCATGGAGGAAGACTGGGAGAAGAATCTTTTCAACAAATGGTCCTCAATCAGCTGAACTTCCACAGGCAAAAGGGGGAGATGGGAGAGGAAGCAGCTTGACCTAAGACTAACCTTATATAAAAATTAACTCTAAGTGGCATGGCTGGTGTAGATCAGCTGTTGGGCGTTGACCCAGGAACCAAGAGGTCACTGGTCAGGGCACATAACCAGTTTTCGGGCTAGATCCCATGGTTGGGGGGGGGGGGGACCTGCAGGAGGCAGCTGATCAATATTTCTCATTGATGTTTCTCTCTATCCCTTTCCCTTTCTCTCTAAAAAGTCAGTAAAAACCTATTTTAAAAAGCCCTAGACAGTCTGGCTCAGTGGATAGGGCATTTCGGTCAAGGGCACATCCCTGGGTTGCAGGCTCAGGCCCCAGGGGGAGGCGGCAGGGGGCGGCCCATGAATGATTGATGAATGATTCTCATCATTGATGTTCTCTCTCTCTCTCTGAAATCAGTAAAAATATATTTTTAAAAAAATTCAAAAAGCGTATTAAAAAATAATTTAACTCAAAGTGGATCAAAGTCTAGCTTTTGAAAAAGAAAAAAGGGAGAAAACCCTTAGAGATCTATGGTTAGATACAGGATTTTTGTATTTGTCATCAAAAGTACAATCCATAAAAGGAGAAATTGATAAATTAAATTTTATTAAAATTGAAAACTTTCATTCTGAGAAAATCTCTGTTAAGAAAATCACAAAACAAAACAAAACAAAGCTAAAGACCAGGAGGAAAAATTTGAAAACCTTTGCAAACTAGCCCTTTGATAAAGAACTGGTCTCAAAAATATATAAAGAATTCTTAAAACTCAAGAGTGAAAAACCAATTGGGTTAGAAAGTGGGCAATAGATTTAAAGAGATCTTGCACCATAGAGGATGTGGAGAAGGCAAGTAAACGCGAGAGAAGACGTTCAACACACCAGCAATCCGGGGAGCAAAGTGAAACCACGAGCCTTCACTGCAGACACGCCGGGCGAGGTGGCCGGACGCCGCCGGTGGGAGCGCGGAGCCCCGCGGACACCCCGAGGGCAGTGAGCAGTTCCCGGAAAACTGACTATGTGAACAACTGCCCAGCAGTTACTCTCGTGGACATTTATTTATTCCAGAGAAGTGAAGACTTTTCGCTCCCGAAATAACCACGTGGACACACACAGCAGCTCTCTTCTCAGTAGACAAAAACCAGGAACAATTCAGATGTCCTTTGACGGGTGAGTCAAGTATGGCATGTCCATACGACAAAGACTATCCGGCCCCAAAGAGAAATGAACTACGGACACACCCCATCATGAGTGGAGAAGCCAATTCCAATGGGCTGTACACTGAACAATCCCGCTTATGCAACGTTCTTGAAAATTACAGAAATGAAGAGCAGATTGGCAGAGAGGGGCGAGGGGAGCAGGAGGGAGATGGGTTCTGCTCTAGAAGGGGAGCAGGAGGGACCTCCATGGTGACAGAATGTCCTGTAGCTCAGCTGTGTCGATGTCAACGTCCTGGCTGTGATTCCATACCACAGTTTGCAAGATGTTTCCACTCAATGGAAAAAGTGATAAAGGGTATATGGGGTGCCACTATCATTTCTTGCAATTGCATACAAATCTATAGTTATCACAAAATAAAAAATGTAATTTATAAAAAAGTCCAACACATAAAAAATAATTAGCCAGATTTTAAAAAATAGATTAACTTTAGAAGCTACTGTGGAGAATGCATGACCAAAAAACTTTAAAAAACATATATATATATATTTTTTAAATGATTTCAGAGAGGAAGGGAGAGGGAGAGATAGTAACACTGATGATGAGAATCATTGATTGGCTGCCTTCTGCATGCCCCACCCACATTAGGAATGGAGCCCCTAACCTGGGCATCGAGCCCCTAACCTGGGCATCGAGCCCCTGACCTGGGCATCGAGCCCCTGACCTGGGCATCGAGCCCCTGACCTGGGCATCGAGCCCCTGACCTGGGCCTGGGCCTTGACCGGGAATCGAACTGTGACATCCTGGTTCATGGGCTGCTGCTCAACCACTGAGCCACGCCGGCTGGGCTAGAGCAAACCCTGACCCACAGCAACTCTGACTGCAGGCTAACCCCTCTCCTGCCTGTGCGAGGGATGAGCCGAGAGGCTCGGAAACCAGCAAGCGAGCCCTCAAATAAACGAACCAAACGAAGCAATACTCTAAGAGGCAGATCAGGTCACAAAGCAAGACTTGGCGTGTTCTACCAGGTTTCGTGTTTTCTACCAAGAACTGGATCCACGCGGCGGTCATGAGTGGACAGGCCTCGGGTGTGGTCTCACTGACGTGCGGACAGGGGCGTGTGGGTCAGGAACGGTCGGAGGCTGGAAGCACTCAGATAAGGACCGGGAGACGGGAGAGGCAGGGGCTGGCGATGGAGGCGGAGAGGCGCCGGGTGAGGGCGCCGGGTCGCCGGGTCGCCCGGCTCACACACACCACTCCAACCTGACCCCCGCCGGGACCTAACGCGAGCAGCTGGTCTTCCGGCTGCGCCCTGGAAAGTGCCAGAACACCTCCTCTTCCCTCTTCCTAACCTACGTTCCTCTACAAAACAAGCCTGTCTTCTAAGAGCCGGCTGTGATGAGCCGCTCTGTCCCGGGCCCTGGCTCCAGCAGGACTGTCGGGGTCACTGCCCGGCGGCCGGCGGCCTCCCCGGCACCAACACTCCCTCGGGGTTCGGACGGGGGGCTGCTCTTCACGGAGGGTGTACTGTGGCCATCCGTCTCCCCGTGCTGTTCATTTGCTCGCACGTGAACTTATCTGAGCTTTTTGAGGCGTCGTACCCACGTTTGATGACTGAGGACCCGGGCTCAGAGGGGTCGGGGGCGCGCAGGATGACGGAATCTTTCAGTGCAAACGGCCCTTTTGACGTGTCAGAGCGCACAACTGCAAACGTGTCTGTTTCACATGAATGAGAAACAGTCCGTCACTGCTGCTTTTACGTGTGTGTGTGTTTGTTATAAGAGATTCAACATTATGGACACTTAGAGGGTGGGAGCTGTCTATCCGCTCCCACCACTTCCCCAAACTGGCGAACACCGGGCTTAACTTTTTTTTTTTTAAATTGATTTTGAGAGGGGAGAGAGAGAGATTTGTCTTTTAAAAATCAGGTTGCCCTAGCCGGTTTGGCTCCGTGGACAGAGCCAAGATTCCGGGTTCGATTCTGGTCAAGGACATGAACCTTGCGTGCAGTCTCCGCCTCGGCCTTGGCCTTGGCCTTGGCCCTGATCAGGGCTCATGCAGGAGGCAACCAACTGGTGTGTTTCTCTCTGTCTTTCCCTCTCTCTTCTACTCGCCCGAAAAATCAATGGATTAACAAAAAATACACAAAACAAAGTAAATTAGGGCCGAAACCGGTTTGGCTCAGTGGATAGAGCGTCGGCCTGCGGACTGAAAGGTCCCGGGTTCGATTGTGGTCAAGGGCATGTACCTTGGCTGCGGGCACATCCCCAGTAGGGGGTGTGCAGGAGGCAGCTGATCGATGTTTCTGACTTTCTATCCCTTTCATTTCCTCTGTAAAAAAAAAAAAAAAAAAAAAAAAATCAATAAAATATGTATTTAAAAAAAACAATAAATTAGGTTTTCTTGTAGATCTTTAAAATTCTTGAAAATGAGCCCTTTGTCACAGCTCTAACATTTTTCTCTTCGGATTTTGTATAGAGATTTTTGACATATATACTTTTGTTTTAATGGCATCAAACTTGTCAGTATTTTATGGGATTTTCAGGGTTTGTATTAACAAATATATATCATCTCCTTGGACACAGCAAAATGTATGGCTCCCTCTCCTCCCCTGAACTAGCATTAAGTATTTTATTCGCACCATCGGAATGAAGCCATGATTAAACTGGAAAATGTTTCTTTTCCAAGGGAGTCTACTAGTTATTTTAGCGTTTCCATTTTGGAACCTCTAGAATAGGAAACACACTGACCTGCCTTCCAAACACGGAGGGAAGAAAAGAACGCGTGCGCAGGAGTCCGGAGAGGTGAACAGGGAGAAGGAAAAAAGGAAAGAACAGTCGGATGTTCACAATTCACATGGGCGAAAAGCCCACACAGATCAATTTTATAAATCTTATCTGAGACATTAAAAGGTCTTTCTCAGGAAGAAAAAAACCCACCACCCTAGACTCTTACATTTGTGGATATCCTGAGATAAAGGGATGAGAGGCAGGAGGGAGAAGTGGGAGGAGGGAGGGAACAGCGGGAGGAGGGGGAAGGGGACCAGGCCTGGCTCCCAGCTCCGCCCCGCCCCGCCCAGCTGACAGCACTGCCCTTTTCTAACCCCCCCTTCCTCCTCACGGCCCCTCGGTAAGGCTCCGGAGGGGCTGTGCTGGCAGAAGAATGCTGCGCAGGCTGAGGATGCAGCATCGTGCGGGGCCGCCCAGCTCAAAGCTGCCCGCACCTTGTGGAAATGGATGTCTATTCCCCCGCCTCCATCCACGGCTCAGCCGAGCGCATCAGCCCCTGCACTGACACGGCTCACCAAGGTCACCCAGGCTCGTTCCCGGCCCCATGGACTCCACTCTGCGGCTCTGACACCCTTCCTCCCGCACCGAAAATATCTGTCCCGGCTTCCTGGCCATGGGCTGGCTTGGCCTCACCTCTGGCCGTTCTATTTTAATCTCCACCACCAACTCCTGTGGTCCGCAGCCCATTTCTCATCTGCAGGCTCTCTAGCGATCTGGTCCGCTTCCACTTGGCGGTCCCAGAGGAACCCCACCTGGGCGAAACAGCCCGAGTCCTCTAGCCTTCCTTCACCCCCTTTCTCCACAAGGACTGGAAAAGCCATAGACACAAACCTGATCCTTCTTCTTTTTAAAAAAATTCTTTACAGGTTTCAATGCTTTTTGAAAAAAAACATATTTTATTGATTTTTTTTTTACAGAGGAAGGGAGAGGGACGGAAAGTTAGAGACATCGATGAGAGAGAAACGTGGATCAGCTGCCTCCCGCACACCCTCTACTGGGGATGTGCCTGCAGCCAAGGTACATGCCCTTGACCGGAATCGACCCTGGGACCTTTCAGTCCACAGGCCGATGCTCTATCCACTGAGTCAAACCGGTTTTGGCACAAACCCGATCCTTCTGTTCCCCCAGCTTAGTGCCTGGCCCCATCATCCACCCCTAGATCAAGCCAGGAATCTCAGTTCAGCTCTCAGGCCTCCACTTCTCCCACCCTCACATCAGTCAGTCACCCAGGTCCAGCCTCCCCGCTCATCTCCTGCTTCTAGCTCTAGTGCCCCTCTACTCTACTCCATCCACAACCATCTTCCCAGCGGTCAAGTCCCATACCTCTATTCCTGCTTAACAACCTCCTGTGCTTCCTACTGCCTTCGGGCTAAAACCCACATTCCTCAGCAGGCTCACCCAGCCCGCAGGAGCCAGCCCTGCTGGCTGCAGCACAGGCTCCAGTGTGGATCTAATCTGACGGCTCCCAGACATGGGACTTCACAGACCTTCTGAAAACCAAACTACCAACCTCCAAACAGAGGCTCCAACAGTCTGTGGCCACGTCTTTATTTTGCAAGAGAAGACACACATGCTTGGTAGGGACGAGAGATCTTTATTTTTTAAACTAGAGGCCTGGTGCACGGGTACAGGGGATATCCCTCAGCCCTGCCTGCACCCTCTCCAACCTGGGACCCCTCGAGGGATGTCAGACATCTTTCTCACAATCCAGGCCTGCTGGCTCCAAACTGCTCACCTGCCTGCCTCCCTGATTGCCCCTAACTGCTTGTGCCTGCCAGCCTGATGACCCCCTAACCACTACTCTGCCAGCCTAATTGATGTCTAACTGCTCCCTTGCCAGCCTGTTTGCCCCCAACTTCCCTCCTCTGCCTGCCTGGTCACCCCTAACTGCCCTCCCCTGCTGGCCATCTTGTGTCCACATGGAGGCAGAATCTTTGACCACATGGGGGCAGCCCTCTTGTGTGTTGGAGTGATGGTCAATCTGCGTATTACTCTTTTATTAGATAGGATGCGTTTCCATTGATATCAGAGAGGTAGGGAGAGGGGGCGATAGAAACATCAGTGATGAGAGAGAATCAGTGATTGGCTGTTCGTGCTCACCCCCCACTGGGGAAATGAGTCCTGCCTGGGAATCAAACAGTGACCTTGTGGTTCATAAGTGGACGCTCAACCATTGAGCAACGCCAGCTGGGCAGGGAGATTTTAAAAAATATAAATAGGTAGAAAAGACATAATGTTAGAATAGGAAGGGCAAGTTTGACACTAGATTTAACATATGGAAAAAAAATTGTTTTTCACACAGACATCACAACCTAAGATTTTACTGTATGACATCAAGGTGTGCCTGACTGCTTTCTGATACAAGAGTGTCTGCTTGGTGACCTTTACAACGGGGTCATTCAGTGTCCCAATTTGCTCTGGAGTCCAGCTATGATCGAAAGTCTGGTCTCACCCTGGCTGGGCAGCTCTGTTGGTTAGTGTCGTCTGATGCCCTGAGCTTGCGGGTTCAATCCCAATCAGGGCACGAGCAAGAAGCAACCAATGAATGCGTCAATAAGTGGACAACACATCCATGTCTCTCTCTCTCTCTCTCTCTCTCTCTCAAATCAATAAAAGAAATACAGTTTCATGCCAGTGTGTTAATAATAGTCACACAGCGATGCTATTTCACTCACTCTGGCGATTCCGGATGAATTGAGAAGATGAAGAAGGGCTTTGAATGCCCAGGAAATTGCTGGGTCCTAACAGTCTGCACCACTCACTGCTGAGGCCTTGCTCTCAGTGCTGGCAACTCAGCAGCCTGATTTCTACAGACAGCGGGGAGGGGCCTGCTTGCACAGGGCCACCTGTCCCCCTCCCCCAGCTCTACCCGCGCCCTGCAGAAATGTCCCGATCCCCAGATAAGGAGGCTCTACCTGCCCTGGGGCATCCGTCAACAAGCCAGTTTACAGTGTCTGCCTGATGCTTCCCGAAAGCCAGCACTAAGCCTTATTTATCATTGGTTACTTTGTCCTTGCGCTCAGCAAATGGTTGTGTGTTCAGTATTTGTAAAATAAGTTAATAACTGTATATTTGGAGCGGAGAGTGTTGAGTCCTAGCCATGGCTTGGCCTTGATTAGTCGGGTGATTTGGGGTAAAAGTTCAATTTCTATTGATCTTAGATTAACCTAAAAAATTCTCATCAATTTACTGTGCACTACATTTTGGAAGAATATTTCAATTTTTAAATGTCACTTCATGTTAACGATTAAGTTCTGAATAGTGTTTTAGACTTAGGATAATCCTTTATACGTAACAATTAATCCTCAAAGCCATGGTGAATCATTTTCTTACTATTCATTATTAATGATAACTACAGCACTCATTAAAAAATGACCACTTATGTGCCAAGGATCAGTTATCCTCTTTCCAGAAGAAGAAACTGAGACTCAGAGAAGGGAAGTACCTTGCCCACATGTAGGGCTAACTGTTTAAGAAGCAGATTTGGGCAGTGGCCAGCTACTTAGTGAGAGATTCCTAAGGTGCCAGGCAATGATACCCAGAACACAGAGTCCCAGGCTGCCTTCAAATAGGTATGCACATCTGTAACAGCCAACTCTGATAAGAGCGATCAGAGAAAAATGTAAGTAAACAGGAGGTCTAATTTGGGGTTTAGGGGCTAGAGAAGGCTTTTCCCCTTTAATATTTTTAAATTGATTTCAGGGAGGGAGAGGTAGAGAGAGGTTAGAAACATCAATGACAGAGAATCATTGATTGGCTCCCTCTTGCACGTCCCCTACTGGGAATCAAGCCCACAACCCGGGCATGTGCCCTGGACCGGAATCAAACCTGGGTCTGCAGGCCCATGCTCTACCCACTGAGCCAGACCAGCCAGGGCTAGGGAAGGCTTTTGTAAGGAAATGCCAGTGAAGTGGATAAAGAATGAGAAGAGTTAAGTGATCAAAACAGAGTATTCCGGGCAGAGGGATCAGCATTTGCAAAGGCCCTAAGACAGGAGGGAGCAAGAAGCAGTTGAGGGGTGGCAAGGTTGGGGTGGCTTTAGGGCAAAGAGCCAGACAGAGAAGGCCGAGGCAAGATGAGGCGGAGACGCAGGTCGGTGAAGGATTCTGGTTCCCATGGTAAAGGCGGTGAGAAGCCACCGCCGGGGATTTCCAGCAGGGTGACATCATCAGATGTCTGCAATTGCAGAGCTAACCAAGTTGGGGTGGTGGAGGTGACAGAGGTGGGCGAGGGGAGACCTGGTGGAAGTGGTGGAGAAAGGAGATGACAGACTGGGTGGTGGTGATGAAGACAAAGGGCGAGGGGAGAGGATAGTTGGGAGAGAAAAAAATCAAAGCACTGACTGGTGGATTGGATGGAGGAGGACAGGGAAGATCTAGACGCCTAAGATGACTCCTCGGTTTCTAACCTGTGTCACCGGATAGACGGTGGGGCTCTCGCCAGGAGAGGGAACCTGGGCACATTCCCCATTTTGCGGGGAGGATCACGAAGTGAGGTGCAGACAGGTTGGGGCTGTGCGGTACACCCACACGTTTGCTGGAAAGATCTGGAGCTCTGGGGTCTTGGCTGCGATTCATGTCTGAGATTGTTGGGAGAAGCCAGGCTCCAGAAGTCACATCCCAGAATCACTATGTGACAGCTCAGAGAAGTGAAAACTGTGAAAAGCAGGAGCTCATTGCACCGTGGTCTTCCGTGTGTGAATGGCAGGCCGTTCCACTACACTACCTTGCCATAGATCATTCCTCAAAGTTCGTGTCAATACTAGCCACGGAGGGTTGCTAATAAATAAAGCCCCCAGCCACTGAGCACTGTGAATGGAACTTACAAAAAAATCTTAATCAGAATAGTGAGCAGAGAACTAAAGTAGAGATGGAGAAGGGAGACAATTCTTTTGTTTAAGGGAGGCATTTTTTTCCCTTCTTTTCTAAAAAAATTCTCACCCCGGGAGCCCTAGCCGGTTTGGCTCAGTGGATAGAGCGTCCACCTGCAGACTGAAGGGTCCTGGGTCCAATTCTGGTCAAAAGCACATGCCCGAGTTGCAGGCTTGATCTCCAGTAGGGGGTGTGCAGGAGGCAGCTGATCAATGATTCTCTCTCATCATTGATGTTTCTATCTCTCTACCTTTCCCTTCCATTCTGAAGTCAATAAAAAAAAAAAAAAAGAATTCTCACCTGAGGACATTTTTTTATTGGTTTTTATTTTTTTAAAGAATGAATGGATGGGAGGAAGGAAGGGGGGGGGAGAGAAACATTGATGTGAGAGAGACACATAGATCGATTGCCTTCCGCACGTGTCCTGATTGGGCGGGATCGGGAATTGAACCAGAGACCCTTCGGTCCTTGGGCGGACACTCTAACCACTGAGCAACCCGGCCAGGGCAGAGGCAATTCTTAGACGTGGATCTTCACAGAATGCCTTCTTTACGTATGTTTAAATGTGCAAAGTGGGTTTTCCCTGGAGGAAATTCAGAGACTACACGATGTCCTGTTGAAACAAGTGAAGAACGCTCTCCAAAGCCAAACGCAAACGGTCGTTTACATTGTCGCAAGCTCTGGCTTTGACCAGCACTGCTTCCCACACTGACAACGGACACCCCCCGGCGGCCAGGGCCTTCAGCTCCCACCGCGGAGCACACGTGGGGTGATCCTTGGGCTGCCCGGCTTTTGGAGGTGCGGCTGAGGAACACACATCATCACAGTCTCTGGCAGCTGCAGTTCCTCCTTCATTTCAGGAGAGAAGAGGAGGCCCAACAGCTTTTGGAACTGATGGTTTACTCTGCCAAGATAACGGCTCTCTGAAGATGCGGAATGCCACTTAGACCACCCATTCCAAGGGCACTCAGAGGTCCTCTGAAGCCCCCGACTTGATTTCAGTGAAGCACGTATGAACATGGTGATGCACAGCACGCATCGCTAACAGAGAAGCACTCCCCACAAGTGAGACTGATTCTTCCGAGTGGTTTAGGCCACTTAGCAGGCTGAAAAAACTGCTTTCAGTGTTATTAATAATTAATATCTGACGGCCCACAGAGTAAACCTGAATGAGCCTGGTCACTCGAATTTTAATATTTTTTAAAACTGTATTTCAAAGCTAGGAAATGTACCTTCCTTAGTTTTGATGACAGAATGGTATATATATATATATATATATATATATTTTAACATTTCTTTAGTCAATCCTCTTCTACAGCAATTAAAAAAAAAAGCAGGGCCATAAACGATCCAAAAGAACTTATTTTGACTCCGGGAAACATGAATTTGTAAAAGACGTGTCTTTCCAATTGTATTTTGTTAACATTAAAATTAGTTTTTAACGTCTGAGTAGAAGCTGAGGCCAGCTCAGGAACAGTTTAGGTGTCAAGGAGAAGCAAGTCAGAGTTAATGATGAATAACGACTTGATGTTAAAGTGATGCTACAATCAACTTGAAGGAAGTCTACATGGGAGCACGCAGCAAAATTTAAAACCCGATCTAACTTGCCTTTTACTAGCCCACCAAAGCAGACTGCCTGTTGAAAATGCTGTGTGAGGAGTAAATCCATCTGAAGAAAAGAGTCACCTACGGAAACAGCGCAGTGCACGCGAGAAAGGAGCATCAAATGTGTCTTCAGTCCAAGTCTGCAGTCATTGATTGTCGTATCTGAGGGCAGGGATTCTCATACTTTTTGGTGTCCGGACACCTTTATTAAGCCCACTGTGTGCTATCATGACATTTTTATTAAAGACATTATATTTTCCAAAACGACAAATGAGTGGCGTGGCCTCTTCTCTTAATTTTACAAATCGCTTTAGTGGCGGAGGGCTGGTCCTGCGTCTGCTCTGCGCTCCCCTGCCTCTGTGGCGACCCTTGTTCTGGTTGACTGCTTTGTTGCTGATCCTCACCCGAGGTTCTTTTCCCCATTGATTTTGAGAGAGAGTGGAAGGGACGGGAAGAGAGAGAGAAACACTGATGTGACCGAGACACATCGATTGGTTGGCTCCTGTGGGTGCCCTCACTGGCAGCAGGGATGTGCTCTTGACTGGAACGGAACCCGAGACCTTTCAGTCCACGGGCGGACACTCTAACCACTGAGCAAACCGTCTGCAGCTTGGTTGAGTATTGAAGCAAATCCAGCCTAACTCAAGTGTATAGTTGGAAAAAAAGGAATTTTTAATGGCCATGTGAGGTAACTGTGGATATACTACATGAAAACTTGACAAGTGTTAGTTTCTTAAGAGTTATGTGATCTAAAAAAATGTCAAAAATCCTCTTTTCTTACTTGATCGCAGTAAAATCCATCGCTCTGTCTTGCGCTTGCAATGGATTGTGGACCTGCACGACTTTTAACATCGCCCACTGGTCATTTGGAAATGCCAGCTCATTGCGTTATGTGGATGCGGTCCCGTTTTTAACCGTGAAAGAGGCCAACAGCATATTAGCATCGTATGGAAATAGCCCCGAAAGGGTCCGAGGTTTCACAAGAGACTGCAGACGACACTTTGCTTGGTGCAGAGCGTAGGGGCGCACACTACCTGAAAGAGCTGTACACTGCCCTAACCGGTCTGGCTCAGTGGATGGAGCGTTGGCATGCGGACTGAAAGGTCCCGGGTTCGGTTCCGGTCAAGGGCATGTGCCTTGGTTGTGGGTACATCCCCAGTGGTGGGTGTGCAGAAGGCAGATGGATCAATGTTTCTCTCTCATTGATGTTTCTAACTCTCTGTCCCTCTCCCTTCCTCTCTGTAAAAAATCAAAAAGAAATAAAGGAACTGTACACTAACGTTCTTGTAGAGTAAAACAGTTGTTTCTAAGTACCGAACCAGGCGCATGAAAGTGCTTTACAAATCCCTTCCTCTGCACAGACTGCCTGGAGGTGAGGACACCACACGACACATGACTCATGCATGTGAACTGGGAACTGTATATCTGAGCAGAGATATTGGCCTCTAACTTAGTCTTTGCACCATAAAAAAGAAGAAGAGAAAAGGTTGTGAATGTCTTGGGCTGCCAACTCCTGTCCTGACTGACAAGTGTTCTGTGGCTACTGACTCCATCCCTTAATGACCTATTAGCATTGTAAAACACTGGGTCTTAGTTACCACTGACTCAAGGTAATATTTTAATTATTTAAGTTTAACTTGCTAATAAGAATTGTAACCTATTCGAGCATAAGAAAGGTTTAAGAAATGCCCTCAATCTAATGCTGAGGATGTTTAACTTTGCCTTTGTTTCTTCTTCAGGAAATAAGAATTCTCAACTTCCTTTTAGGTGTTCAGGGTCCGGCTTTGCAACCCGAGGCCCCGCCAGGCAGGGGGTGAAACGATAAACGTCCTTCACCAGGTGTGTGCTGCAGTTTTTGGTACAGACTCCGGCCAACCAGCAGCTCTTTCTTCACAGGGATAGCCTGGAGCCCCCTACCTGTCCAGTTTCCCGGTTACTTCAGGGAAACATGACTGGGTCTAGAGACGAGGGACAGGAGATGGCAGGAGAGGCTCCAGGTCTGAAGGGCTGATCCAGGCCAATGTGACATGCCAGCCTTAGATGTCTCCTTCAATTTCCTAACTCTATTTCAGTACTTCTCAAGCTGGCAAAGCACATCCCCTTCGGCAGCGTTCTCAAGGTACATATTCTCAGAGGGTTGTTTAATAGAATTTTTATATTACAACTGGAGGCCCGGTGCATGACATCTGTGCACTGGGCTGGGGGTCCCCGCCCTCGCCTCCAGCCCAGCCTGCACCCTCTCACAGTTCGGGGATCCTTTGGGGGATGTCCACCAAGGGGTCTTTAGCACTGCCACGGAGGCGGGAGAGACTCCCTCCACCGCCACTGCACTCACCAGCCATGAGCCCAGCTTCTGGCTGAGCGGCACTCCCTCTGGAGCACACTGACCACCAGGGGGCATCTCCTGCATTGAGTGTCTGCCCCCTTGTGGTCAGTGCAGGTCATAGCCACCAGCTGTTCTGCCATTTAGTCAAGTTGCATATTAGCCTTTTATTATACAGGAAGGAAAGTGTAGAATTTGGGGGAGAGTGCCAAGTTTTATTTTATTAATCTTTAAAATAAAAAAGAGCCCCGATTGGTTTGGCTCAGTGGATAGAGCATTGGCCTGTGGACTGAAAGTCCCAGATTCGATTCCGGTCAAGGGCATGTACCTTGGTTGTAGGCACATTTCCAGTAGGGGGTGTATAGGAGGCAGCTGATGGATGTTTCTCTCTCATCGACGTTTCTGACTCTCTATCCCTCTCCCTTCCTCTCTGTAAAAAATCAATAAAATATATTTAAAAAAATAAAATAAAAAAGAAACTGTCATTGTGGAAGTTCTTATTCTATGAGCTAAAACATGCCTAGTGTTTATGCTCTGCTGCTGGAGTATTTTGGTGGAAGTTTGTGGAGCACCTATTTGCATCCTCTTTGAAGAGAGGAGAAACTTTAAAACTCCAAAGCCAGCGGTTGGACTGTACCATAAAGCTTTAATCTGCACTCTTTAAGGACTTCTGCGCTGCTGACTATAGGTGGTACTTAACGCTGGTATATTACTTCTTGCACTTGGAGATCTCGTGATGGTTTCAACATCCGGGCAATTCTTTGGCTAGAAGATAACCTGATGTAAACCACACATTTAAGTGAGAAACATCCAGTTGAAAGGAATGTAGCTTTAGCTAAAATCTTTCTTTCCTAAAAATTACCTTGCAATGACTTCAAAACGCCCTGGATAGACACCAAGGCTATTTTAGAATGGAAAAATAAAATTTAATAATTATTTCTGGTTTATAATAAATCAAGAGAAATGAGGACTTAAAATGTCTTAATTCTGATTTTCTGTGGAAATCTCAGGCCTCTCGGATAAAAATGCTACTGCTATGTACACGCTGCTCCTGAGCTGGGGTCGGGGCCAGCACGCGTGGTCTGCCCTAGAAAGGCCAAGTTGGCCAAAATTTAGGAACCCAGAGCAACCTGGAGTTCTGTGAGCCGGCGAGTTTGACCTTCTAAAGTTTTATTTCACTGAGACAGTAATGCATGAAAGTGAACACAGTTGAGACTCACACACTGAGGGAGCCCACTTCATGAGCAAATGAGCACTGCCGATGGGTGGGGGAGCTAAGAGCCTGGGAAGGCATGATTAGTTGGGCAGTTCCAAGTTTTTGCAGTAAATGGCGTGTATTTCCACTACGCCCGCTCCCTTGCTTGCTCTGCTACCTCTGCTTTATTTCCCTACCAGCTCGGAGGGATCAAAACCCAGCTTCCTAAGTGTTTTTCTGCACTTGCAGTTCTCTTTGCAGCCTGGTTTAAACGTCAATGGTTTGAGGGTTGCACTACTACCGAGGCCAGTGGCGCTGGGGAGGGACCTCAGCACCCCGGGACCTTCCTCCCTCTTTTCGGAGCCCTTTGGGGCCAGGGCTGTGCTGGCCCGCAGCGCGGCTCGCAGGTCGCACCCGCGCCGCGAGGCACAGCAGCCAGAAACCACAGCGCAGCTCTGGGCCCTTTGGGGGCGCACATCGCCCGCGGGCCGGAAGCCCGAGGCCTCCGGCTCAGCGCGCCTACACCCGTCGGCGGGGCCGCAGCGGCGCCCCGGGCGGCGCCCAGTAAGGCCTCCGTCTCCCCGGCCCGCAGGAGAGAGGGGCAACCGCCGCCCCGCCGGCTCCGCCCGCCCCAGGGGGTGGGGCCGGCCGGACTCGAGGCGGCCCGGAGGTCCGGGCGCCGCGAACCTCGGCCCGCCCCAGCCTCCGGGGACTGGGAGGGGCGGGGCGGGGCGGGGGCGGGGCGACGTAGCCCGGCTGCGCGGCTCCGCGTGCGCGCGCGCTCTCCCAAGTCCCGCGGCGTTTAACACAATGCCGACGCCTACGCCGTGCGCGACGCCCCGGCCGGCGCAACAGCCCCGGCGCCGGGGGCGGGCGGTGGCCAGACTGGGAGCTGGGAGAGCGCGCGCGAGAGCCGGAGACAGCGCGAGACCCAGGGAGGCCGGAAGCGCGCGTGCGCGCCCCCGCCCGCGGCCGGGAGGCGGAGCCGCGGCAGGAGCGGCAGCAGCTGTAGGAGCCGCTGCAGCTGGGAGAAGCGCCAGAGAGGCCGGGCCTGCTCCGGTCGGACCGGATCCCTCCCCTCCCCCTCCCCCCTCTCTCCCCGCTCCCCTCCCCCAAGCCCGCTTCCGCAGCTCGCGGCCTGGCCGCCGAAGCAGCAGCGGCGGCGGCAGCAGGAGGCGGCGGCGGCAGGATTACGCACCTGACAAGGCCAACCTCTCGGAGCTCCGGCGCGGGACGCTCACCGGCCGCCGCCGCCGCCAGGACGCACTTCGCGGTGGCGGCGGGAAGGGAGGGACCGGCGATGGGGAACGGAACGCGAATCGCCCCCTCCTCTTTCTCCCTCCCTCCCTCCTCCTCCTCCCTCCGATCCGCCGCCCGCCCTCTCGGCTTCCGTCCCCTCCTCCTCCCGCAAAGCCCCGGATGGAGCTGCCGCCGACTCGCCGCCGCCTGGCTCCGGGGGATGGTTTTGTCAGGCGGCCAGAGCCCGGCGCCAGGCGCAGCCGCCGCCGCCGCCCCCGGGGCGCCCCTGCCCTCACTTTCCCAGAACCGCGTTCCCGAGGGACCCGGGCCCTCCGCCTGCCTTCGCCCGGAGCCGGGCCGGGGGCATTCGTCGCCTTTGTTGCCACCGTCTCCGCCGGAACCGTTTGCGAGCCCGGTGCGCCCCCCCCCCGCCCCTCCGCCTTACCCGGAGCCCCGGCCGGGGTGGTCGGCACGTGGGCGCCGGCCCGGGAGCGGAGGCGGTGCGCGCTTACCTGTCGCCGGGGCTGCTGTGGCGCGGGGTGTGGAGGAGGCACCGCCGGGCGGCCTGGCCGTGCCCTGCCCGCCGCCGCCGCCTCTCGCTGCTGCTGCTGCTGCTGCTGCCACCGCGGTCGGTGTCTCCGGCGGCGGCGGCGGCGGGGCTTTTCCTGTCCGGTTACGTTAAGGTCACATGACCGAGGGAGCGGAGCGACTAGTGCAGAGGCTGCGAGCGGCTCCCGCCGGGGGGGAGGCGGCGAGCGCAGTGGCGGCAAGAGCCCCCTCCGCCCCCCTCCGCCGCCTCCCCTCCCCCTCGCCCGCCTCCGCCTCCGCCTCCGCCTCCTGCTGCTCGGCCGCCGCCGCCGCCGGCGCCGCCGCCTGCAGCGCCCGCTCCACGGCCGCGCCCGCCCCGGCTCCGGGCTCCGCGCTCCGCGCTCCGCTTCAGCCGAACTTCTGCAGACCATGTGCCGCCGAGGCGAGGAAACTTCTCTCCGCGCGTCGGGGCCGGAGCTTGAGTCACAGCCCCATGTTTACGTGCAGGGCTTAGGTAGGACGCCCCGGGAGGGATGCTGGGGCAGGGATGATGGAGAGGGCGCTGCTGGTCGGATCCCCCTGCAGGCTCCTGGCGCTTGACAGCTGTCGGCCCGTGCTCCCTCACGAACCCAAGTTTTCACTTGAGGACTTTGAAACGGAGTGGGCTTGAGAGCCCCAGAGATAACGATTAAGACACGAATCCCCTGTATCGCCGGTGCTGATGGGAAAGTCGCGCTGGAGTAGCAATGCTGGTCGGTGCTGTGTGTGGACGGAGAGGTGCGGACAGACTAGCTGGCTGTGGTCTAACAAGTTTGTGTCGGGATTTGATTTGTTGTTTATTGCAGCCATTGGGTTGCAGCTTTTGGAAGCTTTGGTCCAAGATTATCAGTCTGCAGAGCATGTGTGTTACTCAAGAACAGTCCGCTCTCCTGCAGAGTTTGGTTTCTTGGGTGCTGCCGAGAGTGGATTCCAGAGTTGGCCATTCTGTCAGTTCAGAGGCCCCGAAACCTTTCAGCAGCGAGGTCCTGAGGTGCAAGAGGCCAGCCAAGGGGACTTTGGTGGTCATTCTTAACGTGTAGAGTTGACTGCTGCGTTGACATTTTGCTGGAGTTTTATATCTTTGGAAACGCAATGTAGTCCTTTTAGGACTTGATTTAATAACTTACATGTATAATATTTTGAAGTCTTGAAAATGAATGCTGCTTGATGTTTAGGGGGATGGAGGCAGCAGTTTTCGGGATACTTTGGTTTTAAAGTGTGTTATCTTGGTGATAAGGGCATTGATTTGTTGTCCAACCCATTTTGGTTTACATAGCCCAGTGCCCTGGCACGTAGTTCACAAATATTTAAGGCAAGCTTACTCTCCTAAGGCAGCTACTTTAACATACAGAAGTGTCCCTTCTAACACTCTGCGTTTGGTTTAGTGGCCCCGTTAGTTACACGGTGCTGCTGCGGACTGCTTCCTCTGTGAAGGCAGAACAGGCGGCTGTGTAGCTACCGGTCCAAAGCGGGCAATAGATTCAGTGCATACCTGCCTTGAACTTCTCTTGTTCTTTGATCAGCTAGATAAATGGCTTGTTGAGTGGTTCAACGTCTGCCTACAAAACCAAGTTCTGACCCTGATATGAGTATTCCTAGGGCACTATCACTCAAACATCAGAGTTGGCCTTTACACTGACATGCCTGTTTCTTGGATTGGCTCTCCAGTTGAGGTCTGTTTCATCTTACTAGGAAACTAAAGTGGTTTTGATTGGTAGAAAGTCATAGGTAAAGATCGTTGGGTCCTTAGTTCTTTTAGACCGTGACTCTGAACTTTCAAGTTTATGATGTGATGGGGTGCTTCCAGGGAGAGTGAACTGTTTTAAGAGAAACGAAAGAGAAAAAGTGGGCAAAACTAATGCTAAAGTTGTAGGTGAAAGCCCTCGAGTAGAAACTTGCCTGTGTGTTTAGGGTCATTGGCTTTGAGTCAAAGAAACTGTGCTTTTTAAAAAATAGATTTTTGTTGATTTCATTGACGAAGGGAGGGAGAAACAATGATGAGAATCACTGATCTGATGGGCTGCGTCCTGTGCACTCCACACTGGAGCTCAAGCCTGCAGCTGGGCCTGGGCCCTGATCAGGAATCAGACAGCGACTTCCTGGTTCACAGGTTCACGCAGCCACTGAGCCACTGCTTATTCTGAAAATCAGTGCGTAGTCTCTCAATACTACATTTTATGTAATTGTGTAAAGATAGAGCCATTGGTTATTCCTGAAACTCAATCTCATTCCTAGAAAAAGAGCTGTCAAAGACTGGCCTAGACTTTTCTTCAAGAGCTGCTATCGCTATCATTTTTAAAAAAATATTTTTATTGCCGAAACCGGTTTGGCTCAGTGGACAGAGCGTCGGCCTGCGGAATGAAAGGTCCCAGGTTCGATTCCGGTCAAGGGCATGTACCTTGGCTGCGGGCACATCCCCAGTGCAGGGGGGTGTACAAGAGGCGGCTGATGGATGTTTCTCTCTCATTGATGTTTCTGACTTTCTGTCCCTCTCCCTTTCTCTCTATGAAAAATCAATAAAATATATTTAAAAAATATTTTTATTGGTTTCAGAGAAAAGAAGGGAAAGAGAGAAACATCGGTGATGAGAGAATCATTGATCGTTTGCCTCCTGCACACCCCACACGGAATTGAGCCCACTACCAGGCATGTGTCCTGATGGAGAATTGGATCATGACCTCCTAATTCATAGGCCGATGCTCTGCCCCTGAGCCACACCTGCTGGGCTAGAGCTGCTATTCTTGCGTTTAGAAATGGTCCGTTTTGCTGCTAGTTCTCTCAAGGCATAGGCATGGTTTCTTAGCTTTTGTCAGGTATGCTAATTAGTTTGATTTTTAGTCACCATCAAGTCATAGCATTATAAGGGATGCTGTACAGATTAAATCTGCTTTCTACAACTTGAAGTGGAACTATTTGAATGGATGCATATGCAAAGGTTGGGGGAAAACTTAGTCTTTACAAGAAGGACTAGTGTCCAGGGAAAGTTGTTAGTCTGGTTGTGGGAGAGCCACAAATAACCTGAATTAAGTAATAAGAAAAATAAGTTAAATTATCTGTTTAGTGTTAATGTGCTGATTTTGCATTTGAGAAATACATTTGGCAGATTAGCAGTTCAAAAATAGTTTCACACATTTCCCAAGAAAATCACAGTGCAAGCAAATCAATAATCTGAGTGGATTCATCAAAAGTTGCTATACATACATACTCTGCGAACTTGTAGTGCTGAAAGTTTTGATACGTTATGCTGAGGAACATGAGAACAATAGCACTTGCTGTGCCCTGAAGAAGATAGATAGGTCTTGTGAGTCTTGGACTGTGGGCAGAAAGCAATTTAGTAATACTGTACTTGTTTTTCGCAGAAATGTGTGTGCGCGCACAGGTTGAAGATGGAATGTTCTTTAACATTGTTTATTAAAGTAATATACTGATCATTGTGGGCGTCTCCCAGAGCAGCCTTTTCACTGCATGATTTTATGGGTAACCTCTTAGGTTTGGACAGTGACATGCTTTTACAGGCTACACTTACAAGTCTACAATGCCTTTTTTGTGTTTTATATCAAGCTAAACATATAAGTCAGAAAATACGTATTTTGAGGATCCTTATTTTATTGGTTTGGTTATAAAGTTTATAGAAAATGCTCATTTTATAGTTGGTTGTTGTTGAGATTGTATTCCCTTAATAGTTCCTATACTTTAGAGAACATTTTGTCTTAAACCTAAGTGTAGGCTTGTGGGTTTCAAACTTTTTCAGTTGTGACTGGAAGACACATGCTTGTTAAATGTACGCAAATATATAAAATTGAATAAAATTTTCAGGAACTAGTACTTGTTATCAGTTATAAACTCAGCTATCTTTTCTAACTAGTTCTTTTTTTTTAAGCTGATTGTGGTGCCTTAAGTTGATTTCATCCATCACAAATGGATGAGGGTTCAGGGTTTGAAGATCACTTGTTAATCTCATATAGTGTCTATGGATTGGGAATCTGGGAGCTTAATTAGGCAGGTGGTTCTGGGTCAGGCTCTTTTACAGTCAGTATGCTGACAAAGCCAGAGCATCTGCTTCTTAAGGCGGCACTCACTCCAGCGGGTGAATGCTCGCAGTTGGCAGGTCTCAGTGTTTTCCCATTGGACGCCTGGAGTGTCCTCACACTGGTGCGGCTTGGCTTCCCCAGAAAGAGCCAGGGAGGAAGCTGCACCAGCACTGCCACATGCTGGCAGTTAAAAGCCAGTCACTAAGTTCAGCCTGTGGCCATTGGAGTGGTATTAAGCTTCGTGTCTTCAAGGGAGAAGTATCAAAAGAATTTGGTGTTTTAAATAAGCAACACAGTTCTATATTTTTCCTGTTTATGGATGAACTAGAGACCTGTTGCAGGAAGATTCCTGCAAGAATAGAGCTTCCTGCGGCCTGAGCAAATCTTCCCTTTTCTGCTGCCTTGCTCCCTCCCTTATCCACTACTTGGCACTCTCCCATCTCCCCTAGTTCATTGGGAGATGAACTCCCTCCTGTCTCTGCTGCCTTGCTCGCTCCCTTCTCCGCTGCCTCCCTTCCTCCCTTCTCCCCTGCCTTGCTTGCTTGCTTCTGCAGTGCTTGGCAGTGCTTGGTGTCTTCTGCGTGCAAATTAACCGCCATCTTGGTTGGGTTAATTTGCATACTTGCTCTGATAGGCTGGTGGGTGTGGCTTGTGGGTTTAGCAAAGGTACAGTCAATTTGCATATTACTCTTTTATTAGATAGGATTAGGGTTGAACCAGAAGCCTTGCTAAAATGTCAGTCTTTAATTACCGTGTTTAATTCATTTTTTTCCTCTGAGGGCATCTAGTCTCATTCTCTCCTCAATCTTAGAAGTGAGAGAGCGGGCTCATTTATTGTAGGGGAAAAAACAGTTTTTCTCTGACTTTTGTCATGAATAATCTATGCTAATAAAGATGAGAAAATTGGCTGAATTTTAAGAAATCTTTTTTAAAGAAGTTATAGTGTATAACTGTAGTTCTCTAGTCTTCCAGTTTGCAAGTTTTTACATGATAGTACTTATACTTTCAACTTTTAACTCAATATTTGACCCTTAGAGTCTGTGGATTCAACCTATTGAAAACAGTTTTTTGATCCATGGTTGAGAATCCCCGGGTGGGGAAACTGCTCTTGGGAATGTGAAATACTGTTTTCGATCTATGGTTGGTTGAATCTGGAGATGGCTGGCTTCTTTAGTTGATGTGAAGTCTGTGGATACGAAGGGCCAGCTCTATTTATTGGGGGGAAAAATCAGCTTATAGAAGGCTGCGCAGTTTAAAGTTATATTGTTCAAGGATCACCTGTACTTATTAAAAGAATTGGATCTATTTATTGTTAGCTGTGATGCTATCTATATACTGACCACAAGATTGTACCACTGTCCTAACTATAGCAATTAGCATATTTCCACGACCTGAAAGATGTGATAACTTAAAGATAATCAAGGTTTGAGTGTAAAGACAACTATACTACTTTGTGCTGTGAAATTTTCATGGAAACTGGAGCTAGAAGGATTTGCTCTAAGACTAGTTTTGTCTTAACGGTATAAGGAGCCGAAGGAGGCCCTGACATTGGTAGTGTGAGTGAAGCTAGGATCAATTTCTAAGGCCTTCCTTGATTCTTTTTAATCCGTTATGCTTTTCTGAGTAATAGGTGGGGACGCAATAAATTTTCTTACACTTTTACTATAACAGATTGGATAATGGCTGCTTTTTTCTTAAATACCTTTCCGGTTTCTCTTAGCCACCAGGACTCCTGACAGTTCCCATTCTGCGCTAACGCACTGTTTGTACCAGTGAGTCTGTGTTTTGTTTCATTGTGCAGAAGGATCGAGAAGGCAGCATTTAAAAATTTCGTTTTGTTAACTTACTGTGAGGAAATCTCATTGAGGAAAGGGAATTTGGAAGAGAAACTTTAAATCCTCTTTAAAAACGGCCAATTCAGAACTCTCAGAATTGCAGCTAAATAGATTTGGACTGGAGGTACTCAAAATATTCCTCTTCTTGTTCTCATCACCTCCCCCACAGAGACACACAGTTTGTAAAGGTAGGGAGACGGGAGTCTGAGAAGGCTGGTTGTGAAAGGAGAATTGAGTTTCTGAGATTTAGTACTTAGTAGATTAGTGGAGCAAGAGGGTGCTAACGAATTACTGAATATCTTTCTAAACAGCGTGAACCAGTTCATAAGCTCCCAAGTGAGTGGTTCTCAGAGTTTAGGAGCCTAAGAACCTCGTAGAGAGTTGTAAACACAGGCTGGTGCCTGCGGCCTCGGCCTCAGAGTGTAGAACACAGGATTCGGTCATCCGGGCGCCAGCTGTTCGCTGGAGCCGTGAGCTGAGCGCCGGGCTTTGGAAAACTGCTCTAAGTGGTAGAAAGACAGGTTAGTGATTGAAAATAGGAGGATGTGATTATTTTGTCAAAACATAATCTAAAAACTATTGAGTTTGTGTGTAGAAACATTTCTGCCTTTGCTGCAGTAATCTGGGCACCCCAGAATGCCACCCCAGTTAGTTTATTTTACACTTGGTATGTGTAAAATGTGTAGTTAAAAAGCCTTTTAAGCAGTGGAAATATTTATATTTAAACTAGAGGCCTGGTGCATGAGATTCATGCACTGGTGGCAGGGGGGAGGGGGTCTCTCAGTGCGGCCTGCGCTTCTCGCAACCCGGGAGCTCTCCGAGGGGGTTGGGCCTAAGCTGGTAGACAGACATCCCTCTCACAGTCCAGGGTTCTTGCAGTCCTGGACCCCTTGCTCCTTACTGCCCACCTGCAGCAGAGACAGAGAGGCCCCCCTCCACCGCCACTGTGCTTGCCAGCCACGAGCCCAGCTTCTGGCTCAGCAGCACTCCCACTGTGGGAGCACAGTGACCACCAGGGGAGGGGCAGCTCCTGGGATGAGCGTCTGCCCCCCTGGTGGTCAGTGCACATCATAGTGACCAGTTGTTCTGCTGTTAGGTTGATTTGCATATTACACCTTTATTACATAGGACTAGTGGCCTGGTGCACGACTTCGTGCACAGTGAAAGGAAATTAATTAGAAGATTTCGGGCAGGGCAGGACTGGGTAAGAAGGGCCAGACACACCCTGGAGCCAACCTCCCATGGTCCCTCCCCAGCATCTGTGGAGTGAGCGGAGTCCCTTGGCTGTCCTGTGGAGATCAGGCCAAAACCAGTTCTCAGACATCCCTCAAGGGGGTCCCAGAGTGTGAGCGGGCACTCTGCAAAGTTGCTGTCATACAGGGTGTGGAACACAAATGAAAGTGTGCAATATACCAGATTCGGGGCCATCACTGCCCAGCAACAACATAACACCCATAGCCGAAGGTGGAATCACGTGGTCTCGCAAGGAATTGGGCTCCCTTCTTTCTGGTTTTGGGGTGCGTCACCTTAGAACCACTAATGCCAAGTCACTGCAGCTCAGCAGCTCCTGTGTTGAGCATCTGTCCCCTGGTGGTCAGTGTGCATCATAGCGACCAGTCAGATGGTGGGAGGGACACTTAGCATATTAGCCTTTTAGACACGCACGCAAGCACTAGAAGCCCGGTGCGCGAAATTTGTGCATGGTCGGGCGGGGGCTCCCCTCACCCCAGCCTGCACCCTCTCCAATTCAGGACCCTTTGAGGGATGTCTGACTGCCCATTTAGGCCCAATCCCAAAACTAACTTTTTTTCATAGACAACAGTTAGTTTATTTATTGTAAGGATGGTCCTTACCACATATAAAATCTTGGGGTACACACCTGCTCGTGAAAAAGCACTGAAACAAGCCAGTGGAAATCCTGGATTGGGGTGGAGGAGGTCTATGCAATTTCACCCCTTCCCCAGGCAGGGCCAGTGTCTTTCCTCAGCTAGTGCTTAGCTCTGAGAAGGAGCATCTGCAGAAGCTCACAGTGGCTTGAGGATTGGGCCTAAACCAGCAGTTGGGACATCCCTCTTGCAATCTGGGACCTCTGGCTCCTAACTGCATGCCTCCAACTGCTCTCCTAGTCCCCACCCCTGCTCGTCTTCTCGGTCCCAACTGCCCTCCTTCCAGTCTGATCACCCCTAACTGCCCCCCACTGCTGCCCACTGCTGGGCTGCTTGCCCCCAACTGCCCCACTTCCAGTCTGATCATCCCCAACTGCCCCCCGCTGCTGGCCTGATTGCCCCCAACTGGGTCCTCCTGCTGGCCTGCTTGCCCCCAACTGCCCCCCTCCCCCAGTGGCCTGATCAGCCCAAGTGCCCTCCCCTCCGGGCCTGATTGCCCCTAACCACCTCTGTCTCTGCCCTGCCACCATGGCTTTGTTGGGAAGGACATCCAGAAGGTCTCCCGGTCTAATTAGCATATTACCCTTTTATTAGTATAGAGGCCGGTGCACGAATTTGTGCACGGGTGGGGTCCCTGAAGGTGTCCTGTGGGAATCGGGCCCCAGCCTCGCAGCCTCAGTTCATGCCCCCAGACTCACAGCTCCCCCTGGCACTCCACCTTGACCTGGTGCCATCCCCTCACCTGCTCCACCATCCCATGCAGGGCGATTGATTGGGGCTGGGCTCTCCACCCGGCTCCCTCAGTGCCTGGGAGCGGGGCAGCAGCCCTGCTTCCCACCACTGGTTGCAGTCTGCAGGGTGATTGATGGGGCCCCACTCACACCCGCCTTGGCCTGGTGCTGCCTGCTCACCTGGTCCACCGTCCCACACCTGTCCTGCTCTTGTCCGGGCCTATTGGGACTGGCAGTGCACTGCCAATGCCTGCCATGTTTTGTGCCACCCCCTGGTGGTCAGCATGTCCTAACAAGCGGTTGAATTCCTGGTTGGACAATTAGGCTTTTATTATATAGATGAACCACTTGACATTCCTGTGCAGGATTCACTAACATCTATCTTTAAGTCTCGGTAATGTTTCTGAATTATGGATTCAAATGGGGGGCCTTCCCACCTCCGTTTAAACTCATCCTATGTGGATTTTGAGCTGAGGCAGTACTCTAGTTAAACCCATTATATAGCTAAGGAAACAGGCCCAGAGAGGTTTAGTGATTTGCCCAAGGTGATGCAGCTATTTAAGGGGTGGTGGGAGTGAGGATTCAAATCAAGGTTGATCTTAACCACTGTATTCTCATGAGTGCAAGAAATTGGGTAAACTTTGAGGAGTTTTCAGAGCCACTGGAGAGTGTAAATTTAAGTAGTTGAAAAGATGGAATTTCTGGTGTATCATAAACATTGATATTTAAATATAAAACTATCATATCCTGGCCCAGTGTGACTCAGTTGATTGGAGGGTCATCCTATACACCAAAAGGTGGTGAGTTCAGTTTTTGGGCACATACGTAGGTTGCAGGTCCCAAACCCCAGTTGGGGTGCGTGATTGGCAACCGATTGATGTTTCTCTCTCTAAAAATGAGTAATAAGCTATTATATCTAATGTATGCAGTGGAATGTATTATCAGAGTTGATGTCTACCATGATCCAATTAAACGATTCAAATTTAACATTGATCCCTTTTCTCCCTGGAAACCTATATTTGTTAGATTTCCATCACAAAACATTACCTTAATACAATAAATTTTTATGCTTGAAAGCCTTATTGTTTATCTTTATTTCTTTGCAGCGTATTTGTGTATAAGTTGAAATGTTAAAATTTTAATTTGCCATGACCATAAAGCACATGATATTAAAATTGTTTTATAATGAATGCACACTTGAACCATACAGCAAATTGTTCGTTGATATTGGGGTAAGATTTTATTGGAAACTTCCCTTTTAAGGAAAAAATTTTTAAAAAAATATATTTTTGAGAGAGGAAGAGAAACATCATTGATGAGAATCACTGATCAGCTGCCTCCTGCATGTGCCCCTGGCCAGAATTGAGCCCAGGACCTTTCAGTCTGCAGGCCAACACTATCCACTGAACCAAACCGGCCAGGGCTAAAAATAACATTTTTCATTGATTTCAGAGAAGGAGAGGGAAAGTAACATCAAAGATGAGAATCATTTGATGGGCTGCCTCCTGCACACCTCCTACAGGGGACCGAGCCCACAACCCAGGCATGTGCCCTTGAGCAGAATCGAAGCTGGAACCCTTCAGTCCATAAGCTGATGCCCTGTCCACCGAGTCGTGCCCGGCTAGGGTGGACACTCCCCACTTACTAGGTGAGGGTATCATGATCTCAGTTGGAGGAGGCCTCATTGATGAGCATTTCAAATCGTCCTGTTTGGCTTCCCAAAGGCCAACGCACAGGTTAAATAGGAAGTTTCTTAAATATAGTGGACACCGAACTCAGGTTCAAGCCGATGCCTCTGCACAGTTTTGACGGGAAGACTGACTGCAGGTGTGTGCACGGGCCCAGCAGTTGTACGGAGTGCTAATGTGGAGCTTGATCCAGAAAGCAGTTACTGTACTATCCAAGTCCAGGTGCTCCTTGGACCGTCTTTGATGCCCTTGGGGTATAATGCCTCAGAAGACTGCTACTTGAGAACTGCTGTGTGCTGCAAAACCCCAGGATGGTCGCCTTCGCACGGGCACAGCAAATGGAGCCATCAGTAGGTGTAGACACGTCTGTTCTCTTGGTAGAAGACTATGTAGTAGTTAAATAAGTTGCAAAATGACAGTGTCCCAATTTTAAATAGAAAAATCCAGTATAGAATGTATGAAAAAGAACATTTAAATTCACCCTAGTGGAACAATTATGCATAAAAAGGCAAATGAAGATAAGGACTTTTGTTTTTAAATTTTTTTTTTTATTTTCAGGGGAGAGAAACACATTGATTGGCTGCCTCTTGCATGCCCCACACGGGACCAGGTCCACCATCTGGGCTTGTGCTTTGACCAGGAATTGAACCGTGACTTCCTGCCTCATAGGTTGATGCTCACCACAGAGCCACACCAGCTGGACTGCCTGTCTTACTTTATACTAGAGGCCCAGAGTGCATGAAATCATGTGTGGTTAGGGTCCCTAGGCCATGTGCCCACTTGCCACCCCCTGGTTTGCTGTGGTTCCCCGGAACAGCCTCTAGCTGGGGGGAGGGACCAAAAGGTCGCCCTTCCATCGCTCACCAGTCCCACCACGCTGCGATGGGAGACTGCAGGCCAGAGGGGAAGGGTCCGAGAGGTGTTCAATGCATCTCATGGTGACGGGTCGTCCTGCACACTGGTTTTCCTGGATGGCTTCCTAGCCGAGGCCATGATTGGGATTCCCTGGGATGGGTTAGCAGTGTCCAAACCTAAGCCTTAGGCTTTAATGAGCATCTTTGCTTAGATTTCCTAGGTGCTAAGCCTACCCAAAGTTCTTTAAAATCAACATTTTTCTTTCAAATTATCAGTGTCAACAGTCCCAAACATTAGATTCTTCATAATTTTTATTCAAGCAGCAATACATTCAGAACGGAAGATTATAACTTCTTGATTAAATAAGACTTCCCCCAACCGTGAACATTTATTTTTGATTGTAGAGCTGAACAGGTCTTGCCGTAACACTTTTCCTTTGGTCGTCACTTGATTATAAAAATACTCGTCCCAACTCAAACATTACCTTAGGGTGGAAGAAAAAGCAAGTTATTAATCTCATGGCAAATCACTGGCACAAGCTAAAACAACTCTTCCAAGTTTGTGATTAATGACGAGTTCTGAAGAAAGGGAATACGTGTCTTCCCCATGTGGCAGCTGCTCAGGCGCTCGCTGTGGGCTTTACATTGTATATTTTAAAATGTAGAACTTGTTTAAAAAATTAATGCATTTACAAAAGATTACCACAGTCACTTGGAACTTAACCTCACTTCCAAACAGACTTAGTGACTGCAGCAAAGTCGTGTTCCTTCTCCCGAGCGTTTTCTGCGCCAGCCTTTCATTTCCATGGAAAGGGCTTCCCTACCTCTATGGTGATGAGGATGACGATCATCCACTCCAGCCGCAGCGCCCGCTTCTCCGTCAGGTGGCTCCGCATCAGATCTGTCAGCTCCATGCAGTGCTGAAGCTTCTCGTTCATGACCTGCATCAGAAAGACAGTAACAAATAGGAAATGTGGACATAAAAACAGAAAGTATCCTGTGCTTCCACACATTCAATTCCGCAAACAACGGGGTCACGTGCTTCAAAATTGTCACGGTTCGAAACAGGCATCCCGTGAGAAAGCACCCTCTCAGTCCTCACTCCTCGGTTCTCCCCGAAGGCAGCCTGCCCACATCCCTGTCTCGGGCGTCCACCCAGAGACGTTTCGCGTGCACAAAGGGGACTGCGCGAAGTACTGTGCATGCTGAAGCTCTTACTGGTCAGGTTTGGATGGAAGATCTAAATATACATCAGTTTCTGAGTCCTAGTTGTTTGGTGGCTGCCCGTGGATTTCAGCAGTTATGAAAGGCAAACTTGAAAACGGTTCATTCAGCATGGCCGCAGGATAACAGAAACGATGATTAACCTACCTTACCCTACAAGTCTCTGTCAAATCCCACAAACATTAACACGACCTGCTGCACACTCACCACTAGGTGGCACTGCTTTCAGCGCTGAACTGCAGAGGTTCTGCCTGCTGATGCCTGCCTGAGGTTGCTTGAGGGAGTTCAAAGAACACAGAATCTTTGACTTGAGCTTGAATGTGATCACTGGCAAGTTATACCTCCTAAATCTCTCTGTAGCTCACTTTCTTTTGGAAATTGTTAAGTCTGGACACATTTTAATAAGTAGTTTGATTCCCCTGGTTTACTTACGGGGTGTGCTGAGGATGCAGGTTTGGTCAGTGGAAACTTGAGACAAGTTACACAGATGCATATTTGGGGTTTGACTGAAATGTGTTATGCGCTGTATCTATAATAACAAAAGCATAATATGCTGCATAGACTAGATGTCCGTCCTTCTAGACAAAGATGCAGTGGGTGGGGACGGAGGCCCAGGGGGCAGAGGCCTGGCTGTGGTGGCGGGCAGTGGCTGGGGCCCAGGCCCTTGCACGAATTCCGTGCGTCGGGCCTCCAGTAAAACCATAATGTGGCGCGCTGCCATAAACAGCCTTACTAATGAGACCGGGCACATGGGAGCACACTGGCAGCATGCTTCCAGACATGGTCACCTTGTAGTGTCTCTAAGGTATAAATGTACAGAACGATGCTTTTCTTCTTCCTCCCTTTCTTCCTCCTCCTAGTTCCGTTGGCTGGGTGGTCTTGGTTTATAACATGCTGCTCATCCAAGCTTCTCTCTTCAAAATACTGACCCAACTCTCTGGAGTTGGAATGGGGACTGTCTTTCAACTTGGACAAAGGAACCTACATTTTCTTCCTCTACTTTCTCATCCTCCAACTTATTCCTTAAGCTTTAGAAATTGTATATATTACCACCACTCCCCTGAAACTTCCAAGCCCCTAATACAAAATCTAACAACTTGTGGTTAGATTCTAAACATCAATTGACTCAAGCATATTTGACACCACTTTGAAATGCGTGCTTCCTTGCACTTTCCTTTCGCTAAGAACTAAGGTCTACTGTTGACCGCCATTCTTTTTCTGAATCTCCTCTACCTCATCTTGGCTTTGGGTGACATGTCCCAAAAGCCTGATCGTGTCCTTGTCCTCCTGCTCTCTACTCTTATGTGACCTCACCTATTCTGGTTTGTGTAGACACTCCCCAAACGCCAGTCATTTCTGTCCTACCATCTCTACTTCTGTGATAATGTGCCAAATGTACTATTAAATTCCAGAAGACTATACATAGACATGTTTGTTTAAAAAAACTCCCAGCGCCATCAATGGAAAACCAGTGCTACGTGAAACAGTGCTTGTTGTCTACACAAAACTGAGGCTGACATCCAATCGAGACGTTTAAGATCCACTAAAGCCAAACAAAGCCTTTCTCCTGGACAGTAAACAGAAGTGTTCTCTGCCTCAGTGTTTTCTCAGGGTCCACGTGTCACCTAAGTTAATCCGTTGTACAAGTGTGTGTGTCACACATTTTGGGAAAGACTAAGTTACTATTTTATTTTTTCTTAAAATTTTTTCTTTTTTATTGAGTTTATTTGGATACCACTGGTTAGAACTATTATTTTCTTTTTTTAAAATACATTTTTATTGATTTCAGAGAGGAAAGGAAGGAAGAGATAAAAACATCAATGATGAGAATCACTGATTGGCTGCCTCCTGTACATCTCCGACTGGGGACTGATCCTGCCACCTGGGACTGTGCCCTTGATGGGACTCGAACCCGGGACCTTTCAGTCCACAGGCCGACACTCCATCCACCGAACCAAACTTAGTGACTGCAGCAAAGTCGTGTTCCTTCTCCCTGGGCCCAGGGCAGAACTATTTTCTGATAAGTCTCAAATATAAATGCTTAATCCTGATTTCTCTGCCTATAAAACATCTTTTGGGCTTCCTGCCAGCACCTTAAAATTTAGCATTTCTCAAACTAACACTGACCTACTGTTAAGTCTACCCTCTTGGGTACCTTATCTCAAATCAAATCACTATCTTCTCAGTCACCCAGGACAGAAACCTTTAGTCTTTAATCCCCACCCCTACAGTTATCTCAGGCTGAGAGGCTCCAATCTGCCCGGCTTACATCGTAACACTGGTAACCCCCAGGCGGTTTCCTTTTGCAGTTCATTTCAACTTCATTCCAAACCCGTTAGATCATGTCAGTCCCCTGCTCAAGACTTTGAACCTCCGCCACTGCCTTCATGCCATCGAACAATTCTGGATCACGCAGACCAACCACACTTCAGTTGATGGCTTCTCCTTCAACCTCGAAGGCACCACCTTTGTGACGCGTCCAACCTTCTGCTCCTTCCCCTCAGTGCTCGGCTTGAATCTGCCTCAGAGTTTCGTTGTCTGCCCAGCACCCTTCCCTCCTGCCCCCTTCTTTCACGGAGTCCCACATGCTGCTGATCGTGGCGTCAACAGCCACCTGACACCCTGCCCCACCGCCTGAGAAGCCAGAGGGGGCACGGGGCAGCTGCAGACCCAGGCTCAGACCCTTTGAGGTTGCCAGGCAGAGTTAAATGTCAGTTTGGATATTCCCTCTCCCCACACCCCACTGTCCCATCTCAGACAATGCTGTGGAGAAGGAAAGAAGGAGGCCAAGCTGGTAACAGAATCTGCCGAGGAGGGAAGCAGTCCTGCCGACCAGTTTGGGTCTGTGAGCAGACAGTCCCCATTCCAAACAGCCCTGTTCTGTTATGTGGCCAGTACAGCTTATCTTAAATTCACATTCTCACCTCCTCCTGCCCCCCCCCCCCCCCAAGCTCTCACAGACACATCAGTCAGTCATCCTTACTCTTGACTCTCCCTGGCCTTCCAGGACCAAGTACTGATTTGCTTAGAGGATCCTAAGAATGCATCTCTATTCTCATCGTCACTATTACAGTTCCAGACCCCACGGAATTGTTTGAAACTTGAGAACTTCCTTATGGGCCACTAGGCCTCCAAACTCGAACCAATCTTATCCAGTCTGCAGAACAAACATCAGAATATGCCTTTACACAGAGAGTTGAAAATTATAGACAGAAAAGGGGAAAGGGGAAATCTAGAGCTCTGAACAGAAGTCAAATATTTCTCTAAAAGCAAATACAGTGTCTTAAATTCAAAGTTGGTCTTCACATAGTTATACAAATTATAAGCAACACTGTGTCCCCTGTTCAAAGTGCAAATACATACCTTAACTCTACGCGCAATGCTTAGGAACTGACAAGTCTTATCATAAAGTCCTTCCAGGTTTTCTCTGTCCCAGTAGAAATCCGGAGTGATCAAGAAGTCTGAACTCAAGTTTATACGGTGTCTTAAAAAAAAGAAAAATCATAACTTTATTTTCTATCTTGAATTAAGAATCATGGCCTCTATGATTTTTTACACTTGGTGCTTTACTGACAATCGCTGATCTTTGTAATATTTCTGAGAAACATAAAAAATTTAAAAGAATTTTTAAAATTGCAAACTAACTCAATGTTTACTATTTTTTATGAAGTAATTTGAATACAAAATGAAACTTTTTGTTTATACTTTTTTTTTTTTTTTTACTAAAAAGTTTTACAGTATACCCTAATAACATGTGTTTGTGTGTGGCTAGGAATTAACATGGCTCAAAAGCAAAAAGGAAAAAGGTAAAGACTGACCACTCTTACTCCTGTTCTTATTCCCATCTTCCCCTCTCCCCTGTCCCCATCCTCTGTAGGGAAAGAATGTTGGTTTCCCCGTAGCCTTCCAGTGTATGTGCGTGAGACACCCTCTCCTAATTTCTGAGAGATTCTCTCTTCACTAATTTCTATTTTCACATACGAGGTTTAAGCTTACTTTTAAATGAAACCCAAGTTGTAGAAGTAACATACAAATAGCTCACTATGAAAAATGAAAAACCTAGAGAAGGATTCAGAAAAAAAGTGGTAAGGCCTCTTAACCCAACATACAACCCAAGTCCTTCAGGCCCTGTATGTCCTTCCAGACCTTTTCCTGTGCATACCCACCTGCATATGTGCACATGTACGTGTGCTATGTGCACATATCAAGATGAATATGGGTGTTTATTTTTGTTGCTCTACACCCTATATAATTTGTGCATGTTTTTATTCACAGATTTAGTCCATCCCTTTTAATAACATGAGCACTTTTACTGGAAAGAGAAGAAAACTTGGGATAAGAACAGCAGGACTTTACAGAAACTATTCACAAACCTGAGCATATTTAGTGCTAACTTCCAAGTTTTGCTACAATAATTGGCTACATCAAATCTGCTTGCATGCCCAAGCCAGGAAAAGGGCTTTCTCTCCCCATCTCTTAGCGAACCCAAGGCTTAGGGCTGCTGTGGGTGCTCCTGGTGGGTGCTCCCTGAGTTAGGGCCCCGGGGCGCTGAGAAATGCACAGATGATGAAACGGGGGCCACCACTCTGCAGGCCGAGTACAGAGAACGTGGAAAACAACCTCGAGTCAACAAACTCTAGTCTCATCCCGCACACCAGAGGCGAAACACTGAACAAGGCTGCCTATTGAAAACGGCTCCGAAGCATCAAGATTTCCTTTCCATGAAAGGACAATAGTAATAAACTGGAACATTTAACCTCTCTGCAAATGGGAGGCATCTTTAACACTGATGTTATCTTACAGGTGGCAGCTGTGACTTAAAATGTCAATGCCTTAAACAACTTATTTCCCTTATGCTTTCCTTTTCATGTATGCCCAGGAGAACGTGATAGAATTTATACCCAAATAAAACTAAGGGAGCTCTTTCAGCAAGTGCGAGATCAAAGCCCGGCGATAAAGCATTATCACGCCCAGCCGGCCACCGGCATCACCCCCAGCCGGCCTGGCTCAGTGGAGCCCCGAGCTAGGAATCAGGAGGCCACTTGATTATGCCGGGGTTGCAGGCTCAATCCCCAGTGTGGGGCATGCAGGAGGCATCCAATCACTGATTCTCTCTCAACATTCATGTTTCCATCTCTCCTCCCTTCCTCTCTGAAATCAATCAAAATATGCATGTATAGATATTTTAAAGCACCAGACCATAGTTTTAAGTGACAGCACCATCCCTCTCCAGGGGCATCTAACGTCGCTTCCATCAGTGGAATGTGGTACGCAGCTTGTCTGGAGCAATTAGATCTCTAGCATTATGAGGCAGGGACCTATTTTTATTGAGAATTCCCATTATCCAGACGCTAGACGGTATCTTTCTACCTTCGAAGAACATCACCTATGCTCTCTCATGCAGGTTTCATGTAGATTAACTGTGATCTCTTGCACATGTAGACTTTCTCCAGCTCGGTCCTAATACAGCCCACTGCTTCTCACGGGTAAGAACTGTGCATGCTTACAAAGAACGAAATAAAAACAGCGCCAAGTCCCATAAAGGTGCAAATGTTGACTCTTTACTGTAGAACTACAGGAATGTCTTCTTGAGCTCATTATATATATGAAACATTTACTGGGCACATTTTACCTGAGGGCAAAGAGTTCACCCATTTTCTGCATAACTTCTTCATGAGAGAGTTTCACTTTCTTCCCAGCTTTTAAAGCCTATTTGGGAGGGGAAAAGAACATAGACATGTGTACACATACATCTGCATATTTTTATTCTTTCCCAATGGAATAAAAATACTTAATCTTATTAGGTTGAAATTTTATATTCCCCTTTTCATTTCATTTCTTACCTGAATTTTCTATATTGTATGTTTCTGATCTTATTGAAAATTCAAGACCTCTGCCCGCTGGTGTCACTCAGTGGTTAGAGCACAGGCTCAAGCACGGAAAGGTCAAGGGTTCGATTCCTGATCCAGGGCACATACCTGGGTTTTGGCATCCCTCCCTGCCCCAGGGGCATAGTTGGGGTGCATGTGGGCACGAAGAAGGGGGGACTGAGGAGATGAGAACCCATCCATGTGTCTCTCACATCACTGTTTCCCTCCCCACCCTTCCCTTCCACTCTCTGACAAGCAATGGAAAAATATCCTCATGCGAGGATTAACACAAAAAACTCGGGACCTCTTGTCCCAAGTATAATTATTCTTCCACGGTAAAAAGATTAGTTAAAGCAAGCTTGATTTTTAATGTATTTTCAAGTTTTGATATAACTTTATATGCGTTTTTCATGACACTTTTTTCACAATTAAGCAAAATACCTTTTTTAATCAAGAAAAGTGGTCATAACCTTCTTCCTTAGAGAGGCAACACTTCACTTTCCCACCCCACCCCCCTTTAATGCAGTTGCATTAAGAATACTGCACCATCAGAGGAAAGTAATTTGAATCTTACACTTGAAAAGTAAAAACGGCCTGGCTGGTATGGCTCAGTGGTTGGTGCCAACCCAATCACGGTTTGATTCCTGGTCAGGGCACAGGCCCGGCTTGCAGGCTTGATCCCCAGAATGGGGCATGCTGGAGGCAGCAGATCAGTGATTCTCACTGATGCTTCTACCTCTGTCTCCCTCTCCCTTTCTCTCTCTGAAATCAAGAAAAGAGGAAATTAAAAGCAAATATGAAGTTTCTTACCATTTTATATGTAAGTGGGATTTTTTTCTTAAAGTATAGCTTTCCTAACGTTTATTATTATTTTATTGTACTTCTAAACATAGGGGTATAGTGGAAAATTTGCATTCTTTCCCAAATAGAAATCAAAATTGAAAGCAAGCATAAAGTTGGTATAATTACCTCTGGAATTGACTGAATAGATTCCACAAACTGATCCAATGATGCTTCCCAAATAGCCAGTTTCACTGGGGAAAAATTTCACAATGGATCATTTCTTTATCATCACCTTCACGTTCATACAGAATGCAGAAGGGCACAGTACCTTTCCCGCCACGCCAACAATGCTCTAAGACAGCGGTCGCCACCTGGTGGCCCACGGACAACTGGTGGTCTGTGAGGTCCGAAAGGTTGGCAACCGCTGCTCTAAGATGCAAATCGCTAACAATTTGGAATTGAAACTTAGGAACAGTGAATCATCATAAGGGACAGCACTAAGGTGGCAAAAGATAGAGGAAATTAAGTTGATTTCCAAGCCCTGGTAGCAGTCCAAAGCTACATTTAATAGAATTCCTGATTTTCTAATATTGTACCCTGAAAACCAGAGAGAGTGAGTTACATCCTGGGACAGAGGGCGGCTGTAGGTGGGGCAGAGACAGGCCATCCCCGCCCCCCCCACCCCAATTCCTGGAGCTGTGAGTACAGCTCAGGAGTGCCTGAGCCCCCAGGGTAGTGTGGACAGGCCACAGTGCAGACTGAGGGCAAAAAGATTCCCAAGGAACTTCCACAGTTTCATCAGGTGCATGGACCTTTCGGGAAAACGTGGAGCCACGTGACCCTGCCATTTCTGTGAAGAACTAGCGTATTTCTCTCCAGAGGCCTGTGCCAGTCACACAGGCTGGGGCTTTCCTGCCTGCACTATAGACAAGCTAATAACAATCACCACACAGACAGGAGGGGGACACAGGTAATAACACAATCTACCTAATAAGAGTAACATACTAATTGACCGTACCTCTGCAACACCCACCAGCCAATCAGGAACGTGCATGCAAGTTAACCCAACAAAGACAGTGAGTTAATTTGCATACACAGGCACCACGTGGCTGGGGGCGGGGCGCTCTGGGACTCTGGGCAGCGTGGGAAGGAGGAGAGCTGGCTGCAGCCAGAGTGAAGGGCAGTGCCGGCAGCCAGGGAAACGAAGGCCCGTTCGGGCACGAATCTTCGTGCATCGGGCTGCTAGTATAAAATGTTTTTGGAGGGGGTAAGCTTTATCCATACATTAATAAGCAACAAGGAGCTTCAGCACAGGTATTTACGTTCTATTTTTTTTTCTCCTGCAGAAAAAAAAAGGAATGCTAAAACTTTGCTGAGTATTCTATAAAAACATGTCCAAGTCGTTACTAAACACTTCACCTTCCCCTGACATGAAAACTATGCGGTCCTTTCTGGGATAAGTAGTATCGCCTACCGGAAAGGCAGAGCGCGTTGGAGAAGGCGAATTTCTCCAGGACGGCGTCATCCGCGTCCAGCTCCGAATTCAGCCGGATTTCTCCTCGGTGCAGTTTCGACTGCCCCCTGTGGAGAGGGGACGGCACGTGTCTTGTCTTAGAAAGCACTTCCCTTTTTTCTTCTGAAAAGGTCACCTTAGAATCTTTCTAGAGGTCATTTTGGTAATTTGTATCAAGGGTCTTATAAATGTTCTTATACCCTTTGATTCGAGTAATTCCACGTCTCGGAACTCATTCTAAGAAAATAAGATGTGAAGAGGGATGTGTGTACAATAAACCTCGTGGCCCGATGTTTAATAGTAAAAAATTAAGAAGAAATGAAATGTTCAACAGGAGGATGGTTCGTTTATAGTATCCCACAAAAAAAGTTCGAAAGAATGTCTTGGGAAGGTATTTAGTGGAGAGGGAAAATGATCACAATAAACTGTTAACTGGAAGAAACGTTGAATTGCAAGGACAGTGCGGTCTGACATGTCACTGCCGGCGTGGGGGGGAGGAAGACGGCAGCTGGGAGAGCTCGGGGGCCCGGGGGCCTGGGGGCCCGGGGGCCGGCCGGTGGCTCGGTGGCTGCAGTGTCAGCAGGGTTACCGACAGGCTGTGGGCTCCGTCCTGGTAGGGGCGCGTGCGGAGGCAAAGGATGGATGCCTCCCTCTTTCTCTCTCCCTTCCTCTAAAAAATAACTACAAACATCCTCGGGTGAGGATTAAACAGACACACAAAAACTCAGTGCACGTGCAGAGACCTCTGGAAGGGATGGGGAGACGGGCAGATGGAGGGACGAGGGGAACAGACATCGGAAGCAAGTGGGGGAGGACAGGGTGCGAGAAGAGAAGATGTGGACAGGTGGACGTGCGGTCTGCTGGACAACCTCGGTGGGGGTGACAGCAGACAAGGAAGAAGCTGGGGCAGACCGGGTGCTTCGAGAGGGACCAGGCCTCGCCACAGAGCTGAGGGGGGCAGCAGAGCCAGGAGGCACCGGCAGGCTCACAAACCCCCTCGCTGCTGGGCGCAGGGCGGGGCGGGGGTCTCACGGAATGAACCAGGCCACTGCCGCTGGGCCCGAGAGTGAGGGGCCTGACCCTCAGACCAGCGGGCAGGGAGACCGAGGCCGGCGTGTGCGCGTGTGGGTGGGGGAGCGAACCCAGAAGCAGTTTGATCGGGAGGCACAGCACAAAAGGGGGTTCATGGTCACTGAGCCACAGGCCACGTGCTTAATGATCACCAATTCCATCAGCGCCTCACTGTAGAGGCTCTTAGGCTCCATCCACACTTCGGTCCAACTCCCGCCGCCCTGGGCCCAGGTCCTCAATGGCTGGTCAAGTTCAACTCCCGCCGCCCTGGGCCCAGGTCCTCACTGGCTGGTCAAGTTCAACTCCCGCCGCCCTGGGCCCAGGTCCTCACTGGCTGGTCAAGTCCAACTCCCGCCATCCTGGGCCCAGGTCCTCACTCGCTGGCAGGTGCCCTTGGGCTGCCGCACAGGAAGTCGGTGAATCTCAGTGAGAGGGTTCTGCCCCTCTCTCACCGGGGAGGGCACGCCAGGACCCCCCATTTCCACAAGTGGGCCTCTCAGATTGCTCCCTCATCCATTCCCTTCATGCCAAAACACATCAATAGGGAAAACGGACTCGACAGAAACTACTGGAATAATCTGAGGGCTGGTTCTGATGAAGGCATACCATGCTGCTGACCTCGGCTGCTCACCGTTCTGGGGCTAGGCGCTCTGCGTGTCAGTGTGTGAGTAGCCCACGCAGGTGAAACGGCCGTCTTTAGTGTGCAGGGGTGGGCAAAAGCAGGCTTCCTTGTCGTGCGTACACCAAACAGACTTTGTTCTGACGTCCCTTAATTTCTGTGTCATTTTCCATACCGACAACTGTGAGCCTCCCTCCGCCCGCCCTGCACTCGTGAGCTGTCACCTGTACCGACACCTGTCTCCTAACACTCGTCTACGAGGCCGTCTGTCTGCCCCCCATCTCCGCTGCCCCCGGGGGTGCCCGGGCTCCCAGGCGGGCGGGCTCACTCTGTCTTCGTGTAGCTGAGCTCCTCGTTCTCCCAGTGCACCAGCGCCGGCTCGTAGGGCTGCACCGCGTGCTTCTCCAGCACCCGCATCACCTGCTGCGTCTGGAGGGAGAGGAGCACGGAGCTGACCCCGCGCCCCTCTGGGTGGCAGAGCGGCCGGCATCCCTCCCGCTGTTCAGTTCACAGGAAAAGGCCATTCGCTGTGACGGCCAACTCACCTGGAAGGTCTATTCATTTGTCTTTATATTTGGAGATACAAAAGCACACAGAGAAGAAAATAAAAATGGTCACTGCCCCACAACCCGAAGGAAACCACCTAGTCAAATTACTTTAAATCTAACTTAAAAAAGTAACAGGACAGAGGTCCTGAAAGTGAAACCTTGCCCCCTGCTCTCCTAAACTCCTAATCCTCCCAAAACAACTTCGTGCACAGCCTGCCACCCCCCCCTCCCCCCCGGTATTAATAATACCTTTACTTTGCTTTTTATAGGAAACTAGAGGCCCGCTGCATGAAGATTCATGCAATAGGCTTTCCTCCCCCTGGCTGCCAGGACCAGTTTCCTCTGGAACCTGGGACCCAGGCCTTCCCTCTGGCTGTTGCCTTCCGTTTTTGCTTTGGCCGCTGGAGGCTCCACTCCAGCCAGAGCCTTCAGTCTTCTCTGCTCTGGCTGGAGTGCCGCGCTGCTGCCGCCTCGTCTCCGCCCCCAGGGCCAGGCGCTTGGCCCTGTCCCCCGCTCCTGATTGGCTGGTAGCATAGCCAATCAGGAGCCAAGGTACGGTCACATTTGTATGTTACTCTTTTATTAGATAGGACTAGAGGCCCCAAATTTGTGCACGGGCGGGGTCCCTCGGCCTGCCCGGGGATCGGGCCAGTCCCGATCGGGGGCACTGGGGGCCAGCGACTAGGGAGGGGCTGCAGAGGGCATGTCTCAGTCAGTCCCAATTGGCCAGACCCCAGCAGCAAGCTAACCTACTGATCAGAGTATCTGCCTCCTGGTGGTCAGTGTGCATCATAGCGACTGGTTGAGTGGTCAACCCAATGGTGGACTGATCAGTCGGACCCAGCATACTATACTTTCCTTATACAGAGTGGGCTCACAGTGCGCATAGGAACGTCTTCGCACAGGAACTGCAGTCTGGTTAACTGTCCTAAATGTGCACCCGTGGGGGGGTTCTCCCTCCACTAGAACGAAGTGCACATCCGTACGTATCTTCATGGCCTTGTGGGAATAGTCCTTTAGAAATGGCTAAAGACATGCACACTTACAATTTTGGATACATTTTGCAAAACCACTCTCCCAAATAGTTTTCCAATTTTAGAATCCGAACATTTATGACAGCATTCTTTAAAAACCCTAGTATTACCAACTTTCACATCTTTGCTATTTCAAATAGCCAATCTGTATCATCTTCTTTTATTGGTCTCTTATATTTCCCTTTCCTTCAGGAAATGTCCCCAGTTTCCTGCGCGCATGTGTGTGTGTGTGTGTGTGTATGTTTACTCTTACTAAAACTGGAATTGTATGAGGTATATTTTTCTAACCAACTGTCATTATATTAGTTATAGTTTGTAACCTGCTCTTTTAATTTAACTGTATTTGACACACATTTTCCTACCACTTCCTAGGAATATCTTTTCCACATGATTTTTTAAAAAAACTATTATTTTATTGATTTTTTTACAGAGAGGGAGAGGGATAGAAAGTCAGAAACATCAGTGAGAGAGAGACATCGATCAGCTGCCTCCTGCACACCCCCACTGGGGATGTGCCCGCAACCAAGGTACACACCCCTGACCGGAATTGAACCCGGGACTCTTCAGTCTGCAGGCCGATGCTCTGTCCACTGAGCAAAACCGGTTTTGGCTCCGCATGATTTTTAAGAGCTGTAGTATATTCTACGTTTACTACAGTAGTAACCTTGTAAAAACTCGTAGTATTTAACGAACTTCCTACTACCGTGTACTTTGGTTATTTCTCCATTTTGCTATTGTAACCAATGTGTTGAACCTCATGCACCATCCACTATGCATAACTGCAACATTTCCCATGGATAGCTTTCTACCTGTAAACCGCCGAGTTAAGTATAAAGCTCTGGTGTGTATGCTCAAACTGCCTCTCAAAAGGTTGTTAAACAAATCTGGATTGGGGTACTGGAGAAATTGTTTCCTGTGAGTGATAAAGTCCTAGAAAACTAATCTAAAAATAAGACTCAGCCGAAACCAGTTTGGCTCAGTGGATAGAGCGTCAGTCTGCGGGCTGAAGTCTCAGGTTCAATTCCGGTCAGGGGCATGTACCTTGGCTGTGGGCAAATCCCCAGTAGGGGCTGTGCAAGAGGCAGCTGTTAAGATGTTTCTCTCTCATTGATGTTTCTGACTTTCTATCCCTCTCCCTTCCTCTCTGTGAAAAATCAATAAAATATATTTAAAAATAAAAATAAGACTCAGAGGACAGCTCCCCGTGAACTGTGTGTACGTTACTCATTTTATAGGTTACCATGTATGGCGTACACTTCCTTCTGACTGCAGTGTACCTAGAAGTGTTTTGATTCTCCAAAAAATCAGTGTGTGCTCAGAGGATGCAGGACACTTATAAGCCAAAACAGAACGTATTTTGGAAGATGAAACTGCTGGGATAAACATGACATAATGCAGAGCAAACAAGTTGTAGATTACCTGTTAATTCATCTCCCAGTGGCTGAGATTGTTGAGCGTTAGCAATTTATTCTCAGAAAACCATTTTTATACTTTTACACCTTATTTATACTCACAGTTTTGTCTTTTACATTCCAGAACACAGCAGCTCCTTCCCTAATTTAAAAGAATAAAAGAACCAACGAAGTTAAAGCCAGAATACATCACTTAGGGCCACACGTAAAGCCATGCTTGGATGACTTCTAGAATGTATCCAGTCTGCAGGATACATTAAAAATATGTGATTTATTACTAATTTGACATTCTGGGTCCTAGATAGAATATGCCAAAACAAAAGCTACTCTTTGAGCTCATGAGAAAACCTGACTCTCAACAATTCTCTCTTGGTTTGCAGAATAAATAACTCTTATTATAATACTACTAGGGGCCTGGTGCACGAAATTTGTGCACTGGGGGTGGGTGGTCCCTTAGCCCAACCTGCCCCCTCTCACATATTGGGAGTCCTTAGGGGGTGTCCTACTGACGGCTCATCCCCAGCCTGCCCAAGGCCTAAAGCCTCTGGCTGAGGCTTCCTGGCCTTGGACACCCAGTGATTGCCCTGCGATGGGGCCGATTGCTGTCTGGCTCTGCCCCAGCCCCGGCCTTGTCAGAGGCTTTTTTCAGCCTTGGGCAGCAGCCATCTTGGTTGGGTATTAATTTGCATATCTCCCTGATTAGCTGGTGGCTATGGCAAAGATATGGTCAATTTGCATATTACTCTTTTATTAGATAGGATGGAACGACACATCTAGACCTGTTGTATACTTGCTTCAATTTTGATGTAAAAAAATCAGGAGATTTTTGAGACTCATCTTAGCTCTCCTATAGATTTTGCTCTAGGAAAAGAAGAAAGGGCCATGCTTTTCATGGCTGTGGAATAAAGAGACCGAGATGAATGAAAGCCGCAGGCGGCACAGGCAGTTGGGGGGTGAGGCCCCCACCCTCACAATGCTTACGGCAGAACTACAAGGAAGCCACAGGAGCCTCGGAATCCATTTCTGGCTTCGATAGCATTTGAGGCCTGAAAGCTATAAACCTACTTGGTTTGATTTCTGAAGTCTGCATGTCGAGCTGTTTAAGCAGTACAAAACAAAGGGAGTTACGGCTCTGGGTTACTGCCCTGGAGGAAGGAAAGGTGGGGATGAGAGGAAGGTAAAAATATCCTGGCCCCCTAGCAGCCTTCAGACGTCTCTTAAGCAATGCCCCGAGCATCCGGGCTACAGAGATGAGGATGGCCTCGTTCCTATCCTCACGGAACGCCCACTCTGGAAAGACTGGTCCTAGACTGCCCATCACAACAGCGTGTAGCCAGTGCTCTGACTGGATTAAGCAGCATAAACCTGGACACGCACCGGACGGACACAGTTCCCGAAGGACCAGCGAGCCAGCCAATGGAGAGGAGGGGAGGGGGCAACCAGCGGAGGGACAAGGGGGAGGGACAGGGTACTCTCTCAGAATAAACAGCTAGTGGTTTGCTTGGCTGTGGATGTGGGCCAGTAGTGGGCAATCGGGGAGGAGCCAGGGAGGAACTTGGTGTTTTCATAAGTTGAGTCAAATGTCACAGAACTTTAAGCAGGAGAGGGTAGTGACCAGAAAGACCTGTGGACAAATTACCCTGCCTGTGACAGACACACAGTCACACAGGAGACCGGTGGGTGAGGAGACAGGCAGGAGACCAGCGGGAGACAGGGAGGTAGGCCAGCAGAGGCTCGGGACAGGGCTCTGAGAGGTGCTTAAAGCCACAGCCAGTGCAGGCATCCAGAGGTGAGGGCCGGCACACCCTCTGTCTGGAGCTGGGCTGTGGCTGCTGGCACCTGAAATAGGCCTGGTCCAAACCGAGACACACTGGTTCCAAAGACCCGGGATGAAGAGAGGAATGTAAAATGTCACACACCTGGGACCAATACAAAATAATGCTGAATGGAAACTATAGCTGAAAAAATTTAACACTTTCCTGTGGTACTCTTAGGGGAAAAAAAGAATGTAAAATTTCATTAATTACTGATTACATGTTGAAATGGTAATATTTAAGGTATGTTGAGTTAAATAAAATACACTATTGAATTTAATTTCAGGCATTACAGGATCTTATTAGTGTTATTCAAAATTAAATTCATCTTTTTTTAACCTGTAAAAACGTGGCTATTAGGAAATGTTTCACCACAGATGAGGCTGTGTTTGTGGCTTGCGTTACGTTTCTAACGGACGGCACTGACTCAGAATGCAAACGCCGCCCGCTCCTCTACGGGGACTACACGCTGAACTCGGAATTATCTCCAGAGCAACATCGACAGGAAGATGACTCATCCACAGAGGCCATCACAGGGCTTCCAGTGATCACTAACCACACGGGGCGGGGGGGGGGTGTGGGGGAGGGATGTCCAGCCCCCCCGCCGTAGAAGGCCCACAAAATCATTTGGTCTGGTCCTGCCAAGTTCATTGTTTGATCGAATTCAGGAGGCTAATTTTGAACTTGCTAATTGTGTGTGGCCCAAGAATGACGTTATCAATATCCAAAAGACCCGGGGCAGAAAAAGCGTTCCCTACCCTTGAACTACAAGGATGAAGGCCACAAAGACGTAATCCAAGTTTGGGTTCATGTTTCTGTTCTGCCACTTGTAAGTCCCCTGCTTGTGGATAATCCATTTAATTTTCCTGACACCCCCCCCAGCTGCAATCCTATCTAATAGGTCTAATTGACCGCACCTCAGCCACACCCACCAACCAGAACAAGTATACAAATTAACCCAACCAAGATGGCAGTTAATTTGCATATCCTGGCGCAGAAGAAGGTGTAGAAGGAAGCAAGCACTGCAGAAGGGACCAAAGCTGCGGAGAAGCAAGCAAGTGGGGCGGGGGAGAAGGGAGAGAGCTTGGCTCAGGCTGCAGGAAGCCCTATTCCTGCAGGAATCTTCCTGCAATGGGTCTCTAGTATGGGAATAAAAGACCTTTCTCAAATGATGGGAGGGCAGTATGAAATTGTTCTAAATTATTCTGGTTTCTCCTATCGCTCCCCTCCCCGCAGCCACTCGGCAGTGTGTGACATTAAAACAGTTCGGTAAAGGAGTGAGTGTGAGCAGGTCGCAGTGAGTGTCTGGACAGGTGAGGTGGCTAGCACATCAGTCACAGAGCTGCAGAGGGAGAAGAAGAAAAGGAAGAAAAGGCAGAGGGCAGGCAGCCTGAGGCTGATAAGCAAGGGGCCCTGAAGACAAATGGAAAATGGGTGCTTTACCTGGACTCAGTAAAAGCAAACCCAGACTTAAAGAGACAAGCCAGGGGAAGATTATTTTACGGGAGGATTTACCAGAAGATTCCTAAAGCGGACAAAGGCTCCTGGATAGACTAAGAATGGAAGGATACATTTACATCACAAACTCACTGAGAGAGGGGGCACACCCTCACCTTTAAAGACCACATTCCCGCCCACTGCCCCCTCCCGGGGGGGGCTCTTTCTGGTCTTACCTGAAGAAGAATATGGTTCCAGGATCACCTTCTTTTGCAGAGCTCTCCACACCCATCACCAAAATATTGGCTGCATCTGTGATTTAAAATGCCTGACTGAAAAGCTATGTCACGAGGTGACACAAGATTTAAAAGGCACCTATAAACGTTTAATCAAGAACTCATGATCATCTTCATATACCATTAAGCACTCTATTAACACGCTGTCCATCTTCTTGCTGAGGTTTCCTGAAAATGTTCACTGAGCATGAAAAGGCCACAGGAAATTACTGTCACAAAACCTTCAACAACCTGTGAAACTGTTAATGCTATTTAAACCTGCTCATTCACACCCATTTTGATTCAGTAATCACTAGTCCGGTTAATTATTATTAAAGTCTTAGTTTCAATACAACTAAAGCTCAAGAAATAAACTTATTTCTACAAAGCTAATTTAAAATAAAACATTAAGAACTATCTATATTTCTCATCCTTTAAGTACCATTTTATTTATAATTTTATATATTAATAATATAATTCTCAAACGCCTAATCTTCCTGAATTTAAATGTAAATTGTGGGTAAAGAATATATACAGAAGCAAAGCTACTGACCATTTCAAAGTTAATTATAAGCACTACCACCACAGTCACCTGTAACGTTGAAATATTTTAACCTTTTAAATATTAAATAACTATCAACATACAAATACTCATTCATAAAAAGTTGTTACACGTATAGAAATACTCTGTAAGTTGTGTAAATATACTAATGTATCAGTTAATACATATACTAATATTAATATGTAAAAAGTTACATATAACTTCTTAACCTCAAATTAGGATCCTCAAAGTTTCAGAATTTCTGCTAGAAGCTAGGGAATTCAGATCGGGACCAAAGCCTAAACCCCCTTTTTTGGGTGAACGCTAACTTCCCTGAATCCTACAGAGGGCAGAGTTCACCTGTGTGGCCCAGAGCAGCGTGCGGAGGGGAGCCGCGCGGGGAGAACGGTGCGGGAGGCCCGGTGTGGTGCCCAGACCGCCTGCCCGGCTCCCACGGGCAGCTTTCCATTTCAGCGGCCCTGGACAGAGCTCGCGCTGGCTCTCTAAGTCCATTATGCCTGCTTTTGCCATCAACTAGAAGAAACAATCTGTTCAGATCATCAAGGCTGAGAAAGCATAATGACATCTGGACTATTTCATGTGGGGTCAATGACTTAAGAATTTTCTCTGTAGCAGGGGGTTTTCAACCTACACGTTCTGCTACTTTGAGGTAAATTCATGAATCTCCATCAAAGTGTTCCAAGTTACCGAGCCTGCTGTCTTTGTCTTTGCTGTGGCCGGAGTGCCGCTCCTGCAGGTCCCTTTGTCCCCCACCCTCCCTCCCAGCAGGTGTCCTGCCTGGCCTGGAGCAGCTGGGCAGCTGCCATCTTTCTCCTTCTAATTTGCATATCCCCTCTGATTGGCTGGTGGGTGTTAACGGACTGATGGTTAATTTGCATGTTTCTCTTTTATTAGTGTAGATTGTGTTCACCTTCTAGCTCATTTTCTTAGTTTTAAAGCCTTGGATTATACTGGTCAACTGTTCTTTAAAGGCTCTCCCCAACATTTCTATCGATTTCTGGTTCTGCAGTCCTACTAAAAGAACATTTTAATGCGACAGCAGTGAATGGCCAGGCCTTCATCATCCAAAGCACTGGTGATGCCATGCAGCTTAGTAGGTCTTATTGGTTTTAATCTGAGAACTAGGCTCTCACAAGCTACATTTTAATTTATCTTTGTATGTTTGTATGAAGGGGTTCAACCACCACGTTTATGATGCAACCCTTTAAATAGAACATGAAACTTGAGCGAACACAGACTTAAGACAGTATCGGAGGAAAAGTGTGTTCTGATGCATTTTAACATACTTGGCCCCACGCTCAAGAAGATGTACCTCTAGGCAGGCTTGTCACTTCCACATATCCCTGAGAGGCCAGGTCTTGAGAGAGAGCTCCAAGGTGATACTCATCGGCGGTGGCAAACGCCGTGCAGTGCATCAGGTCCTGTTTCGGCGAGATTAGCAGGACAGGGTTACCGGGAGGCCAAAGTGTCCGCGGTGGCTGCTGTCACCTCACAGGCTCCATCTTGCACAGCTGGTATTTTTCCAAACATCTCAAAGGCTCGTACAAGGGATGTATTACAGAGGAGGAGGAAGGGCAGCAGGCAGACAGGTTGCTGCTGAGCGTATGAAAGAACTTGCTCCTGCTAGCCGAAACCCTGAGAGGGAAGCCGCTCCCCTCCTGGGAGTGTTTCAGGCACAGAGTGAGTGAAGATACAGAGGACTAAGGCATCACGTGGGTGCCCGGGTGACATGTCATTCATTCATTCATTCATTCATTCATTGGATGACAATGCTATTCAAAAAGTCTCTCCAACCCCGAGTTTCCCTGAGTCTTATTCACAGCCACATTATTATTTAAGGTCATTTCATAACTTGCCACCAGCCTATACAGGCTGAGGTTACTTGAAATCTACAAAAGAATGATAGATCTGCTCGGGTTAATATTAAACACAGAGTTGCATATCTCTGAGAATGCGCCCGGTTTGGTTCCTGCACCGAGTCTCGTCCGTGTACACACGTAAACATGCATGATTTGTGTCTGTACAGTGCACACCTGGAAAGACAGTCCAGTGCAATGTTTGTTTCAGACTGTCACAACCCATTAGTGAGTCCTGGTATCAGTGTAGTGGCCCAAACCAAACAGAATAAAATAGAACATATGAGAGTACATTATTCATAGTAAGGAAACATTTTATTTTGGAAAGTTTCCCGTCACTTAGATATCTCTACGTATGTATATAGGGTCGCTATGTATATCCTAGAAAAGGCTGATATGCAAATTGACCAAGCAGCAGAACGGCAGGTCTATGACACACAATGACCACCAGGGCAGAGGCTCAATGTAGGAGCTTCCCTCGGGTGGTCACTGTGCTCCCACCACTGTGCAAGGGCAGGCCAGGCTGAGGGACCCCCCCCGCCCCGCCCCAGCACCACTGAGAAGCCCAGCTTCACAGCAGCCCTACGGATGTCCAACTGTCGGCTTAGGCCAACCCCCCTAGGCCTAAGCTGTCAGTCAGACATTCCCTACGGGCTCCCAGGCTGTAAGAAGGTGGGCGCAGACCAGGCTGAGGGGACCTCCACCCCCATGCACGAATTTTGTGCACCAGGCCTCTAGTATAATATAAAATACGTTTCTAACTTTGGGACGAGGTCAATAGAGTCAAAAGCTATTGGAACAGGTGCTAAGAGTTCAGGCACAGAATTTGATTAATTTTTAAAAATCAGAATAATAATAATGCCTGCCTTTTAGGGTTGTGAGGTTTAAACAAGAAGATCAATGTCCACTACTTAGAACCCTGACCGGTACAAATGTTCAACATTTCTTATCGTTATTAAACAGTCAAAATTTATGGGAGGTTAAAAAGTTTGTCAAGTAACTTACACCTGAACATTCACATGCTCATAATTTTCTGTTTTAACATCTACTGATCAGAACTTGAGTGATTCTATTTCTTTGAGATATATGGTGCTTTAGCCCATCACCGATCAAAAGAGGTGAGTCACTAAATCAAAAGTTATTTCTGGGACTCACTCATCTCAGCTCCTAAAGTCTTTCCTTTTCTGTTCCAGTTCTGGTATGAAATTCAAGAAAAGGAGTGTATTAATTCCTTCCTTTCTCCCACTTCTTCTCCCAAATCAATAATACATTACAATTTTACACAAAATCCAGATTTCCACCATGTTTTAATCAAGCAGAAAACCTGGCATGAACCAGCGAGGGTTGAGGAGGGGTGGCTCCCCAGCCCACAGTCCCCACTCCCTGCTGTCTCGTCTGCGTCCCCCCCATTTGGGACTGGCCAGGCCCATCTGTGCAGACAAGGTTTACTCCTCTGCACGCTCAGAACTGGGGCAAGGCAAAGCATTTAATCACCGCTTCCAGGAGGAAATTTATTCCGAGCTCCAAATAGTCAGCTTATAAATACATTTTAAAACAAACCTGCTTTTCACTTGGCCCATCCGAGGCTCTCTGCAGATTTCCTAAGCTTGTCCCATTTCCTTCTCACCGTGTCCCATGTGGCTCTGCTAAAAATTCTAGCCGGTATCAGGTGGCGAATATGGCTTGCCACACTACTTCCTGTGGCCTCCTTAACCTGACTCTCTGTTTAACTGATGGCTTCTTCTATTAGTAAGTGATTCATAAAGTTTTTCAGTTTGGCTTGGTCAGTATTTTTTTCCTTTGCTCTTAAATTGCAAGACTGTATTTAAATCTGTTTGGTATGAGGTGTCCCGTTTTTGCATTTCCCCCTAGTGATTAAAAGTGTTATTACTTTGTGCGAACCTTTCATTTTCATGTCTTTTACTTAATTTCTATAACGAATCATTACTTAGTAAGCATCTTATGCAAACACATAGTACAAATTTCAGGTTTTATTTATTTTTTCTTTCATTTTTTCTTTTATTTTATCTTATTTTTGCAGTATAACTTACATTTAATAGTACAAATTTCAGGTTTTAAAATGGGGGTAACAACTTGCTCTTAAATAAATGTGCCAAACCAACCAAAAATAGTTCTTGGACTTAAGACCTAAATTTAGGCCTTCCTATTTTAAAAGGTTAAAAACAAAACAGCCCGCAGCCAAGAAAACCACAGCACTTTCGGTTACGGGTTCTTACCCGGCCACAGAAAACACGACCCAGCCGATGGGGGCTAGAAAGCTGTCCGTGAGACACGTGTCTTCACAGGGAAAGTTTATTTTGTTCCCATTCGGTGCCCGGAGAACGTCAGCGCGTCACAGCATGGCTACTTCCCTACCATGTCTTTCCTGGTGATACAGACTGTGGCGAACCTCATTAAACAGATCCATTTCCCGTTACTGCTACAACCCCACCCCCCGGTGGTCAGTGCACGTCATAGCAACTGGTGGGTCAGACACTTAGCATAGTAGGCTTTTATATATATAGGTAATGTCTCCTACATAAGGCCCTTATGACTCCTGAAATTTGGTGACGGAGGAACTTATTTCTCGTTAACACATTTTTATGTATTTACTTTCTTTTCTCTGTTAGACAACAAGAAATACAGAACTCTGGAGGACTTCCTCCTTTCTTTAATCATTGGGCTTTGCAGAACTAATGAGTTAGTCATACCAGGTACTTGATAATCTTTATTTCTCTGTGCATGTCAATTGTTTGCTTTATTGTAAATGTAATGCTTTTATTACCTCATTGACACTGTATTAAATTTTGAAAATCTACTTCAAATCCTTCCTTGGAAACGGAAGAAAAGTCCTATAGAAAAATTGAAAAATGGAATTCAGGATAATTGCTCCCGAATCTAAGGCTGGCCCACAGAAGAAATGCCTCTTTGATATTTTATAACCGACAACAAAAAACGTGACATCTCTGACCTTGTTAGGATCTTCATAAGAAACCTGCTTATGCTCACGCTGCTAGCTAGAACAAAAGAAAAAAGGGAGTTCATTTTCCTCTTTTTGTATCTGCCATGACTTCAGGTTTTTATGCTTAATTTAATCTCAGACAGGTAGATACTGGATTTCCTGGCCTATCACAAAGTTAAATAATATAATAAAAACATCAGGAGCGAGGAAGAAGAAACGGTGAGAGAAATTCACAGGCAGCTCTTCCATCCTTTATATTCGGGTTCAGAGAGGCCGTAAAGAATATAAATAAAACCGGAATCCAAAACAAAAAGCATTCATCGATGCCTAACTTCATAATCTGAAGATCAGTAATGAGGGTCTGCAGATCTTTTCAAAGGAAGCCAACCGCCCAGTAAAAAAGCACAGGAGGCCCTAGCTGGTCTGTCTGCTCAGTGGACAGAGCGTCCGCCTGTGGACTGACAGACCCCAGGTTCGACGTCAGTCAAGGGCACATGCCCTGCTTGTGGGCTCGATTCCCAGTAGGGGGAATGTCGGAGGCAACTGATCAATGATTCTCTCTCATCATTGATGTTTCTCTCTCCCCCTCCCTTCCTCTCTGAAATCAATAAAAATATATATTTAAAAAAAAGAAAAAAATAACCACCCACAACAAAATTAAACATCCTTAGGGTCTGCTCAGATGTGAGATGTTCAGACATTCTAACCTGTTTTCTGACAGGTTCAGCAGGCCTGATCAAGTTTTATTTTTATCTATTTATTTATTTATTTTTAATATATATTTTATTGATTTTTTACAGAGCGGAAGGGAGTGGGATAGAAAGTCAGAAACATCGATGAGAGAGAGACATCAATCAGCTGCCTCTTGCACGCCCCCTACTGGGGATGTGCCCGCAGCCAAGGTACATGGCCTTGACCGGAATCGAACCAGGGACACCTCAGTCCCTAGTCTGACGCTCTATCCACTGAGCCAAACCGGTCTCGGCGGGCCTGATCAAGTTGTAAATATTCTACATTCCTTAAAAAAAAAAAAAAAAAACCAAAAAACCTCACCCAAGGATATGTTTTTATTGATTTTTAGAGGGAAAGAAAGAGAGGGAGGGAGGGAGGAGGGAGGAGGGAGGGAGGGGGAGGAGGAGGGAGGGAGGGAGGAGGAAGAGAGAGAAATATTGATTGGTTGTTTCCTCCTGTACACCTGACCAGAGATCAAACCTGCAATCACGGAGCCACCTGACTGGGGCCACATTCCCGTGTTTCCGTGGTGAGGGACCCAGACATGGAAACAACAACTCTGCCTCCTTTCCATCCTTTCCAGCCTGGTAACAGTAAGCACAAGGCACAGTCCCAGGGTATTACGCAAGACAGGAAGGTTAACAAAGGGCTTGATTCTGACCCTGAATATTTCTCACTTAGAGGGGAAATGTGGTTACAGCTAATAAATTCCCGTACACCTTGTAACAGTGAACAAAAATAACCTTTCAACCTTCAAAGAGTTAAAAAGCAAAAGCCTCCCACTGCCTTTTGATTCGGCCTTGCCGGCTCATTTCGCCACCCACCCTGCAGCCCCGTGGCCTGCTGAATGCTCACCTGTCTGCACAGCTCCCCAAAAGTTACTTTTCATTTCATCAAGAATCCCTTCAGTTTGATTTTTTAAAAACAGGTGCTTTTTTTTGGGGGGGGGGGGGGGGGGGGGAACCATCCCTAGACTGCATTTAATACGAGTGTTCCTTTTCAAAGTTTCCTTAGGCCAATAACCAGCCCCTTTGTAAACTACACTTGTACATTTAATCGCCTACAGCAGCGGTCGGCAAACTCATTAGTCCACAGAGCCAAATACCAACAGGACGACGATTGAAATTTCTCTTGTCAATTTTTTACACTTAAACTTCTTCTAATGCCACTTCTTCAACATAGACTCGCCCAGGCCGTGGTCTTTTGTGGAAGAGCCGCACTCAAGGGGCCAAAGAGCCGCATGTGGCTTGTGAGCCGCAGTTTGCCGACCACTCGCCTAAAGTTTGTCTTTATAGGTCCAGTAATTCTTAACGTTAAGATTTTGATTCCCTTTGGCTTCAAAGATCTTGGAGAAAGAACTGCCGAGCCGTGCGCGACCCATGCTAGCGCAGAGAGGGGGCGATTCCCCCTAACCCGAGGGCCCCCCACGTCCTTACCTCGCTCACGGACAGAACCGGGAGGTTGGTCCTGGACGGCTGCCGGGTCCTGGAGGCTTTCAGCGGTCTCTTGATCTGCGGAAAGTCTGGCTTACGAACGAGCGTTTCTGTGGGCGCGGACGAGCAATGCCTCTCGATCACGTTAGTAAGCCACTTGGGGCCTGACCGATGTGGCCTGTGAGCCGGCAGGGGCATGCCCGCAGAGGTCCCGGGGGGCAGGTGCGTGCCCGCAGAGGTCCCGGGGGGCAGGTGCGTGCCGGCAGAGGTCCCGGGGGGCAGGTGCGTGCCGACAGAGGTCCCGGGGGGCAGGTGCGTGCCGGCAGAGGTCCCGGGGGGCAGGTGCGTGCCGGCAGAGGTCCCGGGGGGCAGGTGCGTGCCCGCAGAGGTCCCGGGGGGCAGGTGCGTGCCGGCAGAGGTCCCGGGGGGCAGGTGCGTGCCGGCAGAGGTCCCGGGGGGCAGGTGCGTGCCGGCAGAGGTCCCGGGGGGCAGGTGCGTGCCGGCAGAGGTCCCGGGGGGCAGGTGCGTGCCGGCAGAGGTCCCGGGGGGCAGGTGCGTGCCGGCAGAGGTCCCGGGGGGCAGGTGCGTGCCGGCAGAGGTCCCGGGGGGCAGGTGCGTGCCCGCAGAGGTCCCGCGGGGCAGGTGCGTGCCGGCAGAGGTCCCGGGGGGGCAGGGGCGCCCGGCAGCGTGCGGTGCGGAGTGCAGAGGAGACGCGGGTGTGTGATGCGTGCGGGTCCGTTTCCAGGACCCGGGTCTCCCTCACGCCGCCGGCTGCGGGATCGGGAGGGAACAAGCCCTCGGTGTGACACCTTGCCGGGGCGCTGCGGGTCCCAAGTTCCTGAGGCGGCTTTCCTGCGCGAGGAGCCAGCCTCTGGCGCCGACAGGCCCGGGACAGAACGGCCCGGGACAGGACGGCCGGGGACAGGACGGCCGGGGACAGGACGGCCCGGGGACAGAAGGCGGCGCGGCCCAGCCAGGGCGTGCAGCAGTCTGGCCGGCATGACCACAGGCCAAGCTGGAAGGAAACGAATTCAGAGGTCAAGTGTTATTGTTGTTTTTTTAAAGTTTCAAAAAATACACGCTATTTTCCTAGGTAACAGGCACATTTCTGTAAAAATAATTGCAAAAACAGGCACATCTTAACCTAAGCCTAGCCAAAAAAACAACAAAAAACAGGTTACAAAATAGATACAGGTACTTATGCTACTTTCCCTTTAATCAACCTTTGGCCTTTTTCCCCAGAAGATTACAAGATCATAAGGTGACAGGGCTTAGAAAAAACCAAGAGCTGTGAGAACCCTCCCTCTGCTTCATTAGCGTGTCTCCATTACACCTGCCTCATAAACCCCTTCATTCAACACGTGTGCAGCCCTCACAGTGAGCTGGGCTCAGGCGTGCTTCCGCGAAAGGACAGGGTCCTGGGGGGACAGGACTGTCATCCGTTCACTGTAACGCAGTGGGGGGACAGGATTTCCATCCGTTCACTGTAACGCAGTGAGGGGACAGGACTGTCATCCGTTCACTGTAACGCAGTGAAGGCCGAGGCCCTCGCACACACCTGTTCCAAGGCATTGAGAGTCACGCAGGAGCCTGTCCCTTTCTACAGGGAGAGCAGGGAAGGCTCCCGGGAAGATTTAAGCCGCTACTCGAAGGGGAAGGTGCTTTTCAGGTTGGGAGTGGCCATGGCAGTGAGGATACGGGATGTCAGACAGACAGACAGACACAGACACATAGACACACACTCCACATAAAGAAAACAGACTACAGCTGACACCGGTGTGGCTCAGTGGCTGGAGCGTCGGCCTGCAGATGGAAGGGTCCCAGGTTCGATTGTGGACAAGGGCATGTACCTTGTAGGGGGTATGCAGGAGGCAGCTGATCAATGTTTCATCGATGTTTCAAAAAAATCAATGAAATATATTTAAAAAAAAAAGAAAACAGACTACATAAGTAATTTCCCTTATTATTTACAGTATAAAATTTTTGTCCTTTCAAAGTAAGCCTGCGGTAGACAGTTAGTAGTATGTTACAAAACCACCCGTTGGGTGTGGAGACGCAGTGGGGTCAGTGATGGCAGGATGCACAGTCTAGCAGGGCAACACACATCACTGTGAGCTCTGAAGCACGGATTGCTGTCGGGCCCGGGACGGGAGCGTCTGGGGTAAGGTGTGGGCAGGACAAAGTCAGAGGTGACATTTGTTGTTGTTTTATTTTTTATTTTATTTTTTTCAGAGGTGACATTTGAACCGGGTCTCAAAAGGGCAGAGGGATCAGCAGATCAAACACCCCAGGCACACAGTTCTGTTTACCTGACGAACAAGCGCAAGTTCAGGGGAGGCGGGAGTTAGCCGCCTCGGAGATCAGCGCCGAGGAGCCAGGAGCCACATCGTAAGCCGTCCCAGAGCGATTCTGCGGGCGGGGCAAGCCGGGGTTTCGAATGTGAGACTCACTGGGCCACAGGATGTTTAAGAAACGTATCTTTGGCTCTAGCTCTGTGGTCGGCAAACTGCGGCTCGAGAGCCACATGTGGCTCTTTGGCCCCTGGAGTGTGGCTCTTCCACAAAACACCATGGCCTGGGCGAGTCTGTTTTGAAGAAGTGGCGTTCGAAGAAGTTTAAGTTTAAAGAATTTGGCTCTCCAAAGAAATTTCAACCATTGTCCTGTTGCTATTTGGCTCTGCTGACTAACGAGTTTGCCGACCACTGCCCTAGCTGGTGTGGCTCAGTGGACAGAGCGCTGGCCTGCGGACTGAAGGGTCCCGGGTAACGGGCACATGTCTGGGCTGTGGGCAGTCCCCAGTGGGGCTGTGCAGGAGGCAATGACTCCATCTCATCACTGATGTCTCTCCCCCTCTCCCTCTCCCCCCCGCTCTGAAAAGAGAGAGAAAGGAACGTATCCTTGGTGATGCCGCAGGAGAGGAACAGAGAAGACCCACTGAGACTACCTGCCTGCCAAGTGCCCTGACTCACTGACAGTAAGCCTGGAAGGCATTCAAAGGTCAGGAAACTGAGGCTTCGAGAGGCTAAGCGGTCCGCCAGCCATTTGAGCCGAGGCTTTCCCAGTCCCCAACAAACCCTGCACCCACAGCACTGCACCGCCTCCCTCTGACAGGGAGGGAGGGAGGAGAGGACGGGGGGCGGGGTGTTAGGGTTAGGGTGGGCAAAAGTTGGTTTGCAATTATTCATATGGAAAATAATACAGGAATTAACAATAATAACACTAGGTTCCGTCTCCAGCCAGAGCACGTGCAAGCGGCATTCAAAGCCCTGGCTGGTGTCCCTCAGTGGTTAGTGTCGGGTCCACAGAAGGAAAGAGTAAGCTCTTCTCTTTCTTCCATGCCATTTATTTTTTCCTCTTTCCTGGCACGTTCCTATCAGCACACAGCGCTGCTTTAATTTCTCCCATCTTATAAAGACAGCTCTCCCCTGACTCCATCTTCCCTCCCATTTCCTCTGAGCTCCCTCCCTTTCAGGGTTTTATCTGCTGCCTCTGACTCCCCGTGGCCAATCAGGCTTTCTTCCCTACGCCTTTACTACCGGTCAGGGTCACCAAGGACCTCCACGTTTCTAAGTCCAATGGGCACTTCTCAGTCCTCGGTTTCCCTGACTTGTCAGCGATGTCTGACACAGGTGATCCCTCCACCTCCGGAAGCACCTTCTTCCCTGGGCTTCTGGGAGTCCCCGGGCCACTTACCTACCACACTGGTTGCATCTTTGGTCTCTTTTGCTGGTTCCTCAACCCCTCAAGAATGGAATGCGCCAAGGCTCAGTATTTTCGCCACTTCACGTCTCTATTCTCAGATCTTAACGATCTCACCCAATCTCATGGTCTTATACACCTCCCTAGCCCTTAGTGACTATCAAACACTTACCTCTAAACCACTCTCATTCACATAAAAAATGAAACGTTCTCAAAACTCAGTTCCCGAAATCTTCCTACAAATCCTATTCTTAACACAGTCTCGCTCTCCCTTTCATGAAACGGCAATCACATGCTGACCTTTGCTGAAGCCCAAAACGTGGAGGCCACCTTGGTTCTTCACGTCATTCTCTACCCAATCTATCCGCAAACTCCCCTTGCTTTCTTCCAGCTAGTCCTCACCACCCTGGTCCGAGTTGCTCTCTCACCCAAAGGTTACTGTAATGGCCCCATGTCTTATCCTCCCTGTGTCTGTCCTTGGACTCTTACAGATTCTTCTCAACACAGTGACCAAAGTGATCCTTCAAAAACTTAAGTCAGATCACATCTTTTCTTTGTAGAAAATTTGACAGCCTCATATTTCACTTGAAATAAAATCTGAAAACAGCTTGTGTGGCCCTGCATCCTCTGGCTCTGCAGCACTCCGTCTCCTACCACCCTTTCCCTTGCTCATTCTGCTCGTCACTCTGGCCTCTGGATCTTTGCAGTTACTGTTTCTTGTGCTCTTCTCCCAGGTCTCTGCAGGCCTCATTCCCTCATCTTCTTCAGTCCTTGGCTCAAACGTCGCGTACCCAGTGAGGTCTGCCCCAGCCACTTCATTTAAAATGCAGCCAGCACTCAGTCTCCATCTTCCTCACCCTCATAGCCCTCCATTGCATTTCACATCCCTTGCATACTTTATATTTTCAGTTTATGAATTCACACAACACATGTGAACCGAGTTGCTATCGTGTGGGAGACGCCATCCTACTTGCTGAAAATACAGGAAAACGGCTAAAAATCCCTATCTTTACATCGCATTGGGGTGACAAGCCAATAAACACAGTAAATCAACTATATATATATATATATAAAACAGTGACAATGCTAGAAGGAAGAATAGAAGAGGAAGGATAGATTTGTCTCCCCTTTGAACTTCTGCGGAGTGAGATCTGTCTTTGGTTCACGCTGTCCAGAGCGCCCAGCACACATGAGGCATTCAGCTCCTATTTTCTGTATGCAACACAGAGCAGCTACTCAGCTCTTGGGCACATTTCCTAAGCAAACAGTATCAGCAGGGCTTCGATTCAATGGCTAAGTGACCTTAATCTTTGGGGACGTATCTTCCGATTCCTTAACGTCAAAGATATTTTACCTTTGCAGTGACCGCTTCGGCTCAAAAAGCGTCCGTCAGTATTTGTGGATTGCGTGCTTTTGACTCCCAGCGAAGTGGACCAAAGATCACCGTTCCGGGCAGAGCACCATAGCGGTCCCGGGGAGACCCGTGACGCCAGAGGTGCTAGGCGGGCGGGGGGACCACTGCGCGGGGCACCGCGAACTGCTTGCTGGGGCGGGCAGTGCACTAACCTCTCCGCCGGCCCGGCTGCAGAGAAAAGAGACTCGTGGCGGCAGCTTCCCCTTCCCTGGAGCCACCCCACTCTGCACTGGGCCTCTCTCGACGCCCTGCATTGCGCAGGCGCACGGAACTCCGGGCCCCGGCGGAGCGCGAGCCTCCCTGTCACGTGACTGCCAGACCACGTGACCGCGCCGCGACCTTTTCCGCTCCCTGGTCCCTGGGACCTCCCGGTGCCCGCTGACTTCCGCCTCCGCCCGCTTCCTGGTTCCGCTCCTCACGTCGCCCTCCGCTGTCCCCGCCTCCGTCCCCGGAAGAGCTCCTCCACGTCTCACAGCCGGCCGTTGTTTGTCTCTCCCACGGGCGCCAAATAAAGTTTCTTCGTTCAAAAGCGCTTTTTTTTTTCCCCAGCCGCGGCGCGGCCTCGCTCGGCTCCTCCTCCTCCGCGCCGGCCCCGCCTCCCTTCCTGCGGCCGGTGAGACCCCAGCGTCGGCGCGGGGAACGCCGAATGCCATGGCGGCCTGTCCGCCGCCCCTGTCGGGACAGGACGAAGGGTCGGTGTCGCCTGCCTCGCCCGGCCCCCCCGATCGTTTTCCCTCTCCCCCAGTTTTGCGCGAAGCCGGGCCTCGCCGGGAAGCTGTGGGTAACCGGCGGGGAAGCCGCGCGGGCGGTTCGGTCCTGCCGGCGGGTTCCGCTCCCCCGGCCGGCCGGCTGCGCGGCGGCAGGGGCGAGGCGGGGCCGGGGCGAGGCTCCCGGCTCTGCGGCCGCTCTCTCGCCCGGCTTCACACTCGGCCGGCGGCTCCCCGCTCGGGTCGGCGTCGCAGCGTCTTCCTGGCGGTGGTTCGTGGCCTCTCCTTCCCCGGGAACGGCCGGGAGTCCCGGCTGAGTGCCCCCGCTGGCCCCGCCGGGACCCTCCAGGCGCTGCAATCCGCTCCCAGTAACGTGCCCTGGACAGTCCGCTTGTTTTGAGAGCGCTTTGTACTGCCTTTCTCGCCCCGCATGGCCGCCCGGAGAGGCTCGGCGCCCCCCTGCCCCTCTGCTGGGTGCTCAGAGCATGGCTTCAGTGGTCAATGCACGCGCTTTCTCTAGGGGGGGAAGGAGGGGGCGGTAAAAACTCCCTGTAAAAGGAATTTCAGAGGGATGGGGAAATGTGTTTCTTCCAGAATGCCCGTTAGATTGATCCAGAATCCTGCCATTAGACATCCTGCCGGGTAAAGCTGTGGACACCGTGGGGTGGGGGTGGGGGGGTAAAAATCCATTTGTATAAATTGAACGGTCACGTTCCTATGGGAGTGACGCCCATATTCCAAAATATTGCAAACACACGAGCACACTTGTGAGAAAGTGACCTCACTGGGGTGGATGGAGGCCTGAGGGACGGATCATCGGCGGCCCCACATGTGAGCGGGCACTTGGGTGGTGCAACCCCCAGGGGTGTTTGCTTAACGGTTGAGCCCTGGCACCTCTGGCCTCGCCCGAACCCTGGCTGGGAGCGGGCCCTGACCCGCAGGCCAGGCCCCGAGGAAATCCAGCCGCTGGGAAAATAGCGGAACGGACCTTACGGCCAAGGACCGTCTCTTGTTGTATCTACTGCCTCGGAAAATTGGAGTACCGGTCATTGAATGTTCCTTCTCTTCCGCCAGGGCATTAGTCGTGTTTTAAAAAGCATGTTAAAGTGGACTTTAGACGGAGAGGAAGCGGGAGAGAGAAAGAAACATGGATTTGTTGTTCTTTATGCATTCCCTGGTTGATTCTTGTATGTGCTCTGACCAGGCATCAAGCCCACAACCTTGGCATATTGGGAGAACAGTGGTCGGCAAACTCATTAGTGAACAGAGCCAAATATCAACAAGCACAACGATTGAAATTTCTCTGGAGAGCCAAGTTTTTTAAACTTCCTCTAACGCCACTTCTTCAACATAGACCCTCCAGGCCCTGGTATTTTGTGGAAGAGCCACACTCAAGGGGCCAGAGAGCCGCCTGTGACTCGCGAGCTGCGGTTTGCCGACCACGGCTCTAACCCAAGGCCTCGTAGTGATTTTTAAAAGTGAAATTCTGATTACGATGGTAGGACCTAATCACTTTAGGGACTCAAAGTAACACAGAATCGGTGTTTTCTGACTTTTTGAAGTTTATACTTAAACAAAATGTTCATATTGCTTTGAGAGAGAAAGGGGGGAGAAGGAAACATCAATACGGATATCGGCTGCCTCCTGAACACCCCCCCCCCTCCCGCACACCGGGGATTGGGCCTGAGCAGCCCCTGGGTGCCCGTGCCAGCTGGGCATCTGTTCAGAGTGTTACAGTGTCTTTTGAGGAAACCTGAGCTACTCGGGGTATTACCCAATATCTAAAATGTGCAGTAAGGTATTTGAGTTTTTATATTTATTTATTTTTAAAATATATTCTATTGATTTTTTCACAGAGAGGAAGGGAGAGAGACAGAAAGTCAGAATCATCGATGAGAGAGAAACATCGATCAGCTGCCTCCTGCACACACACACCCCCCCCCCCCCCCACTGGGGAGGTGCCCGCAGCCAAGGTACATGCCCTTGACCGGAATCGAACCTGGGACCTTTCAGTCCGCAGGCCGACGCTCTATCCACTGAGCCAAACCGGTCTTGACTATATTTATTTTTAAATTGATTTTTAGAGAGTCAGAGAGAGAAACATCAGGGTGAGAGTGAGGCGTCCATCATCGACGGGTCGCGTCCTGCAGGCTCCCTTCTGGGATGGGGCGGGCGGTGACCAACGTGAGCCACCTGGCCAGGGAGGTGTTTGAGTTTCCGGAAGTGGGATGACCCCAGGTTAAAGTCAGAGTAGGTGTTTGGGCAGAGGTATTTACAAAACGACTGTGTCAACTTTCTCCCATCCAAGAGCTAGCCAGGCCCGACCTGCTTAGCTCCCAGACCAGAGGATCGGGCGCGTTCAGGCTGGGGTGGCCGCAGACTGTGTCGGCTTTCTTTGTTTCTGTTTTGTGTGATGACCTGAAGATGTAAGTGAATGGATCAGCTAAGTTTTGTGCTCTCTAAAAACTGCACAGAATTTTACCAAAATCTGCTTTTTTCCCCTAACCGTGTGCTGTATTTTGTTACATACGAAATGATAATCTGTAAATCTTGGTTTTTGTAGGTCTCAACTCGACTATGTTTTATTTTTAAATGCAAATATACTCGAGTTTTTCCTTACCTCTAGCTTTCTTTGACACTTTTTTAGAAAACCACTTTTTTATCTTTTGATCGGGAGTGTGAGCTGGTAACATGCCTTAATCTTGCTTAGGGACAGAACAGGATGGAAGGAGTCATTGTACTGGTAGAGAAGGCAGAGGGAAAGCCTTTGAAAAGAATTAAAATTGGCTAAGACAGAGAAAGGAAAAAGCAGGGTAATAAATATTTGTTTTTCTCCTACATTGGTGTCTTCCAAGCTGTTTTGCATTCACGGCCTTGTTCATCTAAGTAGATGATGTGGGAGGAGAGCCTGTTTGATTTTTAGAGTAATTCTTTTTTTTTTTTTTTAAATATATTTTATTGATTTTTTTACAGAGCGGAAGGGAGAGGGATAGCAAGTCAGAAACATCGATGAGAGAGAAACATCGATCAGCTGCCTCTTGCACGGGGCCCCTACTGGGGATGTGCCCGCAGCCAGGTACATGCCCTTGACCGGAATCGAACCCGGGACCCTTCAGTCCACAGTCCGATGCTCTATCCACTGAGCCAAACCGGTCTCGGCTAGAGGAATTCTTTTTATTTTTTTCTGTCCTGTCACATCGTTAAAACTAGTTTCTGATTAAGGAGAATAAAAGTAATAGGCCGGGAAAGGTAAGCATTTTACAGATTTCTGGGGAGAATCTGGGGTTAGGGGCACAGACTGCTTAGCTTTGAGGACATACCAGAGAAGTTTCCAGATTTTCCTATGTCTTAATATAGTGGTAGCCAGACAATGCTGATTTTCCTTATAATGGTTGTATGAAAAGGAATTTTAATTTGAACGAGTTGACCCAGAAACTGAAAGATGACTAATCTTCTAGTGTCAGTGCTACTAACTTATACACTATGTATGTGATTCTTTCTTCTAGGTCGTTTGCATATTTTACAATTAAAGACAGAATACCACAGATCTTAACCAAGGCTATTGACACATTGCATCGACATAAAGATGAAATCTTTGAGAAATATGGAGAGGTATGAAATGTATTTGAACTTTAATTATTTTCGTGAATCTTTAATAAACATACTAAGCAGTTTCCACTCTTTGATAATGGTCATTCCACTTGAAGATAATGAAGGGACTCTAGTTATTAGATGAAACTTAAAAAAAAAAGGCAGAATAGATAAGGCAGGATAATGTTGATATGAGATCTGTGTGTGTGATTTGATTTTCAACTTAAGAATTCTAAACTTAAATGTTTTAATAGTTTGTAAAGACATAAGATGTAGTTTTGTAATGTAGAATTTCTTTCCTTCTTAAGTTTAGGTCCATAAAACTGTGCTATCTTAGAGGAATTATTCATGATTAGGTATTTGTATATAAAGTCTATATAAGTTTTAATTATTTATATACTAGAGGCCTGGTGCACAAAATTATTGCACTGCATGTGGGCGGGGGCGGGGGGCGGGTGTCCCTCACCCTGGACTGTGCCCTCTCCCACTCAGACATCCCTCTCACAATCCGGGGCTCTCGCAGTCCGAGACCGCCCTCCCTGCAGCCACGCTCCCCTTGTGGGAGTGCCCTGACCACCAGGGGGCAGCTCCTGTGTTGAGTGTCTGCCCCCTGGCGGTCAGTAAGCCTCATAGCGACCGATCGTTCCACCTTTTATTGTATAGGATAGACTAGGAGCCCAGTGCAAAATTGGCACGGCGCCGCCCACCCACCTGCAGCTCTGCCTTGACACCTGAGCCTGTCCACGTACAGCTCCAGTGCACCTGGCCCTGCCGCCAAACCCTCTGGCCTGCTCTGGCCGCTTCAAGCCCCGCCCTCGGTCCCTCGAGTCGTGTGGGCTGGTCCCACCTTCTCCGAGTGCCTCCCCACTTCCGCCTAGTCTTTGGAGCAATTCAGCAGCTCTGCCCCATCAGGCCCCAGAGGAGAGCGTGGAAGCCTCCGGTCTGCTGTGCTGTGCTCCTTCCCCTGGCAGGTGGGCCATGGGGCGCTCAGAATGCCAGCGGTGGGTGGCGAAGGACTGGTGAGGGGGCGCTCTGGGCCCCTCTGCCCTCCCCGGCACAGGATGGTCTCGCCTCCTCTGGGTGCCTCCTTCCGCCCTGTTTATGGAGCAACGCCCCAGCTTATATGCTAATGGTCTGGTCATTACCCATTACTGCGTCCCAACCATTAGCTTATTAGCTCTTTATTAGCATAGATTATCTGTTTTTAATATATGTAAATATTTCCTCCGTATTTCTGTAGAAAGGCATGGAAGCTGAAAAGAAAGCAATTTCTCTTCTTTCTAAATTGCGGAATGAATCACAGACAGACAAACCAATTGTCCCGTTGGTTGAGAAGTTTGTTGATACTGACATCTGGAATCAGTACCTAGAACAGCACCAGAGTCTTTTAAATGACAGTGATGGAAGACCAAGATGGTTCTACTCACCGTGGCTGTTTGTAGAATGCTACATGTATCGTAGAATTCATGAAGCAGTTATCCAGAGGTAAGTATATGGCCATCAAGTAAGTGTTCAGATAATTTATGCTTTTTTTGAAATTATAAGATGATAAGTTTAAAAATAAAAACCAGTGGAACCATGAACTTAGTTCAACAGATATTAATGGCACTACTGGAAATGCTGCAGGTGTAACCACTACAATAGATTCTTGGCAATTATAATCCACATGCCCAGAGTAGACATAAGATTGAATAACTGAAGTAGGACCTCATTAAACATTCTTATAAAAACTTACTTTTCTTCATGAGGAAATTATAGTTATTGAGGAAAAAATGTTAATTATCCTCACCCCGTCGCAAAGATGGAGGCACCCACAGCCAATAAGGAGGGAATATGCTAATTGACTGCCAGGCCCTCAAAGATGGAGGCACCCACAGCCACAAGATGGCAGTGCCCAGTCCTCTCAGCCCCGCTGGGGAGGCAGGCTCGAGGCAAGGCCGGGCCCACCCACAGACAGACCCAGCTGTCCTGTGTGCCTGCCTCCGGAGTCCCCCAGCCCTTTCAGCCCTCCAGCTGCCCAGGGCCCGCCTGAGGCACAGGCAAACCTCGGATGGCAGCTGCCCACCCACCGAGGGCCGCCCGAGGCTCAGGTAACCAGGGCTGGGCCAACACGTGTGCTGCCGGCAGTGGCAGCAGCAGAGGTGTGATGGGGCATCACCTTCACCTGATCACTGGGTTACCTCCTGCCCCTGAGGGCTCCTGGATTGTGAAAGGGGGCAGGCCTGGCTGAGGGACCTGCACTGGGCCTCTAGTTTATTATAAAAAAGGGCAAAATAAACATTTGTTTTACCTATAAAACTAGATTATATGTCAGTTAATTTGGTATAAGGAATCAGTAGCACATAGAAAATAGAAGACATTTTAAAAAATATTTTATTGGTGTTTTACAGAGAGGAAGAGAGAGGGATAGAGTTAGGGATGAGAGAGAAACATTAATCAGCTGTCTCCTGCACACCCCCTCTCTACTGAGGATGTCCCCGCAACCAAGGTACATACCCTTGACCAGAATCGAACCTGGGACCTTTCAGTCTGCAGGTGGACGCTCTATCCACTGAGCCAAACCAGTTTTGGCTAGAAGACATTTTTAAGCTTTTATTAAGAGTGTAATGTACATACAGACCAATACACATCTTAAGTGTCCAGCAGTGTGACCAGAACATGCTTGTGTCCCTGTGTCCAGATCAAGAGGCAGACCCTTCCCAGGACCCCAGGAGCCCCCATGGCCCCCCTCCCATTCACTGCCATCCCAGCCCTTCCAGGATACCCACTGCCTGGATCTGTGTCGGTTTTGCTTGTTTTAAAATTTCATTCCAACGAAATTACATGGGATGTAGTTTGGTATCTGATTTCTTTCATTTAGCATTGTGTTGCTAGATTCATCCCTATTGTTTGCATATAATTATAAATGACTCATTTCTATATAGTATTGCAATATGTGAATATATCACAATCTTTTTAGCTCTTCTGTTGTTGATAGGTACTTGAATAGTTTTTAGTTTGAGGTTATTATAAAGAGTGCTGCTTTAGAGGGAAGGTGAGGGAGGGTGGGTAGGTGGAAAGAGAGCAACCAATGAATTTGTATGCATATACACATAACCCATGGACACAGACAATTGGGTGTGAAGGCCTGGGGCAGGTGAGGGGGCTAGAAGGGGTCAATGGGGGGAATAAGGAAACATGTAGTACTTTCAACAATAAAGATTTAATTAAAAAAAAGAGTGCTGCTATAAACATTCAAGTACATGTCTTGATGAACATCCGTGTGTATTTTTGTTGGGGATGTACCTAGGAGAGAGCTAGCAGGTCATTGTGTATGCACATAAGCAGCTGTAGTGGATTCTAAAATAGCAAACATTTAAAAATCCGAAGTCATACATAGTGATGTGAGTTTACTCTCTTAAATACAAGAAATAAAGCTTATTCTTAATGTGAGGTGTGACTTCAAACTAATGAGAGATCTGTTAATAAGAAACTACAACAGCCCAGCTGGTGTGGCTCAGGGGTTGAGATCCGTGGAGGGCTCTGTCCCCACTAGGGGGCGTGCAGGAGACAGCCGATGGATGCTTCTCTCGCCCTTCCTGTCTCTCTAATATCAATAAAAAACATATTAAAAATAAAAACCTAAAACCCTAGAACAAAGGTTGGGAAAGTTTATTTTTGTAAAAGGCCAGGTAGTAACTATTTCAGGCTGTGGGGCCTCATGGTCTGTGTCGAAGCCTCAGCCCTGGACGCCCCATAAACGAATGAGCACGATCGTGTTCCAATTAAACTTCATTTATGGGCACCAGCATTGTAATTTCATGTGTCACAAAACATTCTTTTGATTGATTCCAGCCATTCAAAAATGTGAAACCATTCTTAGCTTGCAGGTCAGACACACAGTTGGTGGGCGAGATTGGGTCTGCAAGCTGTAATTTGCTGACCCCAGCATAAAGAAGCTGAGCCACTGTTCCTTAGAGGATACCTATCACACACCACTAAGGGACCAACTCAGGAAAGCAACCACAATGCAGACAAAAGGAAAGAACTCAGCTGTGAAAGAAATGGAGGAAAAAAGACGACTAGACATAGAGTTCAAAACCACAGTAATTAGGTTTATGAAGAGGCTACTAGAAAAGGCTGAGAAACTTAATGAGAACTACGACAAAATAAATAACACATACAAAGAAATGAACAAGGCCTACAAGGATATGAAAAAAGGCCAACTAGAAATTAAGCATACACTGACTGAAACAAAAAATATTATACAAAGACCCAAAAGCAGTCCAGATGACCGCAAAAACCAAGTCAAAATTTTGAAATACAAAAAAGCAAAATCCACTCAGCTGGAAAAGCAAGAATCCAAAAGAGTCCAAAAAATTGAAGATAGTGTAAGGGGCCTCTGGGACAATCTCAAGCATACCAACATCAGAATTATTGGGGTGCTAGAAAAAGAGAGAGAGCAAGTTAATGAAAACCTACTTGAAGAAATAGTGACTGAAAACTTCCCCCTCCTGGTGAAAGAAATTGATTTCAGAGAGGAAGGGAGATGGAGAGAGAATCATCGATCGGCTGCGTCCTGCACTCCCTCTGACCGGGCGTCGAGCCCGCAGCCTGGGCCTGTGCTCTGACGGGAAGTGAACCTCAGGCCTTTTGCTGCGTGAGGTGATGCTCAACCACCCAGCCACTCTGCTGGGCAGTCACCTGTCATTTTTGAGACCAAATGCTTCTGTTCTCTTTCCTTTAAAGAGCTGCAGTTACTCAAATGTGTGGAAAAAGATGCAGTTATATAAATGTTTTACATGTTTTTCTCTCATTTCAGTCCACCAATTGATGACTTTGATGTATTTAGAGAATCGAAAGAACAAAACTTCTTCGAGTCTCTGGAATCCATCACAGCTTTATGTGTCCACCTGCGAGAGCTGGTGAAAACAGTTGAGCACCTGGATGAAAATCAGCTGAAGAATGAGTTTTTTAAGCTTCTTCAGGTAAATGTGATCATTCATCTCCATTGTTGAGTTAAATGGTTAAACAACAGACTGGTACACATTTAACACCAAAGCCCGTATAGACTTGACATTTTGGTTATTGGTTATTTATCACTTTAGTAGTGGTGTTATTCAAGAGATGACAGCCTATTTAATCTCTGAAAACAGGTTTTGCAATCTCTTCTGCTGCACCTGTGGGTGATGCTCCTGGCTTCTGTCATTTTTTAAAAAAATATATAGTTTATTGATTTTTTACAGAGAGGAAGGGAGAGGGATAGAAAGTCAGAAACATCGATGAGAGAGAAACATCCATCAGCTGCCTCCTGCACACCCCCCGCTGGGGATGTACCCGAAACCAAGATACATGCCCTTGACCGGAATCGAACCCAGGACCTTTCAGTCCTCAGGCCGACGCTCTGTCCACTGAGCCACACCGGTTTCGGCATGGCTTCTGTCATTCTTGAGAGCAGACTCCCCGGTCATTCCATTCGGTCGGCCCAGCCTGACTTGGGCCTCGGTGTCTGCTTGTCGCTTATTTGTGGTTGGGCCTGCGCAGGCTACTTCATCTCTCTGGGCTTCAGTTTCTGCGTCTGCTTTTTAACGCCGCCGCTTTTGAGCACCTCGTAGTCTGATGTGAGGAACTGGATTCGTTCGCGTGAGCGCTGCGCAGAGGCCGGGCCCGGACCGTGCTGTCCTCTTTAATGCAGTCTCATTACACTGCTTCATCCGGCTTGTGTCAGTCTGGTTTTAAGTTCTCAGTCAGAGCATCCTCACGCGTGTATTACCAGGGTCGGATCTGTTTGCGGATGTGTCGTCGTGCACGGGAGCTCCCCAGCCCTGCCTGCCTAGGAGAAGGGAGAAACGTTTTCAGGAGAGGTCAGAAGAGGTTACGAAGAGAAATAACGCAGGGAAGGGGCCCGGGAGTGTTGGGAGAGGGAGGCCATACTGAGTCGGGAAGGGCCTGCTGAGACCATGCCTTGGGGCAGTGGTCGGCAAACTGCGGCTCCTGAGCCACATGCGGCTCTTTGGCCTTTGATGGGGCTCTTCCACAAAATACCATGTGAGCGAGCTCGTGCAGTGCGATTGAAGCTTCGTGGTCCATGCGCAGAAGTCGGGTTTTGGCTCTCAAATGGCAATCGTTGTCCTGTTGATGTTTGGCTCTGTTGGCTAATGAGTTTGCCGACCGCTGCCTTGGGGAGAAGGCCTGAAGCGGGCGAAGCAGCAGATCACAGGCCGGTCTGGGCCGGAGCCTGCCGGTGTGTGAGAACCGGAGAGAGAAGCCTTCAGGAAACAGAGAGGGCAGAGGAGGGGCTGGGGGGGCCACAGGAGGCAAAGTAAGCAAAGCTAAGGACTTGGGTTTGATTCCTAGAATGAAATGGAAGCTGCTGGAGGCTTGGATGAGAGGAGCAGCATTAGGTGACTTCTCTCAGGATTATTTCAGAAATCAGACCGGGGCCTCGGGCAGCACCTGGGAGATCTGTTAGTAAAGTGACGGGTGAGGGGTGACTGGGCCACGCTGGTAGCATAAGAGTGTTAATCTCTCAAGATTCTGAATATACTTTGAAAGTAGAGGCTCCGGCCAGGCTGTGGGACGTGACAGAGTCCTGAGGGAACCTGCAGTGATGAAGGGGGAGAGGTGTCAGGTATTGTTAACCAGTGAACCCAATGACCTTGTCTCCCCTGAACCGTTCTTGATGCTTAGCTGAGAATTCAGAAAAACAAAGCAGCACGATTCTCACTATCCGGAGCTCGGTCATTCTGTCACAGCCTTTGAATATAATGTTTTTCATCCCGTAAGCTTAATAAATTGCGAGAAGGAGGAGTACCCATCTGTTTCTGACACCTGCTTCGGCCAGCTACCCCAAATTGCTGCTCTGCTCCCCGTAAAGGAGCCCACGCTGCCCCCGTCACTGTTCATGAGGACCAGCAGGTTAGCTTCCTGCACGGACCGCAAGCTGTTTCAGTCTGTGGAATACTGATCTGTTCGTAAAGCCATAGAACTCCCACCCTGCCCACACGTGTCAGCGTCTGCCCTACCAAACATTGTTCTCGCTGCCGGGCATGTATGTGAGAAAGACAGACCCACTCTTGCTGTCACAGAGCTTGTAGTCTTGCGGGAATATAGACAATCAAATAAGGGCACAAGTCAGTACAGACTTAATCACAGACTGGAAATCTGCAGGAGGCCAGCAGAGACCCTGACCTCGGCTGGGAGGGCCACATCTATGCCAGTGGGTGTTTCTTTACCAAGTTGGACTGACACCTAAAAAAATATGTGTGTAAGTATGTGTGTGTGTGTGTCTATTCATTTCATCTTTTAAAAACAGTATTCTGGTTGGAACATGCATTTTTCTCTTTTTATTTATTTATATATTTTATTGAGTTTTTACAGAGAGGAAGGGAGAGGGATAGAAAGTCAGAAACATCGATGAGAGAGAAACATCGATCAGCTGCCTCTTGCACGCCCCCTACTGGAGATGTGCCCGCAGCCAAGGTACATGCCCTTGACCGGAATCGAGCCTGGGACCTCCAGTCCGTAGGCCGACGCTCTATGCACTAAGCCAAACCGGTTTGGGCTCCTCTTATTTTGAATCATACAAGAATAGAATCTGTTTCGGCTGATATTTATTGAGTACTTCGATATGCCAGCTATTGGACACATTACTTAGACCCGCTATGTCAATTCTTGCAATAACTCTACGAGATAAATACTGTTTTCATCTCATGTTTCAGTTGCATAACCTGAGCCTTGGTGGTCTGTATTTACCAGCAGTTGTTCATTGGAAATGCAGGGATTTGAGCCCAGGGCTGTCTGCCTCCAGAGCCTGCACCCCTACACATGTATTTTGAGTTACAGCCTTAAAAAAGAAGGTTATATGCCATTTCCCACAAAATAAGCTTGAGTATTGTTTCAATTTAAAGGAGAATAATAGATTATTAGAGTTGGAAGGGTCTTTAGACTAGACATCATCTTGTCCAATTTATTTTATAAGTGAGAGGACTAAATCCTAGAGAGACTGGATTACTCAAAGAAATTGAGCAGGCTTTTTTTTGGGGGGGGGATGGGAGGAAAAAAGTCACTTATTTTTCTCTTGACACTAAATTATAAAGTAAACTTTGTAGCTTCTTTTCGGATCTTGTTCTTATATCTGCAAGATGCAAAAATTTCATTCTGATTAAATGATTGTGGGTCATTAAAATCATTCAAACCAGTTTTTAAAATTTCACTACATACTGACCAATTAGCCAAAACCGGTTTGACTCAGTGGATAGAGCGTCGGCCTGCGGACTGAAAGGTCCCAGGTTCGATTCGGTCAAGGGCATGTGCCTTGGCTGCGGGCACATCCCCAGTAGGGGGTGTGCAAGAGGCAGCTGATCGATGCTTCTCTCTCATTGATGTTTCTGGCTTTCTGTCCCTCTCCTTTCCTCTCTGTAAAAAATTTTTTAAAAAGTTTCAGTGTTTTACCTTTTTAAAAAAATAATGTTTTTTTAATGATCTTAGAGAGAGAGGAAGGAAGGAGAGAGAGAAACATCAATGTGAGAGAGAGAAAGAAACATTGATCGCCTGCCTCATGCATACCCCTACCAGGAATCAAGCCTGCAAGCCAGGCATGTGCCCTGACCGGGAATCGAACCTGAGACCTTTTGGTGCATGGGATGATGCTCGGCCAGCTTAGCCACAAGGGCCGGGCTGTTGTCCTTTATTTACAATATCATGCAAACACAGTCTTCGCATTGTTAGACAAAGTGGATTTGGTGGGTGTTTTGTAGAAACGAATTTTATGAATACTTTCAGCAGCCCTTCCCCGGACGCCCTGCACGTTAGTTTTTGTGGGTTATTCGGAGGAAGGGTAAATGTTTTGTACTTTCTCTTTTTCAGGTCTCACTGTGGGGAAATAAGTGTGATCTCTCTCTCTCAGGTGGGGAGTCCAGTTCTCAGAAGACCAGTATAATAAATTCTGTGGAAGAACTGAAGCCTTTCATTTTAGTGAATGACATGGAACACCTCTGGTCATTGCTTAGCAATCGCAAGAAAACGAGAGAAGAAGCGTCTGTTGTTCGAGTGGACATTGTTCTGGATAACGCTGGGTTTGAACTCCTCACGGACTTGACACTAGCCGACTTCCTGTTGTCTTCCACATTGGCCACCGAGATCCATTTCTATGGGAAGATGATCCCCTGGTTTGTTTCCGACACCACCGGGCACGATTTTAACTGGCTGATTCAACAGCTCAGGCGCTCCGACCATAAGTGGGTGTCCGAGTGTGGGGCCGCCTGGGAAAACTACGTGGGGGCGGGCCGGTGGGCTTACCACGATCACGTGTTTTGGACGCTGCCCCATGAGTTCTGCGCAATGGCTCAGGTCGCCCCCGACTTGTACGCGGAGCTGCAGAAGGCGCATTTAATCCTGTTCAAGGGCGATCTCAATTACCGGAAGTTGACGGGTGACAGGAAATGGGAGTTCACCGCGCCCTTCCACCAGGCCCTGCGCGGCTTCCACCCCGCCCCGCTGTGCAGCGTCCGCACGGTCAAGGCGGAGGTGCAGGTGGGGCTGCAGCCCGGGCAGGGCGAGCAGCTCAGCGCCGCCGAGCCCCGCTGGCCCACCACGGGGAAGTACGGGGTTGTCCAGTTCGACGGTCCGCTCTGACTTGGTTTCGGGGCGGGAAGGGCTGACGGGCAGTGGTCATCCTCAGGAAAGCGGGCTGTGGCTTTAGTCACGTGACTGCTTTGCATACTCTTGGATGCCTTTTTTTTTTTAACGTTACACATTGTTTTGGGGGTAGAGGGGTTAAGCCGGTTACAGGTCTTTGCATTTATGTTGGAATCTTAGTGACTTATTTCAAGTTACGTGCAGAATCAAAAGGTTTTCATGAGCTTATTTTTATTGGGCAGAAAGCAATATAAGTGAATAAATAAACTTTTAAAATACTATATTGCATGGTATTTAATATCCCAGGAAGCATGGAGTTTTATTTAACTTGATTTGGAGCTCTAGAAATAAGGGCTCTGTGAAAATGCACATCTTGAATATGCTTTGTAAAGAGGCATTTTTTACAACTGTGATATTTGAGCACATGAAAGTAAAACTTACCTCATATACTTTTGATCTTAAGTTTTATTTAATTTCAGTTGTCTGTTTTATTTGCCGGCATTTGGATTTTGATTGACCTTTGGAATGGTAGGGAGCACAAAATTGAACAGAGTGAAATAAATGATATTTGAAGAAAAATGTAATACCTTTTGCATTCTATTTGTGGTCAATTGAAATATATTTTAACACCTTTTAAATGAATGGATTTTTAGATTGACTGGCACTTTTAAAATATGCTTTAGATAGACAGATTCTTATGCATTGAATTTGGAGTACTACCAACAAGTTGAATCTTTTTTATATTCTTACATATTTATTGGTGATCACCAGTATTAAAAACAATATGTTTCAGGTCAGTTTGTTTTGAAACTGAAATTGGAAATAAACCTAGAAATGTTTTCTTGCACTAGAATAATAAAATGAATTGTTCTGAGAGTTACATTGGTTTTATTTTCTAGTGGGGAAAGTCAAGAAAGGAAGATTTGAAATCAGTTATATATAATGAATAAACTCTATAATATAGATGTTGTCAAAGCAGTTCTTAAATTGTATCATTAAATGAAATTTACCTTTAAGGGTTTAACGTTTGTAAAATCTCTCTATATAAAAGGCTAAGTATCCATCAGTCCGACTGGTAGCTATGATGTGCACTGACCACCAGGGGGCAGATGCTCCACACAGAAGCTGCCCTGATGTGCGCTGGCCATTTAAAAATAAATGGCACTATGCACCTGGCACTGACAAACCAACACTTGGCTTTCCCCCAAGTGGGACCCAGGCTCCACCACCACCCTGGAGCAACACCCACCAAATCACAGCCAATGCTGCCATGATCCCTTGGTGCAAAATGCAACCCACAGCCCAGCCCAGAAACGGTGTCTGTGGCTGGGTGATGTCACGTAGCAATGCCTGGCTTCCTCTCCCTAGTAACTGGCATCCTTGGAGTTTCTTCAGCCCAGGTACACAACTTGCTTTGTAGCCAGGTACAGATATTTTACAGTTTAACCAAATGTTTATGCAGCGTTTTCTTGTGCCTCATCTCATTTGATCCTCACAGAAGTCCTGGAGAAGGTAGATAGGAAACTTGGTAGAATCCTATTTTCATTAGCAAGACACGGATAATGATATTAAAATATTTCTTCTAATTAATTTTCTTTCAATGTGCGTAAGTGTGCACCGGGACACTAGTATTTATATACAGCTGCATTTTTAAAAAATATATTGATTTTTTACAGAGAGAAAGGGAGAGGGATAGAAAGAAACATTGATCAGCTGCCTCTCGTACACCCCCCACTAGGGATGTGCCTGCAACCAAGGTACATGCTCTTGACCGGAATCGAACCTGGGGCCTTTCAGTCCGCAGGCCGACACTCTATCCACTGAGCCAAACCAGTTTCAGCTGGCTGCATATTTTGAATTTACTCTTATCTACATGTGTTCCTATTAAATACTGAGCACATTAGAATTATTTGCAGACATGACATGTTAGAGCACAATTGTACATTTGTGTCATCTTTACAGTCACAGTGTGAACTATGGTATAATATATTTTCCAAAGCACTGGATGTTTTATGTTTTTACCATGTTTTATTAACATGAAATTAGGATGTCTGAGGAAGTAGTTCACCCCCTCCTACAAGAGAAGACAAGAAGCAAACTAGAGGAAGCAAAAAAGGTACCCTCTGGGAGAGGAAGTCAAGGTTGCATTTAAACAAATGCTTAGCAGGAGAAAGCCCTCCTATAGTTGGTTTTTTTTAACCATTTCTTTTGGAGATACAATTCACCGACATGATTCATCCATTTAAGTGGATTGCATTTCAATATATCCACAGGGTTGTGCATCCATTACCAAAATCTAATTTCAGAACATTTCCATCACCCCTGAAAGAAACCATGTACCCACTGACGGTCATTCCCCACTTCCCTCTCAGCACTTGGCAACCAGTATCTACTTTCTGTCTGTGGATTTGCCTATGCAGTATGAACCATAAAATATTTGGTCTTTTGGTGACGCCAAACATACAGGCCCTGGTGGGGTGTCGCTCCAGGGTGGTGGCAGGGCCTGTGGCCCACTTGGGGGAAGCCAAGTATTGGTTTGGCCTATTTCTTTTCAAGGTTCATGAGATGCAGTGTGTCAGTACTTCATTCTTCTTTATTGCTGAGTAACACTGTATGGATATACCACATGGATAATCCCTATTTGTGCATTCATCAGTGGACAGACATTTGGTTAGTTTTCCACCTTTTTTACGACTAATGCTATTATGAACATGTACACTTTTTAAAATACAATTTCCAGTTCTCTTGGGAAAAAGTGCTAGGTCATACGGCAGCTGAATTTTAATGTTTGGAGGGACTGCCCAACTGTTCAAAGTGTTTACAATATTTTACATTTCCACCAGCAATGTGTGAGGGCTCCAATTTCTCCACATTCTTGTCAGCACTTGTTATTGTCTGTGCTTTTTATTTTAGCCATGCTACTGGGTGTGCAGTGGTATAGCATTGTGGTTTTGCTTTGTGCTTGCCTAATGAGTAACGATGGGCATATTTTCCTGTGCTTATTGGCGATTTGTGTGTCTTGGAGAAATGCTTTTAATTCCTTTGTCCACTTAAAATTAGATTTTATTATTGAGTTTTAAGAGTTCTGCTTAAAAGTCTCATCAGATATAATTTGCAAATGTTTTCTCCCATTCTGTAGTTTGTCTTTTACACTTCCTTGATGGTATCATTTGCAACACAAAACTTTTCGATTTTGATGGCGTTTTTTTTTATGTTGTTTCTTTTGTTGCAAAACATTGGCTTTTGAACTGCTACTTAACATCCTTAAGAGCCACTGAAGTGAGGGGCCAAGGCACCCAGTGGACAGGGCTCTGCCTGCAGCGCTTTCCCCTCTCAGATGTGTTTCCATTCCAGCGAACTCGGCCTGTATGTTGGGCGTAGGTACAGACAGAGTCGCGTGATGGGGAAAGCTGAGGCTTTGGGGGCATCTGCGATGGTTTCAACTGCTGACACCATACTTGGTTAAGTATGAAGTAACTCCCGGATAAAGCAGCTCATAAATTGTATCCAAAGGGTGTTTTTTTTTTTTTTTTATCAAGACATAGATTCAATATCAGGTGTATTATGGAAATGTAAATAAAGGGCAGGTAAATCAACGGAGGATGGTGGTTTTAGCTCTTTTTTGATAAAACAGCAGGTGAACAAAATTTGTAGGGATTATTTATTTATTCATTCATTTATCTATTTTTAAATTTTCCCCCATTAACCAGTCCCACTCCCCAGCACATGCCCTCACCCCGTCTACTGCCTGTGTCCATTGGTTACACTTATATATATGCATATAAGCCTGTTAGTTGATCTCTTATTCTCTCCACCCCCGCCACCCTCCCCTACCTTCCCTGTGAGGTTTGATGGTCTGTTTAATGCTTCTTTGTCTCTGGATCTATTTTTGTTGCTCAGTTTATGTTGTTCATTAGATTCCACAATGACTGAGATCATGTGATACTTTTCTCTGACTGGCTTATTTCACTTAGCATAATGCTCTCCAGTTCCATCCATGCTGTTGCAAATGGTAGGAGTCTTTCTTTTTTACAGCAGCGTAATATTCCACTGGGTAGATGTGCCATAGTTTTCTAATCCACTCACCTGCTGATGGGCACTTAGGCTGTTTTCAAATCTTAGCTATGGTGAATTGTGCTGCTATGAACATAAGGGTGTATATATCCTTTCTGATCGGTGGATCTGAATTCTTGGGGTATTTTTCTAGAAGTGGGATCACTGGGTCAAACAGGAGTTCCATTTTTAGTTTTTTGGGGAAACTTTATACTGTTCTGCATAGTGGCTGCACCAGTCTGCATTCCCACCAGCAGTGCAGGAGGCTCCTTTTTCTTCACATCCTCACCAGCACTTGTCATTTGTTGATTTATTGACCCTAGACATTCTGACAGGTGTGAGATGGTACATCATCATCATTTTTATGTGCATCTCAGATGATGAGGTGACTTTGAGCATATTTTTATATGTCTCTTGGCCTGTATGCTCACTTTCAAAAAGTATCTATTTAGGTCCTTTGCCTATTTTTTTCATTGGATTTTTTAAAAATCTTCCCTTTGTTAAGTTGTAAATTTTTAAATTTTACAACTTAAATTTTTAAATTTTTGAGATTAGACTCTTATAGGATATAACATTGGCAAATATGTTTTCCCATGTATGTAGTGGGCTCTCTTGTTGTTTTGTTGATGGTTTCTTTTGCTGTGCAGAAGCTTTGTATTTTGATGTAGTCCCATTTGTTTACTTTCTCCTTAGTTTTCATTGTCCTAGGAGCTGTATCGATAAAGATACTTCTATAACATATGTATGAGATTTTGCTGCCAGTGGATTCTTCTGAGATTTTTATGGTTTTCCATTTTACGTTTAAGTCCTTTATCCATTTTGAGTTTATTTTTGTGTATGATGTAAGTAGTTGTTCAAGTTTCATTTTTTCCCATGTATCTGTCCAATTTTTCCAACACCATTTATTGAAGAGACTGTCTTAACTCCATTGTATGCTCTTGCCTCCTTTGTCAAATATTAATTGAGCATAAGGGTTTGGGTTGATTTCTGGGTTCTCTGTTCTGTTCCATTGGTCCAAATGTCTGTTCTTGTGCCAGTCCAGACAGTTTTGAGAACAGTGGCTTTGTAATACAGCTTGATATCTGAAAACAAACAAACAAACAAACAAACAAAAAACTGGGGGCAGTATTTTGTGTTTGATAAAACACAGTAATGCTTTTGAATCTTTATAACACCAGAACCCCTGTTCAACCTCAAGATCATGTTTCTATCAAAGATCCTACACAAAAGGCAATTTCAAACCCTTTACATTTTCTGAAAAGTGTAGAGTTAGATTAATTAAAATTCCCCTCCCACCCATTTTCTCACAGCGCTCTCTGCCCTGAATCTACTGAGCCTTGGGTGCTTCTGCCTCCACAAAGCTCTTTTCTACTCTAGCTTCTTTCTTCTTTTAAAAAAGTATATTTTTATTGATTCTAGAGAGGAAGGGAGGAAGAGACGGAAACATCAATGATGAGAAAGAATCATTGATTGGTTGCTTCCTGCACGTCCCACGCTGGGGATGGAGCCTGCAACCTGGACATGTGTCCTGAGTGGGAAGCAAACCATGACCTCCTGGTTCATAGGCCAACACTCAAACCCTCGCCGTGCGGCCAGGCTACTTGCTCCTTTTCTGCTGGGCTGGGGTTGAGGGTTAGGGACACTGAGCACTTCTGCACATGCTCATTACCTAGATAAAATGCTAATGTCCTGTCTGACTCGGTAAAGTAGGCAATAGGTGACATCGTGAAACTGTAGGTAATGAACAAAGCAGAAGGGAAAACAACATAACCCGACCACCTCCAAATGTTCCTGTTAAGGTTTCGATACATGTATTCTAAGCTGTTCTTCCTGTGTAGACATATTTTTTACCTATCTAAGATAAGAAAGCGGGATCATGCTGTTTAACATTTTGTTTTTAATTCTGAAGTATGTTTTCAACTCCTAAAGTTCTTTTGTCTGGGTGGTTGGTTTTTATTATTGCTGTCATTTTACTTTTATAACTTTTTCCTAGTTTAGTGAACTAGTAAGTGTTCGTGTTAGACTTATAGCCCCGAATTCTCACTATTGAACTCCTAGTTTACGAACTAATTTTTAGTTAGTTCCTGCTGAGGGGATCAAGTGCTTTGTTTTATTATTATTTTTTCTTGGATAGCAGTATGACCTGGGGCTCAGTATTGGTCCAAGACTCATAAATCTCCGGTTTCCTGTTAACTGTGTGCCCTAAGTCACATTCTCACCATTTTACTGGAAAGGGAGAAGTTATTTCTGGTCCAATTGAACTATATTCAAGCTCAGATCTGGATTTCCCTAGGGAAACCCCGAATCCTGCTGGCCGATAGCAGCACTCTGGCATCCTCTAGTGGCCACCTGGATATTCCCTAACTGCACTTCCCCCTCTTTTGTAAGCTAAAGGCTGCAGTTACCGTTTGTGGCATGTGGAGCATCAGTTAGGATATGCTGATCCCCCAGCCCCATTAGAGACCGACACTCACATTGTCCTCCTGCCTTCCTGCGTGTCTGTGGTGGGTCCCATTCCCCCCTTTCAATGGGGGTATTTAGTGTTCACCCCATTTTCACATCTTTTAGAAAGTGGAAGGGAAGATTGGTTCTTAAGAAAGACACTTCCAAAGTATTGATTCTCATTAGCCATACATTTTGGGGGGCAGCCTCTGATGATGATGATGGTGTCTTCAGGAATTTGTCCCCCCCGGCCCCCTCACTGAGAAGGTGCTCAGTAAATGACTGATGGGTGACGAATCCCAGCATTTAAAGTAACTTCTAAACTGAGGTGGTGCTGTTGAGATCGAAGCCTGAAGGATGAGCGGGATGTGCTAGAAAGCCTGACCCAGTACTGATCAGTACTGATTGAGCGGATTAGGAAATACATTATGTGTGCCTCTTTGAATACTGTTTTCTTCCTTCAACGTTGTGATCAGCTTCCCATTTGTCAGAAATCCTTAGAAGTGATTTTTTAAAGTGGCTGTACCATCCCATCATAGAGCTAGATCCTATTTTCTTTTGCTGTGTGGTTTTCGAAACTTTTGCTATTCCAAAAGAAACTGGAGTGCACATCTGCTGGCCGCTTAGTGCCCACTAAGATGTTCAAGGCTTCAGCGACCGAGCCATTCGAAGCCCCCGTCCTCCCGGAGAGGGTTTGTATGGACACGAGTGAGGCATTGCGTTATATGAGAAGGGGGGTTGCTTTTTTCCTTCCTTAAAAAAAGCGCGCTCTGCTGTGCACCACGCTGATGACTTTCAGTCCTGCTGCATTCAGTACAGAGTTTAGGCACCAGGGGGAGATTTAGCATAAAAAAGCGGCTCGATTTTCCGCCTGGGCTATTTCCTGCAGAGATTTCAGCCAGAGACGCGGGCAGAGTGTAATTTTCCCTGTTGACTGCGCATTCCTGTGGTTTCCACTTTCAGATCCTTAACGCTGGAGCCAGGGCGCTGGCCTCGCCGTGGCGAAACCCGGGTCAAGGACAACACAGTTGTGTCCTCATGCTTTTGTTGGCTGTTTTATTTATTTTATTTTATTTTTTTTTGTATATGTGTAATACAACAACACATTGGTTTATTGTAGAAATATATCAGAACACGTGAGTTTGGAAGCAAAGTTAAAATTCAGGGGAAATGGATAAAAGAAGAGCATTGTCACAATGGAGAAAAGTCACACAAGAAAAAACGTAGTAAGGGAATAAAAATGATTTCTTTCTAGTCCAGCCAGTGCGGCTCCGGGGTTGAGCACTGGCCTTTGGGCCAGGAGGTCCGGGTCCCCGTTCCCGTTCCGGACAGGCCTGGGTGCTGAGCTGCATCCCCAGTGCGGGGCGTGCAGGAGGCAGCCGGTCACCGACTCTCTCTCATCACCGTGCTTCTGTCCCTCCCTCTCCCTTCCTCTCTGAAACCAAGAAAATAGACGTATAGTTTTAAAAGATGTCTCTCTATTTGCTTATAATCTGTGCTTGAAGGCGAGAGGCAATACTATCTTTGTTTCCTTATGTTGTAAATTTTAAGACAGCAAACTAATTTCTACTGGAAAAAATTTATTTTTAAAATATATTTCTTTATTGCTTTCAGAGAGGACGGGAGAAGGAGAGAGAGATAGAAACATCAAGGATGAGAGAGAACCTTTGGTCGGCTGCCTCCTGCACGACTCCCATGGGGATGAGCCCGCGACCCAGGCCCGTGCCCTTGGCCGGAATCGAACTTGGGACCCTTGAGTCGGCGGGCTGACGCTCTGTCCGCTGAGCCAAGCCAGCTAGGGCACGACTGAAAAAATTTAGGGGAACCAGTATTCCGATTCTGTCGCACGTTTAAGAAGGTACAAATTGAGCTTGGTTTGTCGCCAACAGAGAGGTCCTACTGGTGTCCGCGGCTTTCAGCAGACAGAATCCAGGTGGCCTGAAACCTTGGGTGGGGGACATGTCATCTTTATTTTTATGAATATCGAATTGACGTGTAGTGTTTCCTTCCATTTTGAATATGGGCCACTAACCTCACGAATACTAGCTATACCTGTACCTTTGTCACTTGTGGAACTACGGGTCTTTTCATATTATGTCGCGGTTGTTTTAGCTGTTTTGAAATACTGTTTTATCACTGTCAAAAATTTAGATACCTTATTTGGAGATGTTTATGGTGTGAAAGCAAGTTAAGAACACCTCTTTTCTCCATTTCTTTCAATTTTCCTCCTTTACTTTTCACAAAGTTGGTGAAAGGCATGTTAGGTTTATTTTTATTTTTTATTTCTTGCAGGAAAGAGAAGACACATTAAACTGTCTTTTCTCTTCCTATCTCACACTTCACTTAATACCTATGGGCACTTAGGCTGTTTCCAAATCTTAGTGAATTGTGGTGAATTGTGCTGCTATGAACATAGGGGTGCATACATCCTTTCTGACTGGTGATTCTGTTTTCTTGGGATATATTCCTAGAAGTGGGATGACTGCGTCAAATGGGAGTTTCATTTTTAATTTTTTGAGGAAACTCCATACTGTTCTCCACAGTGGCTGCCCCAGTCTGCATTCCCACCAGCAGTGCCCGAAGGTTCCTTTTTCTCCCATCTTCTCCAGCACTTGTTGTTTGTGGATTTGTTGATGACAGCTGTTCTGACAGGTGTGAGATGGTATCTCATTGTTGTTTTGATTTGCATCTCTCAGATGATTAGTGCTTAGAGCATGTTTTCTTTTTTTAAAAATATATATTTTATTGATTTTTTACAGAGAGGAAGGGAGGAGAGTTAGAAACATCAATGAGTGAGAAACATCGATCAGCTGCCTCCTGCACACCCCCTGTTAGAGATGTGCCTGCAACCAAGATACATGCCCTTGATCAGAATCGAACCTGGGACCTTTGAGTCTGCAAGGCCGATGCTCTATCCACTGAGCCACACCGGTTAAGGCCTAGGAGCATGTTTTCATATGTGTCGGGGCTTTCTGAATGTCCTCATTGGAAAAGCAGGCTCAATATTAAGTGCTTTCTTCATAATGTGGCATCATATCCTCATAAAAATCCTGAAAGCAAATTTTTCATTCCATCAAGCATATAAAAGCACCAAGAATGGGTGATTTCAAGTAACACAAGGCTACTCAACTAATCAATGACAGAGCCAAAGTTTAAACTTCTATCTGCTGGACTCCAAAACTCAAGTTATGCTTTTATTTGAAGTTACTATGTCATTAGCCTAACTTGTAACCATGTAATTATTAAATTCTTTTTAAAAATGAGTAAATTTACTATCAGTGGACATATGAGCCCTCAGATTATGTGGATAATAAGCCGCATTATGAGTTAATAAATATTTTGAAGTCTCTGTAGAAGAAAATATCAATATTTTGCTTTATTTTTTAAAATATATTTTTATTGATTTCAGAGATGAAGAAAGGGAGGGAGGAAGAGGAGAGGAGAGGAGAGGAGAGAGAGAGAGAGAGAGAGAGAGAGAGAGAGAGAAACATCAATGATAAGAGAGAATCATTGATGAACCCCAAACTCAGGCAAGTGCCCTGACCAGGAATCAAATCAGGGCCTTCTGGTTCATAGGTCGACACCCAATCAGAGTCATGCCAGCTGGACTCAACTTTATGCTTTACAATGATTTGGGATGGGGGCGGCTGAGAAAATATTGTTTTCCTGTATCATTATATTTCCTGTCAGTGGGCACATAGGAATTCATGGGATTTTACAATAGGCTGCACACCACGTTGAGAAAAGTCTTCTGCAAAACCTTTGCTGTAGAGGCTGCGCATCAGCGAGCCCAGCAATGAGAGGATGCCTCTTCTGTTTCATGCCACCAACCAGCTGAAAAACAGTGGGCAGTTATTTCGAAAGGAAATTATTCTTGAGAACAGATGGAAGTGATTTGACAAGAACGAACTGGCTTGTTCTTCCAACCAAAAATTGTTTTTCTGCCTTGGTGCAATCTAAAATTTGTTCATATAAATGATTACCCTGCTTGCCCAATCTTTGATAGCATTACTGATAAGTCATTTAAAATGAAATGAGGCACAATTTCATATTAATCTGTAAAACTGTGCTTTAATTTTGTATTTCTAGTTCCTTTGTCATCAGTTCCCAAATGGAATGTGATTTGAACGGCTGAAACCCTAATACTGGAATTGTAGAGAAGACCCATCAGTGACTGCCCATCATTGAGGTAAGTTCTTGTTCAAAGAGTTGGTAACATGGGCAAGGGATCTGAATTTCAGTTCCAGCTCTATTACTAATTAACTGTGTGATTTTTAGCTAGGTGTTCAATTGTTCTGCTACTTAATGCCCTTATACATAAGCAGAAACTCACTTTTAGCTCTGTCTCTGATCTAATTTCATGATCTAATTGTCTCTGTTTGTTTGTTTGTTTGTTTTTGTTTGTTTTTGTTTTTGTTTTTTTTTTGCCTTACACCAAGACAGGTAATCCTATTTATTCTTCTGGCACAAAAGTTGGTATTTTGCCTTTATGGAAAATTCTACTTCCTCCTTTCTACTTTATTTAGTCATTTTTTCTTCACAGAAAACTCTAATTTTTCTCTATATTAATCTCCATTTCACCCATTGAAAGATTGGCTGATTTCCCTCGTGGTTCTGATGTATAACATGATGATCCCTGCCTCTTTTTGCTGATACCATTAATTTTATTTTAAAAAACCATACAAAAGTATTATATAGCAAATACCTTTAAAAGTTATTTTTTTTGAGGTAACATTTGGCTTAATCCTTCAATCATCTTTTGAAGAAACTGTGTACTTGGCTTCCTGGTTAGTCTCCTGTTGTTTATGCTTATAGCTTTGCCCTTTCCAAAATGTCTTAGAAATGAAATCATACAACACACATCTTTGGAGATCGCTGACTTTGGGGTTCATCCATGTTACTGTGTGTATCAGTATTTCAAGAGACTCTGAGCGAGGAAATCAGGCTGTAAAAACTAGCCATGGCCTGAGAATGTTAGGACCTAAATGTTTTTGAGCTGGAAAGAGTAATAATCAGTTTCTACAAATTCTCTGGGGAATTCAGGATTTTAATTTGTTTTACAATTAGTTACTGAGCAACAATTGTGTCTTAGGTACTGTGTTCAGTGTTGGGGATATAGCAGTGAACGAGCTAAAAAAACCCGTCTTCCAGGAGCTTACAGCCCAGCGAGGGGAAGCAAACAGGTCTAAGAAAGATTTCGGGTCAGGAAGTGGTGTGTCCTGGGCAGGAGGGGCGGGGAGGAAGAGGCTGTTTTAGACAGAGTGCTCAGGGAAAGCCACTGGAGCGGGTCAGCTTTTATGACGGAGCCGAATGAAGTACACGAAGTAGCCCTGCAGCCATCTGGGAAGGGAGAGGGCCAGCTGCGGGGAAATACGGGTGTGAAGGGCCCTGGGTTGGGCACGTGCTAGCCTTGTTTCAGGGAAGACAAGGAGGCGCAGACAGAGCGTCGGGGAGACTGGCCAGGTCAGGTGGGGTCTTGAGGACCATGGGAAGGACTTGGAGTTTTTATTCCAGGTGTGATGGGCAGCCTTTTCCAGGGAGGCCTTTCCCAGCGACTAGAATCCTCAGGGACTTCCCTATGGTAATTGTGGCTTGTTTACCAAGTGAAATGAAGGCCGTGTGCACTCACTCATAACTGGTGTGTGGAGTCAGTGATGAAACCTACAGACATGATTAGCTATGACTTGGCTTCCTGCATCTTGCTTCTTCCTTTTCTGTTTCTTTTATGAGAAGCAGTTTTTATAGACCAAGGGGATTTATGGCTAGTAATGCAAGCTTATAAAGAGGGTATTTTAATTGAGGTCCTATCAGTGAATCAGCAGATCAAATCTCTTCCCAAAAGTTAGGTTATTTTGGAGATGATGTTGAGAGAGGAGTAGATGAAGATCACTCATAGGTGAGGCTCAACCGCAGTTAGTCATAAAAGGTGGCCTGGTCTGAACCAAGAAAGCCTTTGCAGTGTTTTTGAAGACTTTTGTGGAAACCTCAGCGGGCAGTGCATCCTCAGTGTTCGCTCTCAGCTTCCACAGACTTTTTTTTTTTTAACGAGGATTATTTGTTGCTTTTCGAAAGAAAGTTGGCATCATTTGAAAAGAAACCTAAAGCATGTCTAAAGTGGGGTTAGGAAAATCCCACACTCCCCCACCCAAAGCCCTAAGACTTTCCAAAATAATAAAGACATTTAAGAGATCCAGAAGAAGCTCGGGGTTGCTTAATTTAGAAGCCGCATTTGCTTTTGAGAGTTGATTTTAATGGAATGTTTGGCAAATTATCCTATTTTGGGGTGGAATTTTTAACATTGGTCCTTTAAAAACTCCAACTTGTGGGAGCAAAAACGAACCTGGGGGGGGGGGGAGCGGGGGGAGAAAGAAAGCCTTTATTTTTCAGCTCTGTCTTAGAGTAGTCCTGCCTGGATATCCCGTGACCTCAGGGGCCCCTGGGCCTCTGCTCTGGAACACCCCAACACGTTCTGGGAATGGATGAGGATTCTGAGTGAAGACAGGTCCCTGGGGATGGCTCTGTGGCCATAGGCTTGCAGGCATTGAGGGTAGAACCTTGCTCTTAAAAAATTTGAAGGTGTACTTGCTAATTTAGGTGAGAAATAAAGTTATTACAAATGGACAAGACATTAACGTGTGAGGTCCATCACCCCCCGCCCCCATTTCACACCTGTGATTGTCATGTTCTGTGTGTGCTGATGTACTCAGTGAGGCGCAGGCAGTGCTGTCATTCATGGCTGGGGAAACAGTGTCTTTACAAGGTGTTTGCATATCTCCGCTTTGGTTTAATCAAAGGAGGCTAATTGATTGCTAAGTTCTTGGAGATGAGGCAACTCTGTGGGTTTAGGTGATCGATCATACATCCCCTTTCTCACATTCTCATTTTCCGAGGATATGGAAAATGCTTTAAGAATTTGTTCTCATATGCTGAGTAGTCAAAAAAACAAAACAAAACAAAAAACAACTTTTTTAAGCCTATGATCTTTCAAGGTTTTGAGTAACTTAAAATAAGAGTAAACACTTGGCTTTTTGAATCCTTCTTTGTTGTTGTTGTTTTGTTTAAAGTATTATAAATAGTAGTACATGTTTCCTTCCCCCCCGCCACTGACCTCCCCCCAGCTTCCCCTACCCCCCAGCACATGCCCTCACCTGCCCCCCCTTCCCCAGTGTCTTGTCTCCATTGGTTATGCTTATATGCATGCATATAAGTCCTTCGGTTGATCTCTTACAGCTCCGCCCCCCACCCTCCCCGGCCTTTCTGCTGTAGTCTGATAGTCTGTTCCATGCTTCTTTGCCTCTGTATCTATTTTTCCCCTGTTTCTTTTCTTTTAAAGAAATCTTGCATCTGCATACTAGAAACAAACATATAAGAATAAAAAATGTTTGAGTCTCAATTAAAAAAAAATTGGCAGCCAGTTTGAAATTGAATTGACATGGCATAGAGCAAAGAATATCCTTACATGATATTATCCTACAATGTCATCAAAATTTTTGATAGTTTACAATAGCATATTGTACAATTATCCAGAAGAAACTTACAAACGAATTCTTTGAATGTTTGGCAGCGGTTCGAATCCTTCTTTGTAGTGTCTTGTGCGGGAATGCTCTATTCCGTGTCTGCAGATACAATGTTAATCGCTAACGCTCTGTACACACTTTGTTCCAGATTCTGTACGAGGCACTCTCCATGCCTTAACGCATGCCATGCAATCCTTGCAACAGCCCCACGGGTTAAGAACTGTTACTACCGCTGTGGTACAGATGGGGAAATAGGAGGTGGACAGATTTCCCCAGGATCACCAGCTAGGGAATGGCACAGCCAGGATTCCATTCCAGACAGCCTGGCTGGCTCCGGGATCCGGCCACTTAACCACTGTTTGAAGGCCGCCAAGTCAAGGGATAAATTCAAGGACTTCTAGTATTTCTTAAAAAGGATAATATCTCTCATTGTAATAGTCAGTATTATTTTGTATTAGTTTAAGGCGTACCTCATAGTGGTTAGGCAATCATATACTTTACAGAGTGTCCCCGCTGTATTTCCAGTGCCCATCTCGCCCCATGGGCTGGTTTTTGCCCGGGAAGAACCTGCCATCATGTATCAGTTCTAATTTTTTAGTAATATACCTACTGAAGTGATACAGCAGTGATATTCTTTCAATATTGTAGACCTCTCTTTTAAAGATTTTATTGCTTTATGTTCACCACAAATATCTTTTGTAGCATTATGGCTTCATTTTTCTTCAAAGAATTTCATAATCTTTGATGCTTCTGAAGGTATTATGCACAATGAATTTTGACCCTTGCTTCTTTTTGCTGATACTGTTAATTTTATTTTAAAAACCACACCAAAGTACTAAAGGGTAAATACACTTAAAAGTTATTGTTTTCAAGTAACATTTGGCCTGCTTTTGAATGCATGATAAATTCTGCAAACCTTTGAACTTATTTTTACTCTTTCCTTTATTTTTTCATCACAAAAGGCTTTCAGATATAGGATAAAAAATACTAGGAGGCAGAAAAAATAACAAGATTTATAGATTTTTTTTTCAGCATTCTGTCACGTTGTAACAAATTTCCAAAACATTGTACTAGTAGGGTGTTTTGGAAAAATCTATTTCAGGTGGATAGTTTTGAACAAGAACATATAATTAAAAAACATATATGGTCATATACCCAAATTGGTTGGAAGTACATTTGGCTTATCCCATTTAAGCCAAATGCCTGTGGTCACAGCATTTTCATTAACAGACCAATATAGAACCATGTTCTATGTGCATGTCTGTTCAGAAACACTCTGCTTAATATTTACTGTAGATTCAGTAACATTGAACTCACAGCCAACAGCACTAAACACAGGCCTCTGTGCAGCTTATCCAACACACTATTTTCTCCATGAGATACGTCGCAGCCTTATTATGCTTAGGAACACTGGTCAGAACTTCAGCACTAAGAATGGAGTCATTTTAAACAGTGAACCCCCCTTCCCTCCAAGAAAATGCACACAAATGCAAAAAAAAGAAGTGCTTAATAGACCTTGAACCAGACACTTGTTTACAGTAGAAACTGAAACCAGAAGGTAGAGTGTTGCCTTGTGGGGCCTCTGCTGGGGATGTGCATGCCGCTGTGCATCTCGGGGATTGACTGAGAAAGCATTGTGAGTATTGACCTGGGGTTGCAAATACATTTCAGCGAGTCGGCGAATTCACAAGTATGTAATTCACAAAGATATGTGCTGACCAGTGTGTCAGAAAACCATTTTTTTTTAAATTTAGAAACTCAAGTTCTATTTTATTAAGTTTTGTTTACTTTTTAATTACAGTTGACATTCTATATTATATTAGTTTCAGGTATACAGCATAGTGGTTAGACATTTATATAACTACTAAGTGAACCCCTGATGGGTCTCACATCCACCTGGCACCATACATAGTCATTACAATATTAGTGACTATGTTTTCTAAGCTGTACTTGACATCCCCATGATTCTTTTGTAACTGCCAATTTGTGGTCCCCCTTTTTACCCAACCACTCAGCACCGCAACTGTCAGTTTGTTCTCTGTATCTATGAGTTCATTTCTGTCCTGTTTGTTTATTTAGATTCCATAAGCAAGTGAAATCATATGGTATTTGTCTTTCTCTGTCGAACTTATTTCACTTAGCATAATACCCTTTATGTCCATCCATGTTGTCACAAATGATAATATTTCATTCTTTTTATGCTGAGTAATAGTCCATGGTATATATGTAGTACCATAGTTTTTTAGCTACTCATCTATTGATGGGCACTTGGGCAGCTTCCATAGCTTGGCTATTATAAAAAATGCTACAGCGAATACAGGGAAACATATATGTTTTTGAATTAGTGTTTTGGATTTCTTTGGAAAAATACCCAGAAGTGGGATTCCTGGGTCATATGGTAGTTCTATTTTTAATTTTTAGAGGAACCTCCATACTGTTTCCTATAGTGGCTGCACCAATTTGCAGTCCCACCAACAGTGCACGAAGGTTCCCTTTTCTCCACATCCTTGCCTACTTTTTCCTACTTCATAAATCCAAGCAACTGGAATACATTGAGTGGCCAGATTATTATGATCTCTGAACATATAATAATCTGGCCACTCATTGTATACCCTATACAATAAAAGGCTAATATGCAAATTGTCCCCTCCACCAGTTCAACCAGTAGGCAGGCCGTCCAACTGCCCATGTCCCCTCTCCCTGGCCAGTCAGGCCAGACCCCACCCATGCACGAATTCATACACTGAGCCTCTAATACACACACACACACACACACACACACACACACACATGCACACACACACATGCACACACACACACACACACACACTGAGTGGCCAGATTATTATGCGTTCAGAGATCATCATAATCTGGCCACTCAGTGTATATTGAACCTTTTAGAAAAGACACTTTAGTCCTATTAGTTGAAAAAAAAAGTCATAATAAATGTATAAATCCCACATCTTGAAAACCAACAAAAGTGTAATAAATATACAAAGAAATGTCAAAATAGCTAAAAAGTCTCTATTGTGAATGGTGGCCTTTGAAATGCAGTGAGTTTGTACAGGACACTGCCTGGCCAATCGCATCTGGCCGTCTGGACTGAGCATAGCTTGCACGGGCTACGCACCCAGCAGAGCGGACGGGTCCATGTTTGAGATATACTGGCAGTTTGATAATGTCAATAACCAAGAACTTGGAGGCCTCACTGGAAAGACCTGTACTGCCACTTACACTGTGTGAACATGAGCAAGCTCCCTCACCGAACTGAGTTTTCCATCTGTAATAAGAGGATAATAATATCCACTCCAAAGAGATGATTTGAGGAGGAAAACAATAACCTCTGAAAATTATTTTAAAAAAAATGAGGTCTATGATGTTAAGATTTTCCCCTCTTTTCCAATAAACGGTGGGATTTCCTTGAAAGCTTTAGAACAGGGAACTGATCAGGTTTAGAAAAACAACTTTTGCCAAGATCGTTTTGGCTCAGTGGATAGAGCGTTGGCCTGTGGACTGAGGGGTCCTAGGTTCGATTCCGGTCAAGGGCATGTGCCTTGGCTGCGGGCAGATCCCCAGTGGGGGGTGTGCAGGGGGCAGCTGATCAATGTTTCTCTCTCATTGATGTTTCTGACTTTCTATCCCTCTCCCTTCCTCTCTGTAAAAAAAAAAAAATCAATAAAAAATACATTAAATAAAAGGAAAACAATTCTTGCATGGGTTTGAAAAGAGATTAGCTAGCTGCGAGGGGACTGGGAACGGAGAGGAGTCAAGGACGGCCTTTAGGGCACTTGCTTCGCCTCAGACTTCCCATAATCCTCCTGATTAGTGATTTCTTGGTGTTTTTTTTTTTTTGCAGAGACACATGGGGAGGTGGTGGTTCTGACAGTTTGCCAGAAAGTGTTCTCTCCCCTTGGAATACAAAAATATTAACATCGATTGTCCAGTTAATCCCTCTAACTTTTTGCTAAAATATCAAGCTGTTTTAAACCTAAATGTTTACAACTGAAAGATCACTTTGGTAAGGCTGTGAAGGATGGTATTATGTACAATAAGTCTTTTTGACTAGTTGAGGAAACTATAGATGAAAACTTGTTGAATTTAAAGTAAAATAAAGTCCAGAAAAATATGTATCTTCAGAGATTTTTCTTTCTCAGGAAATTATATTTACTCAGCTAAAATATTTTTAAAGTACTCTCAGTTTTTGATAAGGATTTTGCTTTTGAAAAGAACCACCTGTAATTTAACAACGAAACCCAAGGTCCTTGAGTTGGTTATTTTCCATAAAGCCAGGTTTCGGGGGTTCTCTGAACTTAATTAGCCTTAGTAAAGTTATGTAATGGATCACATTTATTTTAGGTGTAAAATCTACTGGCAACAGTCATGTGTATGGGGAAATAAAAGAAACTAGACTTTACGTGTCTGTACATTTACGAAGATCTTTGGAAGTAACATTGGTAAATTGTCTTGCAACTTAGCTGTGTTGTCATCTTAGAACAAATAAAGGATGGGATTTGTTCTAGGGCGAATTGATCAAACCAAGATCGTTGCTAAAGACTCTTTTGTTCTAGAGATCAGCAAAACTCCTGAGCCAAGTCCAAGCAAGGGCTGAGAGCTCTAAGGACCCTCTGGTGCTATGTCGGTTACGGAGGAGTCGAGTTTGCTGGTCTGTTTTTCACCGGAGAATCTTCCGTTAGACAACTAACGCAGTTGTTTGCTGTCTTTGGCAGCACTGCATTCAGTTGCTAAGGAAAATATGCCAATCACACACAGTCGTCTCAAACCATCTGTAGACAACTAAAATGTCACAGGCGTGGTTCCAGTGACAGGTTTCTAAATAGAAGTAAGAGCCCCCAAAGTCGTTACCATAGTCTAGGTTTTCTTAGGAGAAACATGTACATTGGCAAGACAAACAAGCAAACACGCAAGCCCCGAAATAAAAGATATGTTTGTTTAACACACACGTCAGCAAGCCAGCCTCACGAACATATTTCAGGATAAACTTTAACATGAGAGCAGGATGAGCCGGAAACTCTGGTTTCAGCTGAATATGCGCAGGATTCCATTCCCAAACTGCAGAAGATATTTGCTTTCCCCTGTCAGCCCCTCAGACTAAGTTTGTCCCAAACTGAACTCTCTCTTCTGTCTCCGCTGCTTTATCTCCTGGTTGCCTCTCAGGGCCCAGCAGGCTCCCAGCCCTGCTGTCTTCCTGTGGGTCCGCATTCATAATGTTGCTCTTCAGATGCTTGGCTAGCGGGAGAGTTCCTGCACCCCTTGGTCTGAACTCAGCCTGGCATCCAATGCGGAGCACCCCTCTTCCAGAAAGGAGTAGTTGTAGGAGGTGTGTTCGGTCCCATGGCGGGCAGCTTCCTGTCTTTGGTGTCATGATAAAGAAAAATAAAAGTCTGAACTCTGAGGTATTATAGATAATATAATATCTTGCTCACAGATGCAGTTTGGGGAGAAATCTGGCTGGAGCATCTTTGTGCATTTTTACTTCCCTCCCTTGCTTAACCTGTCATCATACTCAGGGTTTCCCCCACTGCCAGCCTGTATGCTCTGCCACAGTGGTCGGCAAACTCATCAGTCAACAGAGCCAAATATCAACAGTACAACGATTAAAATTTCTTTTGAGAGCCAAAAATTTTAAACTTAAACTTCTAACGCTCCTTCTTCAAAAACAGACTCACCCAGGCCGTGGTATTTTGTGGAAGAGCCACACATTCAAGGGGCCAAAGAGCTGCATGTGGCTCGCGAGCTGCGGTTTGCTGACCACTGCTCTACCATCATAGTGCAGGCTAGTCCCAAGTTGTAGCTCCCTCCGGGGTCCACTCAGACGATCATCCATACCCAGAGTTCTCCTTCTCCACTCTCCAAGGCACACCACCAGCTGCTGCCTTGGAGAGTCACTTGGCTCCTGTCTTAGCGCCCCAGCAAGTTCAAAGGCATCTGGGCAGGAGGCAGGCCCATCACTTTTTCTGTTCCTGCTCACCACGAAATACGCTGCTTTTGCTAGAGAAAAAGCTGTTTAACACTGATTAACATTTTTCTCTATTGTGTGTGTTTTCTCAGCTTTTTAGAAAAATATGTTTTATTGATTTTTTTACAGAGAGGAAGGGAGAGAGATAGAAAGTCAGAAACATCGATGAGACAGAAACATTGATCAGCTGCCTCTTGCACACTCCCTACTGGGGATGTGCCCGCAGCCAAGGAACATTCTCTTGACCAGAATGGAACCCGGGACACTCCAGTCCGCAGGCCGACGCTCTAGCCACTGAGCCACACCGGTCAGGGCTTCTTTCTTTTTTTTTCTTTTGTAAAGAACTGTGTGAAGTGAAAGCATCCAGGTGACTCTGGCTTTGGGTATATGGCCATGTTGCTGTAAAATCAAAAGCCGTTGTCAAGGCCAAGGCATTCAGACTTACAGTGGATGCTTGCAGGCGGCTGGCTGCTTGGATGGAATCCGAGAAAAGCTGCCTCGTGTCTGAGTTTGAACTTTGCGAAGGTCTATCCGGGGCCTTACAGTCTGGTGAGCGTGGGCTCCGTCTTCAGCCACACACTGTGGGGCTGCTCCCTGGCTCTGCACTTGGGTCTCATGGTCTGGGGTCTGACCCTTACTCTGTCTCCGCTGAGCTGTATATGGACAATCTGTTTTCTTAAAAAAAAAAAGTATATATATATATATATATATGTATATATATAATATTGATTTTTTACAGAGAGGAAGGGAGAGGGACAGAGAGTTAGAGACATCCATCAGCTGCCTCCTGCACACCCCCCACTGGGGATGTGCCCACAACCAAGGTCCATGCCCTTGACCGGAATGGAACCCGGGACCCTTCAGTCCGCAGGCCCACGCTCTATCCACTGAGCCACACCGGTTTCCACTCGGACACTCTATTTCCTTTCCCTGTGACAGGTAGCTCATCTTGAAAAGATCCAGAACCGCGTTTCAGCTGATGAGGGCACACAGGGGAAGCGGAGCAGCTCCGAGAGGACGCACGTGCTTCTCCAGGGCCGGGCTGCTCCGAGCGGCGTGGCCATCGGGCCGTTCCCGCAGCCCTGCGGGGCGGCGGAGAGCACGCTCCCAGGGCCGGCCACCGGGGAGCCCAAACCCCGCGAAGAGGCTGCGCCCGGCCCCCAGATCAGCACGAACTTCACCCTTCACCAGCGCCCCCTTCCCCCTCCTCCCGCCCCTGCAGCCGCCCCGGAGCGCGGAGCGGAGCCCGCACACAGCAGGCGCCACCTAACTGCGGCTCCGCCCCGCACGCCAGCACCGCTCCCGCGGGCCATCGCCGGCCCCGGCCCCAACGCGAGCGGGTTGTCGGTGACGATCGCCTCCGGCCCCGCTGTCCCCCGCCCCCGGCGCTCCGGCCAGTGCCCGCGGCTCCGCCAAGCTCTGGCCGGGCCGAGGGGCCCCGGGGGTGAGCGGCCGTCCTCGGAGGATGGGGGTGGCCCCCGGGGCGTCTCAGGGCGGAAGGCAGCGGGGTCACCAGGGCGCCGCCAGCGCCGGGGCCGCGTGTTGACCGGTTGCCCCGGGAGACGTGCCGCCTGGCTCTCCCGGTCCGGGCCGCGCGCGCCTCGGGCTCCGGTCGGTCGGTCGGTCAGCATGAGCTCGAGCCGGGGAGCACCCTCCGGCCGCCCCCGGCGCCTGGCCCCCACCGGCGACGCCTCGTCGCCCGCGCCCGAGGTACGGTCCCCGCCCGGGGGCGCGTGGGGACGGCGGCCCGGCCTGCAGCCGGCGGCGGGTCGTCGTGGGACGTTCGGGCCGCCGGGTCTGGGGACCGGTCCGCGCGGCTGTCCCGGTTCGCTCCCCCGACCCCTTATCGGAGCGGCGTGCCCTCTCCCGGGGACCCTCCCACCCGCCTCTCCTCTCCTCTCTCTCTCCCATCACCTCGGTTAATAGCCACTGAGATGGTTCAGAGCCATTTCTTGAAAATTGGACAGGGGAGGGTTAATCCCAGTCCTGAGCGAGGTCCTGCCCTTTTCGGTTGTCAGTCACCCCAGGCATGTTGTGAATTCAGTTGCCATTGGATTAATTTACTTATTATTTCCCAGGAGGTACTTAGGGTGCTTTCCCGGCATCAGGTATGTAATCATGCACACACACACAGACACACACACACACACACACACACACACACACACACTCACACTTACACACACACACACACACCCATCCTTGGCTCACCCTGTTATCACACACACACTCACACACACACACACACATCCTTGGCTCACCCTATGTTATCACACACACACACACACACACACTCACACACACCCACACCCATCCTTGGCTCACCCTATGTTATCACACACACACACACACACACACACACACACACACATCCTTGGCTCACCCTATGTTATCACACACACACACACACACATACACACACACACACTCACACACACACACACACACACACACACATCCTTGGCTCACCCTATGTTATCACACACACACACACACACACACTCACACACACCCATACCCATCCTTGGCTCACCCTATGTTATCACACACACACACACACACACATACACACACACACACACACACACAGACACACACACCCATCCTTGGCTCACCCTGTTATCACACACACACAGACACACACACACACACACACATACACACACTCACACACACCCATACCCATCCTTGGCTCACCCTATGTTATCACACACACACACACACATACACACACACACACTCACACACACACACAGACACACACACCCATCCTTGGCTCACCCTATGTTATCACACACACACACACACACACACACACACACATACACTCACATTCACATACACACACACCCATCCTTGGCTCACCCTATGTTATCTCTCTCTCTCACACACACACACACACACACACACACACATACAGACACACACACTCACACACAGACACACACACCCATCCTTGGCTCACCCTATGTTATCACACACACACAGACACACACACACACACACATACACTCACACTCACACACACACACACCCATCCTTGGCTCACCCTATGTTATCTCTCTCACACACACACACACACACACACACACACATACAGACACACACAGACACACACACACACACACACCCATCCTTGGCTCACCCTGTGTTATCTCTCTCTCTCTCTCTCTCTCTCTCTCTCTCTCTCTCACACACACACACACACACACACACACACACACACACACACACCCCTGGCTCAGTCTATGTTATAACACCCCCCCCACACCAGGACCCCATCAAGCACAGTGTCAGCGGTGGTTGCTGGCGAGCGGGACTGTTCAGCTGAATTTCTAACTCGGAGATGCTCTCAGCTCAGCCACACTGACCACAGGACCCCTGGGGACACTCAGGTTCAGAACACGGAGTGGCTCTCCCACACGCTGCAGGACTCCTGATACTCCGCTGTGAGTGTGGCTCAGGGTCATCTGCCCTGCGTGCGGATTTCTCTGATTCTTGGCATGGTTGTGGAAAACTAAAACTGTCTTGTACAAATGAAACTATTTTTTCTTCCATTTTATTTTTTTTTATTTTTTATTTTTTTAATCTTTATTGTTCAGTTTATTAATTACATTGTTTCCCCTTTTTATCCCTCTATAGCTCCCCTCCACCCTGTACCTATCCCACCTTCCACCCTCACCTCCCCCTCCCCACTGTCCTCTCCCATTGTTGCAAGATTTTTGTCCAGTCTCTTGCTGCACTTCCCACAACCCTTTTCTCCCCAAGAATTGTCAGTCCATTCCCTCTCTATGTCCATGTCTCTGTTATATTCACCAGTCTATCCTGTTCAACAGCCTATCAATTCACTTGATTTTTATGTTCATTTATTGATAGATGTGTATTTGTTGTTCATAATTTTCATCTTTACCTTTTTCTTCTTCCTCTTTTTAAAGAATATCTTTCAGCATTTCATATAATGTTGGTTTGGTGGTGATGAACTTCTTTAGCTTTTTCTTATCTGCGAAGCACTTCATCTGACCTTCAATTCTGAATGATAGCTTTGCTGGATAGAGTAATCTTGGTTGTAGATTCTTGCTGTTCATCACTTTGAATATTTCTTGCCACTCCCGTCTGGCCTGCATCGTTTCTGTTGAGAAATCCGCTGACAATCGTATGGGTGCTCCCTTATAGGTAACCAACTGTTTCTCTCTTGCTGCTTTTAATATTCTCTCTTTGTCTTTTGCTCTTGGCATTTTAATTATGATGTGCCTCGGTGTGGTCCTCTTAGGGTTCCTATATATTGGGGTTTGGTGCACTTCTTGGACTCCTAAGTCAATTTCTTTCACCAGGTGTGGGAAGTTTTCAATCACTATTTCTTCAAATAGGTTTTCATTGTCTTGGCCTCTCGCTTTTTCTGGCACCCCTATAATTCGGATGTTGGTATGCTTGAGGTTGTCCCAGAGGCCCCTTACACTATCTTCAATTTTTTGGATTCTTTTGGTTTCTTGCTTTTTCAGCTGAGTGGATTTTACATCTTTGTATTTCAAATCTTTAACTTGGTTCTTGGGGTGCTCCAGAGCACTTTTAGGTCTTTGTATAATATTTTTTGTTTCAGTCAGTGTATGCTTAATTTCTGGTTGGTCCTTTTTCATATCCTTGAGAGTCTCCTTTATATCCTTGAGAGTCTCCTTCATTTCCTTGTAGGACTCATTCATTTCCATGTTGGTCTTGATTATTTCCTTGCAGGTCTCGTTTATATCCTTGAGGGTGTTGTTCATTTTCTTGTAGGACTCATTCATTTCCTTTGTGATCTTGCTTATTTCCTTATAGGCCTCGATCTTTTGTTGGAGCCTCTTGAAAAACCCCATATCCGTGGTTCTGAATTCCATGTCCAGTCGTTTTTTTTCCTCCATTTCTTTCACATCTGATTTCTTTCCATGTTGCTGCATGGTGGCTGCTTCCCTGAGTTGGTCAATTAGCTTTGTGTGGTAGACTTCCTACTAGGGATAGTGGCTCAGCCTCCCCAGTTACCTGAGGTGGATATGGGCTGCACAGTCTTGCTGAAGTTAAGCTCAGTTAATCGTTGTTAGCACTTGGAGGGTTGACCTCCAGGCCAATTGTCTGTGAAGCTCAGCTGTGCTCAGGTTGGGTGGGCGGAGTCTCCGGGCCAAGCAGACAGCGTTAGCTCCGCCCTATGCGGCCCCAGGGACTCTGTGCTCGGGGCAATGGCCGCCAGCACCTCTGAGAGAGAGCCGCTGCGGAGCTCCACTGGCTGCCGGCTGCCGGGGAATTCAGACTTTCCCAAAATGAGTCTGCATGCGCAATGTCTCACCCAGGGTCGTAAAACAAAGCAGTCTGACGGTTTTCCGAATGAGAGACAAGTCGCGGTGCGCTCTCTGCGCCATCACGCAGCCGAGCTGTTCGTGCGAGCTGCCTTCTCCGCAAGCCGGGAGAGCTTTGGCGAGCCCTCCCACTGTCCAGTTTTCACCCCGTGTGATAGTGGGTTCTCTGGACTTCGCCCAGAGCTGGAGAATCAGTCCAGTGGGACGCCTTTGTCTCCCCGTTCGAGAAAACTGGCCGGTTTTCAGCCGCCCGCCCTCTCCGTGGCACGCACTCCAAACCTCTCTCCGTGTGAATCTTTCAACGCTGTTCGCCGCCGCTCCTCAGAGTCACAGTGTCTTATCTTCACTTTTATTTGTGGAATTTTCACTCGGCGAGCTTTCTGGTGATTCTGGAAGATGTTTGTTCTTTTGTTAAGTTGTAGTATTAAAATTGCTGATTATGACGGCAAGATAGGTATTTTACCTTTGCCGCCATCTTAGTTCTCCTTTTCTTCCATTTTATATATGCGCATTTTATCCCAGGGTGGTGTCCTCTGTGAATTAAGAATATTAGCTCATGCATAATTAGTAGTATTTTTATATTATTTATGTTTGTTTGGAGAACCAATTGAAAGTAAATGACAGACATTATGGCCCTTTATCTCTAAATACTCCAGTGCAGTGATCGGCAAACTGCAGCTCGAGAGCCACATGTGGTTCTTTGGCCCCTTGAGTGTGGCTCTTCCACAAAACACCACGGCCTGGGCGAGTCTATTTCGAAGAAGTGGCGTTAGAAGAAGTTTAAGTTTAAAAAATTTGGCTCTCCAAAGAAATTTCAGTCGTTGTGCTGTTGGTATTTGGCTCAGTTGACTAATGAGTTTGCCGACCACTGCTCTAGTGTATCTTTCTTAAGGACACAATATAATGATCAAGTTTAGGATGTTTAATCTTGTTGCAATCCTATTATCTAATGCGCACTATCTACTAACATTTTGCCAATTGTCCCAATAATGCCGTTTACTGCAAATTCTTCTTCTTCTTTTTTTAATTTCAGGATCAGACTTTGTACTTTGCTGTTATGTGTCTTTAGTCTTGGTCAGCCCCCACCTTTCTTTGTCTGAGAGGACAGTGGTAGGTTTTGCAGAGCCGGGTCACTGGTTTTGCAGACTAGGTCTGCCTGATGGTTCCCCGTGTTCCGATTCTGGGCAGAGTACTGTGTACGTGGTGTGGCTCATGCCGTGCATCACCCTGGCAGGCACAAGCTGTCAGTTTGTCCCCCTGTTGGTGCTGTTTCTAAGGAGTTCTGTCCGCCAGAGCTGTTCACTGTAAACGTGGAAAAAGAAGTGTTAGCGGTAAATAAGTGATCATGTTGCATAATTTTACAGACTCACATTGATGTTTTTAGGACACATTTTACTGCCTACACAAAGGGAAATAGCCACCACACCCAAGATTCCAATTGACTGGGAAGACTGAAATACTACGGAGAATAAAAGTAGAAGCAGAAAGACCAGCATTTACTACAATTACTTTTCCAGGTTGGGAAGTAATGTCACCTGAGACGGTCTCATAAGTCATGTAGGCAAGACGGACATTTCCCATTATGTGGATGATGAAACTCTTTTTTTAAATTTATTTTTATTTATAGAAAGGGTGGAAGTTTATTGAAGAACAAGTACAGACTCTTGCATGGGGAGAAGGAAAGAGTCCCACAGAACTGACTCCCATGTAGGGAGGAGGAAGAGTCCCCGAAATTTTTTTTAAATAAAATATATTTTATTGATCTTTTACAGAGAGGAAGGGAAAGGGTCGGAGAGTTAGAAACATCAATGAGAGAGAAACATCGATCAGCTGCCTCCTGCACATCCCCCACTGGGGATGTGTCTACAACCAAGGCACATGCCCTTGACCGGAATCGACCCTGGGACCCCTCAGTCCGCAGGCCAATGCTCCATCCACTGAGCCAAACCGGTCAGGGCCCAAAAATTCTTGCTTAATTAGCTAATGATGGAGTGGGGACTCAAAAATCTTTCTTTTGAAAGGTTAGTACTTTTCCTGCCATCCATGATGCACTGAAAAACAGATTAAGTTCAAAACAGGGATAGTATGTACCTGTATGAAGAAGTAAAGTACTACAGGGACTTATTCTCGGGTTCAAGCAGTCCTAGTGATATCACTTATCTGTGTGACACCTTGGGTAAAAAAGTTACTTAATGTCTCAGAACTTTAGTTTCTTCTGAAAATGGGATCATAATATGTATCATTTAGTGTAGTTTAGGGACTTCACAGTTAAATGGAAAGCACCCATAGAGTGACAGGATAAGTGCTTATTAATATTTGCTATTATTTTTCTTTTAAAAATACTTTTATTGATTTCGGAGAGGAAGGGAGAGAGAGAATCATTGACTGGCTGCCTGCATGCCTCCTACTGTGCATCGGGCCTGTAACCTGGGCATGTGCCCTGACTGGGAATCAAACCCCAGCATTCTGGTTCACAGGTCTTCAGATAGAGTCACTCTAATGATACAAATTAAATTTCTGTTTCAATAATAATAAAAATTCTACTCATGAGAAAGTTGTGACAATTCTAAATGTATACGCATGTAAAAATACAGCCCCGGAATATATAAAATAAAAATTGACAGAAGCAAAAACCTATAAAGAGAGATAGACAAATTCATGATTGGAGCAAAACATTTTTTTACACATTTCTGCTAGCCAGATAAAAATTTGTAAAAGGAGACAGTAAAAGAGCTAAAGATACAAACTTGGTTAAGCCATTGTGGGGAAGAAAAGGCCAAAAAGTTGGGAATAAGGCTATAAAAATTAAGAGGATGACATGTCCCCCTTGCCCAAGGAGATAAATACCTTTAGACTATGAACTAATAATTACTTGGGCAAAATCCTACGAACTGTGCTCTATTGGTTGGGATTGAACCAGTAATTAGATGTTTACCCTTGTCTATGTAATAAAAGAGTAACATGCTAATTGACCATACCTTCGTGATGCCCATCAGCCAACCAGGAGTGAGTATGCAAATCAACCCAACAAAGATGGTGGGTTAATTTGCATACGCAGGTGCCAAAAGGCCAGGGACAGGCGTTCTGCACCACCGCAGCCGCTCTGGGCCTCTGGGCAGCGGGGGAAGGCAGAAAGGTGGCTCCGGGCCGAGCGAAGGCAGGGCTGGCAGCCAGGGGAAGGAAGGCCAATTCTTGCACAAATCTTCGTGGATCAGGCCTCTAGTTTGAAATAAAAAAGGGCTTTAAGCTATCCAAAATAAATGACGATCATCTAATCATGAGGAAACTCTAGACAAACCCACCTTGCAGGATTTTCTACAAATATCTTCACAAGTGTCAAGGTTGTGACTGGAGGAAACAAGACAACTGAATGCATTGTGGGGATTTAGATGGACTCCTGGACCAGAAAAAGGACATTAATGGAAAAACTGGTGGAATCTGAATAGGTCTGTAGTTCAGTTAATAGTGTTATACCAATGTTAATTTCCTGGTTTTAATAAAGGTACCAAGTTATTAACGTTAGGGGCAGCTGGAAAGGATGCAGAAACACCTTGTTCTAATTTTGCAACTTTTCTCTGTCAAAAATTATTTCCATTAAAAAGTTAAAAAAATTAATAACCAGATAATTTATTTACACACCCAATCTTATTTAACTACCACACTTGTCTTCTCTTGGTATCTAATTATTCCTGGGCCATCTGGCTTTAGAATGCAGCATGTGAGAAAGCATTCAAAAAACAGGACGAAGAAAATAACTTTTGAACACCAACTGGAGAGCAAGTTTTTTTTTGTGTGTGTATTTTAAAAAGGTTGTGTGTGATTTACTTAATGTTGCTAACTATAATGTGTAGCCTTTCTGAAACAATAGTGGGAGCTCCTTGGTTTGTACTTGAATTAAGTCGACTAAAGACTTTTTCTGTGTTCAAGGACAACTTACATTTTTTTTTTTTTAATTGAAAAAGGGAGTAGCGTTTGCCGCTCAGGAATTATTTACACTGTGTCCTTTACCCAAGGTTTCTTTTTCCTTTGTTTCACTTCCAGTTTTTCCCCTTTGAAATTGTTGCTTTGATCTGAGGTGGAAGTTCAAATGCGTTGCAGAGGTTTACCAGTAGCACCGCTCTTTTTCTTATACCAGCACAACTCTTGGTCATGGTTCCTATAGCTACATGTGTAGCGTTGGATAACATATTTTAAATATTGTTTATAAAAGTAAATATTTGAATTCTATTTCCAGGTGACTGAAATAACTTTCTTTTCATTGACTGAATTTGCCCTGTGATCTTTCCCTCTTGAATCTCCCTGACAGCTTTGTACGGAAATGTATTTTTTAGCATATTCATGTCGTCACAGTCTATCTCAATGTCTGTGCAAAGGGGAAGAATTTCAGACCTTACTGTAATGATTACATTTCCCTAAGTCTCTTTTACTTCAGAGTAAGTAAAATGGGTAGTAGTGAAGAATTCCAAAGGAAGTCAATTTATTACTTGCGTGTTAATTTGTTTGTTAATTACAGTTGACATACCAGAGTGATTAGACATTTATATAACTCATGACATGATCACTCCAATAAATCTGATACCCACCTGACACTATACATATTGGAAAAAATTTACTTTAAAGTAATTTATCAAATGTTTTATAAGTGATGAAGTGGAAAAATCCAATTTGGGAAGAGTTGTAGAATTCTTAACACGTGAAAAGACATGTTAAAGAGGATACTGATAAAGAAAATGTCCAATCTAGTAATCTAGTTATCAACAGAGATTTTTGTTTCCCCATTCCTCTCACAGAGCCACTCATATGTGACAATGTTCCCAAATCTGCATTCATTGGAGGTACTGGGTATAGGACTGTAGCCTTGACAGTCCTACAACCATTACCTCCCATGGAGACGTAGCCCATATAAATCCTAAAACACTGCTTATCACTTAAAATAGGAACCAAAGTTATTTAATTTGCCGGTGCCTTTGTTTGCGTCCAGCCTAAGAAGTTATGTTGCTAGTGTGAACAGATTAAAAAAATACTTCAAAGACCTTTATATTTAATTAAAATAGAAGCTTCTAATCTGACCCAAGTTGTACAACAGTTATGGACTTATAGAAAGTGTTTGGAAAGAGATTTATGAATTTTATTGAAGTTAAATTTTTTTGAACCTAACATTAGTTGTGGAAATGCAACTCATTACAACAGCCATATTTTCAGATGGTGATATTGAACATCATAAAGTAATTCACTTTAGGGAGAAACTATAGTTTTAACATTTAACCATATATGGGACAATAACATACTGAATAAAAGACATGAGAGTCAGACAGGTTTCGGCTTGAATTCTGGCCGTGCCATTTCATTCATTCTTTCATTTATTCCAGATAGTTATTGATACCCAGTCAGAGGGGACGCAGTGGTGAACAAAACAGGCATTTTCTTGCCTCTAGGGACATCATAGCTAGTGGGGGATATAGATATGAAGTATGAATAGTCATACAATTAAAAAAATAGTTACTCTTGGTGATTATATGAAAGATAAGTGTTGGGGACATGAGAGCAAATAACACAAGAACCTAATTTAAATAGACTGAGGCTTTGGGAAGGTCAAGTTAAGGACTGAAAGCAGGCCTTGTGGTGGCTGGGTAAAGTTGGCCAGAGTGAGAGAGGTTAGAGTTGAGATAAGAGAGGAGATGAGGGGAGGGGCAAGGAGCGGAGGGATGGAGAGAGGAGAGGAGAGCCAAAAAACACAGCTGTGAGATTTGATCAAATTGCTTATCTTCTTTGAAACGAATTTCCTCTTTATGCAATGTGGAGAGTAACAGCTTCAGGTGGTAGCTCTCAGAACTAAGTGGCATTGCATTTGAATCAGGCTTAATACAGACCTAGCATAATAAGTATTCATTACCTGGTGGCTATAAATAATAATGTCTTTTTAGAGTTTACATTCTGGTGAGGTGATAATATCCACCTCAAGAAAGGAAAGAAGCAAAGAGAGGCTGATAGTTGTTTGAAGAGCCTTAGAGAAAAATTCCACATTTATGGTAATTTTAGAAACATTATTTATTGCAGTCACAACTGAGGGAAGAGGTAAGACAAAACATCTTATTGTTGCCTGATTAACAAGCACACTTAAGTGACGTATATCAGCAAGGTTACAGAAGTAAGATATGGAAGTCATAGAGTGCGAATTAATGTAATTTTCCATAACTTACATCTGGCATTTAAAACCTGGAGAACAAGGTTCGCTGTTAGACAAGGGGTGACAAGGACAGGCAGTTTCTAAGGAGAGAACGAGTTAAAGAAGCAATTGCAAACTTGTTAGCCGAGATAGTTTCATAGCAAGATACAGAATACTCTATACAAATAGATAGGAAGGGAGCTTTAACAAGGATGAAGGCTTTTAATTTTGGTCCCTTCAAGGTGAATATTTGATAGATGTGTTAAAGTTCTCTCCTTATCTGACAAGATGTGGATGAACCATTCATGGCCTTGCCTCCCCAGTGTATCTGGGCCAACTATCTCCAATCTTCTCCAGCATCTTCTAAAGCTCCTAGCTATGGTATGTTCTAGGTCAGTGGTTGGCAAACTCATTAGTCAACAGAGCCAAATATCAACAGTACAACAACTGAAATTTCTTTTGAGAGTCAAGTTTTTTAAACTTAAACTTCCAATGTCATTTCTTCAAAATAGACTTGCCCAGGCTGTGGTATTTTGTAGAAGAGCCACACTCAAGGGGCCAAAGAGCCGAATGTGGATCAGAAGCTGCAGTTTGCCGACCACTGTTCTGGGTTGCTTTCTAGCCAGGGCTAATTTTAAAAATATGCATTATTTTTCTATTTATATTTGTCCCAACATGCCTTTGTTTAGCAGTAGTAAGGCATTATTATAATAAAGTAAGTTCAGCGAGGTGTTTTTATCTTTGGTATGCTAACCCTAAACTGTAACCAGAGGGGAAGAAGCCTTTGCATTCTGTTCTTTCATCTACTGATCCATCCGTGTCCACCCATCTATAATCCATCCATCATTCATTAACTTATTTCACAAACATTGTATGGGTATCTATTGAAAAGACATTGATAGGGATGTTCATCATATTTAGGTAAATGCGTGGTGCTAGGGATACAAATATAATTGATTGTATGTTTTGCCCTGAAACCCACAGCCTTATAGCTGAGTCATTCATTGATTAATATCCACCGTGTATTTCATGAGTGCCTACTCTGTGCCAGTAAAAGCAGACACAGGGCCTGCCCTCATGGAGCGCATACGAGTGGTAGACGTAATATAGTGTAGAAGGCAAGGGCTGTGATTTTGAAAATGGGCTTGTGGCTACAGAAGGCATGCACAATGATTAATGAGAGGTTTGGGAAGGAAACATTTGAATTTTTATTTCTGTTCATCTCAGTTTACTTAAGTCATATTTTTAGTGTATTTGGTAATGTGCCTAATATATCCAGTAGTACATGTTTACCAATTATACATAAATAATATTTGAGTTTATTCCGTAAACCATACTCATAAGGTTCCATAAACAAAAACATTTGCAGACCTCAAGGTGAAAGTGTAAATGTGGGATCAGCTAGACTTGTGAGTTTGAAGTTGGTTTCCGTCACTCACTGTCTGTGGTTCCTTGGCCAATGCTAAGCTCCTCATCTTTCACAAGAATTGATGTAAGGATTGAGTGCAATAACGTTAGTAAAGTGCTTATGTTAAATCTCTTTCCAACCACTTTTTGGAAGATTCCTCCTGCTTTCTATAAGTCCATAACTGGTGTACAACTTAGGTTGGATTAGAAGCTTCTATTTTAATTAAATATAAAGGTCTTTGAAGTATTTTTTTTTAAATCTGTTCACACTAGCAAGATAACTTCTTAGACTGGATGCAAACAAAGACACAGGCAAATTAAATGACTTAAGGTCCTATTTTAAGTGATAAGCAGTGTTTCAGGATTTGTATTGGCTATATCTCCATGGGAGGTATTGGGTGTGGGGCTGTCAAGGCTAATAACGAGTGCAGATTTGGGAACATTGTCACATATGGAGTGGCTCTGTGAGAGGAATGGGGAAACAAAAATCTCTGTTGATAACTAGATTGGACATTTTCTTCATCAGTATCCTCTTTAACATGTCTTTTCACGTGTTAAGAATTCTAAAACCCTTCCCAAATGGGTTTTTCCACTTCATCAATTATACATCTTGAGAGAGAAACCAAGATGGCAGCATAGGTAAAACAACTAGGCTTTTGCCCTGCACAACAATTTCGAGAATACAACTAAAGGACAAAACGGACATTGTCCAGAACCACGGGAAGGCTGGCTGACTGGAAGTTCTGAAATTAGAGAAACACAGAAGTGCACATGGACAATCAGAGCCTCTGCAAAGCTTAAGTAAGGTAGGAGACTCCCGCGCCCACGCGGAGAGGACGGGTGTCTGAATGCCGGGCAGGGGTGCTCTGGTGGAAAGGAGACAAAAATCCAGGCTGTGCTGAACCCAGTTCGGTTTGCATTCAAAACCCAGGCGCCTTACGGGGAGAATCTGGACTGAGGGTGTAATCCTAGGTAGGGGAAGAGCCAAAGACAGAACTCTGGAGGCGTGTGCGCCAGTGCGCGCAGAGAGGACGAACTGGGCCGCTGGTGGAGTCTGGCGGGAGAGAGAAAGGAGCTCCAGGCAACACTGTGAGGTGGAATTGCCAGACGCGGAGCTCTGGGGGTGTGCACGAGTTCTTACAGTGAGGGCAATCTGTTGACTGTGTGGCTAGTGTCTGGCGGAAGGGAGAAAGGAGTTCCGACTGCACAGAACCCAGGTGCCAGGTGAAAATCTGGTCTTCTGGATTCATTGGGGTCTCAGAGGTGCTTGTGGCAATTGCCTGTGGATGATAGGACCCGGTGACCTCATGGGGCAGGGCTGACTGGAAGCCAAGGCTATCAGCTCCACCCTGAAACTCCGCCCCACCCAGAAACTCTGCTCCATCCAAGCTGAGCACAGAGACTTTGACAAATTTGTAAGTCTTGGCACATAAGGCTGTCTCCCAGCATAGACACATTAGTGACAAATTAGAAAAAGAACTAAATGTCCAAAGGTAGAACAGTCAGTTGGCCTGGAGGTCAATTCCTCCCAGTGATACCAACAACAATCAAGACTTATCTGCAACAAGGCTATACACATAGTCCACAAAGGGGTGTGCCAAGAGTGTATACCTCAGGTAACAGGGGAGGCCGAGACACCTAGCACACAAAGCCACCCTACTAACTCAGGGAAGCAGTGAAAATGGGGAGAGAAAGAAACAGATCACAAACGAAAGAAATGGAGGAAAACAAATGACTGGATATAGAGTTCAAAACCACGGTTATAAGGTTTTTCAAGAGACTCCTAGAAAAGGCCGATAAGTTTAGCGAGACCCTTGAGGATATGAGCGAGACCCTTAAGGATATGAAAAAGGACCAACTAGAAATTAAACATACACTGACTGAAATAAAAACTATTTTACAGAAACCTAACAGCAGACTAGAGGAACACAAGAATCAAGTCAAAGATTTGAAATACCAAGAAGCCAAAAACACTCAACTGGAAAAGAAAAAAGAATCCAAAAATTTGAGGATAGTGTAAGAAGCCTCTGGGACAACTTCAAGCATACCAACATCAGAATTATGGGGATGCCAGAAGAAGAGAGAGTGCAAGATACTGACAACATATTTGAAGAAATAATGACTGAAAACTTCTCCCACCTGGTGAAAGAAATAGACTTACAAGTCCAGAAAGCACACAGAATCCCAAACAAAGGGAATCCAAAGATGACCACACCAAGACACATCATAATTAAAATGCCAAGAGCAAAAGACAAAGAGAGAATATTAAAAGCAGCAAGAGGAAAACAATTACCTACAAGGGAGCACCCATAAGATTGTGAGCTGATTTCTCAACAGAAACTATGCAGGCCAGACGGGAGTGGCAAGAAATTTTCAAAGTGATGAACAGCAAGAACCTACAACAAAGATTACTCTACCCAACCAAGCTATCATTCAGAATTCAATTCAAGGTCAGAAAAAGAGCTTCACAGATAAGAAGAAGCTAAAGGAGTTCATCAACACCAAACCAGTATTACATAAAATGCTGAAAGGTATTCTTTAAGAAGAAGAAAAAGGAGAAAAAGATGGCTGCTTCAAACTAGAGCATGGGTGGAACTGGAGAGCATTATGCTAAGTGAAATAAGCCAGTCAAAGAAAGATAAGTATCATATGATCGCACTCATTTATGGAATATAATGAACAACATAAACTGATGAACAAAAACAGATCCAGAGACAGAGAAGCATTGACTGTCAAAGTTCAGTGGGAAGGTAGGACAGGGTGGGGGTAAGGGGAAGAGATCAACCAAAGGACTTGTATGCATGCATATAGGCCTAATCAATGGACACAGATACCAGGGGGGTGAGGGCATGAAGTGGTGACAGGAGGAAGGGGGATTGGAAGGGGTAATGGGTGATGAGGACACATATATAATACCTTAATCAGTAAAGAAATTTAAAAAATTATACATCTTGAAAAAAATTACTTTAGAGTAATTTATCAATTATTATTCATGTGATAAATATTAAAATTAAGGCATCTTTAAGATTATATAGAAAATATTGAGATGGGACTGATGAAGCAATGACCCTTAATGTCATACATTATTGGTGGAGATGTAAGTTGGTGCTACTTTATGTGTAATATGTACCAAGATCCTTAAAAATTTTCAGTCACTTTAACCCAGTTGTCTCCCTTCCAGGAACTTATTCTAAAGAAAAAAATGGAAATTTCAACACATTTATATTAGTGACAAATTAGAAAAAGAACTAAATGTCCACAAGTAGAATAGTCAGATTAATATACAGCTCTATAATGGAATATTGTGCATCTCTTTTTTTAATTTTAATTTATTTATTTTTTTAAAATATATTTTTATTGACTTTTTTTCAGTATAACTTAGAAAATTAATAGTAGTACACGTTTTCCTTTCCCCCTCCCCCTTATCCTCCCCCCAGCCTCCCCTACGCCCCAGCACATATCCCCACCCTCCCCCTCCCCGCCCCAGTGTCTTTCATTCATTGGTTATGCTCATATGCATGCATACAAGTCCTTCAGTTGATCTCCTCCAGCATCCACCTCCCATCCACCCAAGCCTTCCCCCTGTAGCTTGACAGCCTGTTCAAGGCCACCCTGCCTCTATATCAATCACTCTCCCCTGTTTCTTTTCTTCAAAAATATCTTGCCTCTGCGTACAAGAAATAAATGTATAAGAACAAAAAATGTTTGAGTCTCAGTTTCAATGTCCAACTGTTCTGAGTCCCAGTTTCAGTGTCAAATAATTCTTTATGTGTACATGTCAGCAATGGTATCCAGATGGTGGACACATCGT